>OZ023252.1:15050136-15093201 GCA_964006365.1 Trididemnum miniatum
CCACCCTTGAAAATTTCTCGCTACGCCACTGGTCTGACACTATGATAGTGACTGCACTCGCTGCAGGTACCGGCATGTCATTTTTCGATAAGAAAGTGTACTGAAACGAGTGTTTTTTATGTGAAAACCGTAAAAATTTGTTGGCACCCCTTGCCTACGGCGGCTGAGGCTTTTCCCTCAACACCCCACTTGTGTCTTCCCCCTTTGTTAAATCGTGGGGCCACACCGATTGCGCATAATATTGTCCATGATTGAAGGCGGTTTGAGATATTAAAATAAGTTTCGATTTATTATTAAAAAATTGGAGCATCACGACGTATTTTGATATCTTTTGCTAACTTCCTTTTTTCGTGATGTTACTCAATGCTAAATACGGCTTTTACAGAGGCTGAGTGTGATCAGTAAATTATCAGTTTGAGTAGTTACTCGGGCCCCGCCTCTCCAATTTTTGTGGCTGCACGACGGCTCTGGCAAGTGCTGTGTTCCAAAGTTGGTACTAGTTTCAACTCGGGCCCCCCCCAAATTTTTTAGTTACTATACACCACTGATAACTGAGGTAAAGTTCAGAGATAGATTGTTATGAGTAATTGAGGATCACTCACATCAAAAGTGGGTAATGAAGCAAAAAGGTTGGGAACCGCTGGATTAATAGAATAATTTCTTATTTTTCCTTGTATTTCTTATTGTTCGTTTTAAGTAATTTGCGTCGTGCGCCTTGTTCTTACTGCTGTACACTCTGACTTCTACAGGTGGACCTGTGCTTTTCTGGCTGATTTTAGTAGGTTGTCATTTGTAACTTCAATTTTCGTTTTTTCCTTCCGTAACTTGTAGAGTACCGGTAAACTTAAGTAGCCTATTTGTGATTGATTACTGCCATACTTTATCAAGAATAATTACTACTTGAAGGCCAAAATGTCACGTTTTTACCATCTTTGACACTAGGTCTACACTTATCTGAGTTTTGAATGTTTAGTAATTATGTGCTTCACATAAACCAGGGGTGAGCATCTTTTCTAGTCGGCGGGTCATATGTGGGATAATAAAGTTCTTTGCGCTGGCGGGCCGAATTATTGGATGAATTGTATTTAATATCATAAACAACTGCCAATATTAGGGCCGCACTGGCTGGAAGAGCAGAAAAAGGTTCTCGGCTTGATTCACGGAAGGTGTTTATGCTTCTATAAGTGACGGCGGGCCGCGTAAAATGGTTTCGCGGGCCGTACTGCATGTTGTCCATACCTGACATAAACTAATGTCTCGGAATTGGAAATAAGCTTGTAACAAACGTAGTAACACGTACTGTAAACAGGGAGTCGAACCGCTTAAAATATCGCTCCGGTTCAAGCTCAAGAAATTTTATTTTTCACGGTTCAGTTCAGGTTAAAGACTTTTCAAAAATTTGGGTTCAGATTTGGTTCGGGTTCAGTTGCACCAAAATTTAAAGGTTCGGTTCGGGTTCATCGAAACCAAATTTTTTTCGGTTCAGGTTCACTAAATCCAAATTTTGAAGGTTCAGGTTCGGTTCGGGTTCACCGAAAAAAGCGGCTTTTACCTGTTCGCGGTTCAGGTTCGGGTTCACTTCAAAATCTTTAATTTGGCCAAAAACTAAATTAGGGTCTTATAATTATCATTAAAATTACGAAATATAAACTGCATGCCCGAATCAATTAAGGTTAAATAATAATGTAAAAATTCATAACTGGTATAGTTACAAACCTTAAACAAAAAATTCCTTCTCAGATTACCGGGAAAATAATGTTTAAACCAACTGGACTTTTCTATTCTTATCGATTGTTTACAGGGAATCTGTGATATCATAATCCAGCCTGTATTATTTTCTTGAAGGTTTTATTTCAAATTTTCTACCTTGAGCAGAACGAGTAGAGGCGTAGATTTGGAGTGTGTAGTTCTTTTGAAGGTTAAAATTTTTTTTTTTTTCAGGAAGGTGGGAGGTTGCTATGCTGCACTGATGAGACCATAATAAGGTCGAAACGCGTCTGTAGCTGCAAATGAGTGGGTTGCCATGGGGGCTTCTAGTGATGTGGGCTAGTTAGGCTACCGGTAACTTAGTTGTGGGTTAGTGGTTATAGGCCTAGGTTCTTTCATTGGGTGTCGTTGTTTGGGGCCAGTCGCCTGCCAAAAATAGGGCACAACCTAGAAAAGAGATGAAGTCGAGATGTACAGGTAAAGCAATGCAAAAAAAAGAGTCTTTACAGTCTGGAATGAGTTTAGCCTGGATTGGCTGTGCGTAGCAAGGCTGACGAGACTTTGGTTATAGTCGAATCATTAAATTTTGAAAAGCAGAAAGAATGTTGCAAAGGTTGGAATAGGTCAGTGCTTTAACGTTCTGATGATGTTGGTCGTCAGTACCAACGAAACGTCAACAAATAAAAAACCTGACTAGATTTAATTGAGGTTATTGTAAAGTTACCGGAAGAACGAGAAAAAACTCCAAGTAAGCAGAAAGAATGTTACGCATCGCAGCACATGTCTAGAGATTTTTATTAATATTTTTTAAGAATCAGCTCAGGTTCAAACATTGTTATTAAACGATTTCTGCTCAGGTTTATGTCCACAAAATATTATAGGTTCGGGTTCGGTTCAGGTTCACAGATTTGAAATATTAAAGGTTCTAGTTCGATTCAGGTTCACAGATTTGAAATATTAAAGGCTCGGGTTCGGTTCAGGTACAATGATCTCATATTCAAACGGTTCAGGTTCGGTTCGAGTTCACCGAAAAAAAGCGGTTTTTACCGGTTCGCGGTTTAGGTTCGACTCCCTGATTCTAAAAACAGATCAAGAAACTAACTTCACTCCTGAGTCGAAGCGATTGACTGAAGCAAAAATTAAAAAACAAAAAAAATGGAATTTATAAAATAGGAAGGGGAGGGGGGTATGGGGTTAGTTTGAAGGATGAAGATGAAATAGCACTGGCTAAAATTTTTATCTTTTTAATTTTTGAAATCATAAAAAGTAACCCATCTCCGACGTCACTGTCAGTTATATCAATGGGTGAGACGCAAAAAAGGTTTACGCATCTGCAGGTGTCCTGTTTTCGTGAAAATATCGGTGAAGAGCTAAAATAACGTGCCTTCAGGCATAAGCTATATTTTTGACAATAGTGTCACATTGCCCACCGAAAAATCACATATTACTTTTCGGGGGTGATTTACCTCCATGTTGGGAACTACTTTGCTAATCGCAGCTAATATAACAGCATCCTCCAGCAGTCAATTATTTTCACATAAACGATGCACCAACAATGAAAAAAATCTTTTAAGTGTCATCAAAAACACTCCTACTTCTGATATGTTGGTGAATTGGAAACAAAAAAGACTAACCACCCAAAGATCAATTTGAAAAACTCAACTCCGCTTTTGACAAGACATAGGCAGCTAGTTTTGTCTGCAAACTCTTGATGTGATTGTAAAATCACTCCCACAAACGGTGTGGTATTATTGCGTCACTGAAGAGTAGAATATTGTCTGAACAGTGTTAAAGGCAGTGTTGCCAACTGGTATATTTATATACCAGATTTCACAAATCTGGTATATTTTTTGGACCGTTTGGTAGGTGAAATTATGGTTTGGTATATGTCCTTAAATTTGGTATATTTTTATGCCTTTTGGTAGTGTTTTTTTGCGTTTGGTATATTTCAGAAATTTAATGTAACTGATATGTTGAAGATTACTAGAAAGCTCTTTAATTGCCGGATTACCTAATAAATCCTTTCTACGGATTTGAGCAATGCAGTTTTACATAATTGGCAACAGAAGTGTTGATTAATTTCAATTAAACTGTTGTATTTGTGACTATTGTTTTTTGTTTAGCGTGAGAAACTTTGATTCGGTTCCTTGGTCTATTTAAAGGCCAACTAAACTGAATTTAAATGAATTTTTAAATGTTAGAAAAAAATTCAAGGTATGCGGAATCAAAAACGCGATTTCAAAATTCGGGCCCTGGGCCGCGAAAATGCAAAAAATTGGTTTAGTATCCACGCGACTCCGGGCAACTCCGAATTGGCGGTTCAAAGTAGTGACGTCACTGGACCTAACGCAGATTCCGCAGCTAATGGAAAATCAATATACTGGGGTAAGAAACGGTGGTTGGTGAAGAGATGCGTCGTTGTTTAAGTTATTTTCAAGCTTTGTAAGTACTAGACATGACATATCAAGGTAATGCAATTGCAATATTGTGCCAGCTATGCAGTTAAGAAACTGAAATTACAGGTAGAAGATGGTAGGCTACGGTAACCAGGTAACTGACTTCTGAAACTGCATTGTCATTCCAACGGCCCAGGTCGCCCAACGACTAAATACGCAGTAAATAGGCTACGGTACATTTTAAATTTTGATTGATGCTAAGTGAGCTTAGAAACTTCACGCTTTGCTGGATGCGCCTGTGCTAGTACGATACGGTACCAGCAAAAGCTTATGAAGTACCGGTATGGGTGGATTGGGTGGGCTTACTGGGCTAATTCGGAGTTGCCCGGAGTCGCGTGGATACTAAACCAATTTTTTGCATTTTCGCGGCCCAGGGCCCGAATTTTGAAATCGCGTTTTTGATTCCGCATACCTTGAATTTTTTTCTAACATTTAAAAATTCATTTAAATTCAGTTTAGTTGGCCTTTAATCAGCATTACCGGTGATAAAAGCTTGATTGTATTTAGCAAATACAACTGATTTACGTTCAGTGTAAAAATACTTCTGTTGGGAGGCTGAGCAAGAAATTAATTATGTCATTCAAAAATGCAACACTTACTTTTCATTTTTACAGATAAACTGATGATTTTTTTTCGAAATTTTGGTATATATTTGGTATATTTTTGATAACATATTTTGGTATATATTTGGTATATAATTTGGAACATTTTGGTATATTTTACTCTGCAAAACCTGGCAATCCTGTTTAAAGGTAGTTTCAGATGGGAATTTTTGCTTGACAGACTCAAATGTGAAAATACTGAATACTAATTAGCATTAAAAGTTTACTATGACTTGAATAGTTGCCTTCTTCAAAGCATTTTTTAGAACAAAGGGTGCCCAGCCCCCCACCAAGGCACCCCTGCCATTAAGGTGTAAGAATTGTTGTTGAATCGAAGAGGTTCGAAATTATGGAAAATTTTTCTTCATCACAAACATTGTTAAAATTGCCTGATGGTAGAGATGCATCCCCCCCTGGATCCACCACTGTCTCTATCGCAGTTGATCGATTCTCTCTAATTTATTTTGTTTAGGCATTTGCAACCATCAACTCGCAACTTCAGCTTCATCAAACGAAACCTCGATTTCCTGTCACAGCAACGAGTTTGCTTGTCATTGCGGCGCAACTACGCTTCCACGATGCAACAATTCCTGCATTTCATCAACAAAATACCGAGACGGAATCCCAGATTGCCCTGATAAGAGTGACGAATCTCACTTTTTCAAAACTGTATGGTGTGATGACTGCAACGTCACAATACGTCGATTGTCGAGTATTCGAGAATGCAATGAATTGGGATCTCTATTATGTGACAATTCTACTTGTTACGAAGCAACTACCTTCAGATGTTCACACAGTGATTGCGGTGAGACCGAGGTGATATGCACATCGTATTGCGATCGAAATCCCACCAACCCGTGCAAGCTTGCAATGCAGTGCCAAGACGGAGAACTAATTCTTGCCTCTCAATTTTGCGATGGTATTTCTGACTGTAATGATTCCACTGATGAATCCCGTTCCGGTGGGTTTGTTTGTGACACATTTCAACGGGATTGTTATTTACCAGAAATCAATCTATTTGACCATATTGCGCATTGCAGTGACGATTCTGATCTATGTTTAAACAGCCCTAACAACTGTTTTCAGTGTTTCAACAAGTTATGGTTTATATCTTCACAGCAAGTGTGTGATGGTCGCAATGACTGTTCTGATGCTTCAGACGAAAGCTCTTGCACTTTCGCTGAATCGCTTGAACCTGAATTGATTATTAATGATGTTACCCGCTATGCTTTTTGGATCGTCGGTTTTATTGTGATCGTTGGAAACTCTATTGTCATTGTCACAGGCATCATGTATTTGTGGACCACAAGCAGTACTGACCCTGCAAAATTGCAATACTTCATCATTTTAAACATTGCGACCGCTGATTTCATAATGGGAATTTATTTGGTCACAATGGCTGCCTATAGCGCATTTTATTCTGGCCTAGACGTTACTGGCACGCTTGAATGGGTTGGAAGTTTGCGTTGTTCGATCATTGGAAGTCTTGCAATAATATCCAGCGAAGCTTCTTGTTTTCTAATGGTTATTTTGACATCTTACAGATTGTATAACATATGCAAGCCAGTGGCCTCGCTTTCGCTTACCTTGTTGCCGTGGAAAGTGTTGTTGGGTGCAGCTTGGTTGATTGCTTTTGTTATAACCATCTTACCTATAGCATTGCAGCGATCATCAGAGTATTTCATGTCTAAATATTACGTTTCTAACTGGTTCCTTCGTGACGGGAAATTGCTTTCACGACAGCACTTAGAAGACTTAGCCGTCAGGTACGCTACATTGAACAACCAACTGGACCAAATTAACCTACAAAACACTGAATCAATTTGGAATTTTGTTCAAGCTAGTTTTCCGCACGGCACGTTGACAGAGCATGGTTACTATGGTGCTACAAGAATATGTCTTCCTGATTTGGTGACTAGACAAGAAAAATCTGCCTATTGGGAATATTCTTTGGCTATCATCACTGTCAATTTTTTTGCTTTTATGTTTATTGCTATTGCTTACATCGTAATTTACGTAACATCCAATCACACATCCAATAACTTACGCAGAGCAAATTCATCTCGACGTGAACGGAGAATGCAGAGACGGATTGCTCTTATCATTTTGACAGATTTCTGTTGCTGGATTCCGATCTGCGCCATGAGTTACTTGAAATTTAGTGGAGTTGTAGCAGTGAACGCTACCGTCTATGAAGTTATCGCCACATTCCTCCTGCCGATCAACAGCGCTTTAAACCCATTTCTTTTCTCGTCATTAGCTGATAAACTGTGGAAAAAGATTTGCTGTTGCAAAAAGGCAAATTGAATTCACCCTCTTGTGAAGGATATTATGACAGGTTAACAGCGCCTCTCTTGCTTGCTTACTTAGAAAAAATAGATAAAGTGTCGAAAATACGCCACAACATGACTACAAATTTGTATTTAAAATTGAATGCCTGCTATAGCAGGCATTCCCTACAACCACACTAACTTAAACACTACGACAGAAGACAGCCATTTTTTGAATTATGCTTTCATTGTGTTTAGATTTGCTTTTAGATTTCACTGAAGTAACGTAGGCCTAATGTTATGTTTCTGAATACCATTGCAGTGTTAAATTGAAATAACTCTTGCTTCACTCAACACCGAGTCAACATCATATAGCCCAGTCGTATCAACATCAGCCACTAACTGAGCTTATTGTATTCGCTCACAAAATATTTTGGTAATTGCGATTTAAATTTCAATCGATGAATTCCAGATGCATGTCGTAACCTCACAAAAATATATCTACAAGTGGTACTGGGTACTTTGAAAGTAACGACGATATCTATATTTCGAAAAAAAGCTACGACGGTAATGATAGGCCTACTCGGTCTCGGTACCTAGGTTTTTTTTCGGTTGGCCATTTGTCGGTCACTGACTGCATTTTTTTTGGCAATGACCGAATTTTTTCAGGCTTTTTCGGTAACGTTCGGTCACAACGACCGAAATAAATTTGCAATATTTTGAGCAGTATTTTGTTTTACATCGTGTTTGAAACTTCTTAATAAATGATGACATTATTTTATAGCTAACTAATTTAGTGAACGAATGCCTTCTTTTTTAGGTGATCATAATAACTATTTTTACAGGTAATAACATAAACTGCCATTAATACGCTGCTCAGTTACTAACATACTGCAATTAATTATTTGTTTCTATCTCACCATGCTTTTGAATTTCCCATTTTAGTTGGTAGTATGTATCTTGTTCTAAAACTTCAATAAATTTCGTAGTTCAAGGAAGTATTGGAAATACGGTTTTATCTTAGTTTAAATTTGACCGAAAATAATTGTAGAAACTTAGCAAAAATCGGTCAAATGACCGAAACGAAATAAAAAAAAAAAAAAAAAAACAGCTCGGTACTGCTTTTCGATACTTTTTAAACGAAAAAACTCTTTTGCAATTTTTCAGCAAAATTAGCGGTATGCATTTATAGGCCTATAGTCAATCACGTAGAACGGGTATCGGTTATAAATGCATTTGCAGTAGAGGTGCTTTTTTAACGTATAGCGAAAATGTTGTCTTCTAGTAGCTAATTTCTCATGATAAAAAGTTACTCACAAATCCTAATGATTGCCATGCAGGATACCACTACCATAACTGAGATGCACGCACCTTGCTGGCCGTTAAATGTTTTTGCAAACTTTTAACAGTTTGCTTAGGAAGAGGCGCGTACCGCTAACAAAAATTTTCAGGAGGGGGTGGGACGAGAGTTTGACTCAGCCAAAATACTAAAGATCAAATTTTTAGAAATGTATGTTTCGGAGTACTTAAGTTTTTTTACCGGATTTTTCTAAGGATTTTTTTTGCAATATATAATATGCTTTTTTGCAATAAGGCCTTGAAACAAATTTTTGTAAAAGCGGTTAGTCAAATTCAAATGGGGTGAGGAATATTACAAATGTGAATGAACCGCGAAAATTAACGCTTAGGGAAAGAAAAACGCCATTCAATCGCATTGGATTAGCGGTAAGCACCGCCCGTCCGCCCCATACCATACAGCGACTTTACAGGGGCGTGCGCTGTCGCTGCAAAACGTGAACCATATACGTGAATAGCTGGTTTTGGAAAATAGAAAAGAAGTAATTTTTATGTTCAATTGCTTACAACTGAGCTGTGTCAATTTATTACAGTTACTTCAGGGTAAAAAATAGTTTCTTATGCTATAGACAGCATGACTAAGTATTTTAATAAACACGGCCTATTCTCAATTACCAGTTTCTCTAGACCAGTGCTGTTCAAACTTTTTTTCGTCAGGGCACACCTAGAAATTTTGATATGGCTGCGTGACACTACAAGCAACGACTTTTAAATCATCGCAAACTTTGCAATGCAAGCTACGTTACTCAAAATACTTTGTAATTCCCAAGATCATAAAACCGTTACATCGGCCGGAATAGTGTAGTGGTTAACCACATCGCAAAGGCGTTGAAAGGTGAGGGCGGAAGCCCCCCATAAATTTTTTTAGCCTCCCCATAGAAATTTTGAGCCCCTCCCCCCTTCAACCCTTGAAATTAAGCGCAAAACTTTTGAATGATGTGTCTTCTGCATACATTTTTGTAAGAGTAAGTAAAAGCAGGGGATCAATGCCCTCCTACTGCCACTCGCAGGGCTGGGGATCAATGCCCTCCTAGGTTTAGATTTTTTGTCAGCGCATTATACGGAAGTCGCTGTAGCGATTCTGTTGAAAATGATTTTTCGCGTATTTAGCTTCTCGTAATTAAAAAAGAAATTGAAGAATTTTACGGTTTTAGGTCGAGGCGAGACTCGAGAGTGCGGTCTAACAGGATACCGAACAGAGTTGCCAGATTGGGCTACTTATCGCCAATTGAGCTACTTTTGATCATGATTGGCGACTGAAATTTTAGATTGGCGACTTGCGACTTTTTGGGCTACTTGCGAGCAAGTTTTGGCGATTTTTTAAATTATTGGCTCCTTTTAAAAAATGTTTCTTCAAAGAAAACTGCGATGAATGGTAAGAGAAGTGTTTGATTTTGCAACACTGCGTCTGCGTATGAGGTGTTCGTACCACTAGTTCGTTATTAGGTGACGATGGGACGGGATAATTGGATGCTTTTTTGCAAACTGCTGAGGTCACGTGAGGTTTTTGAGCCAATCAGCCTACTCTTACCAGCGCATTAGATGATTAGAAATGATTCTTGGTTGTTATACGATATTAAAGTGGACCGGTAGAGAATAGTTAGATATAGGCCTACCGTAATAATGATAGGGATAGGGGCTTTTCAGTCTGCTGTAATACGGTACGAAAGTTTTTTTATGGGTAGCAAATCGGAAAATTAGTTTAATAGTGAATCTTTTTTTGTTTTGTTTGTTTAAGCTGTGGCACTAGTTGATTAGAGCAAATTAAAGAAAAACACAATTTAAAATATTTTGTATTTAGCAGGTTAAACTAAGACTAGATTAATACTAAAACTGCTGTTTTAGCTTTAACTTACATGAGTAAACAGTGTGCTGCATAGGCTACCGGTACCCAGTTACACATCCTTTTGCTTTGATCAGTTTCTCATTGCTACTCCCAGTGGCGTACCCACAGGGGGGGGGAGGGGAGGGGGGTTACAACCAGTGTTTCCTTTAAGGTGCGAAATTTGAGAAAAGTGAGAAATTTTGGGCAAAGTTTTTCAATTTTTGCACAATGCTATAATGATTCAAAAGCAAATTAGTTGAAAGTACTCAATTTTTTTTTTTTTTTTTTGTCAAATTACTTTTTCTGATATTTATTTCGAAGTGCTACAAGATAAGACCTGAGCCATTAGGGTGGAGTGAAAAAAATTTTTTTTGGAAATCGAAAAAAGTGTAGTTTTCAAATCCTGGAAAATGGTCTAAAACTTGTTTAAAATTTGTTTTTTGGGGGTTGCCACCATTTTCCAGCCGGCTACTCCCCAAAATGTTATCGAGACTGATGACTCTGGAGGTTATTCTTATATCTCGGTAACCACTGGTTGGAGAGTAATGGCATATGGCTCAAAATTTGCGGAAATGCCATGTTCCTATCTATGCTAAGAAAAAACTTATCTCTATTTTCAACATAGAAAAAGTTACAGCCGAAAAACAAAAATTGCAACCATTTTTGGTAATTTTTTTGGAGAATTCCCCTACGAGTAATTGTGTAAGAAGCACAGTCGTTAAATTTTGACAGTAAAACTGATTCCTCTCATATAAGTAACACTGTTTGTGATTTGATGCATCAATAAATGAACGGATGTTGACTTCCACTCTTGCTGAAACAAGATGAGTAGTAACAATTGCCTCCAATCAGCAAGGACGTATGTACCAAGAGAAAGTCTTCAGAATAGGCGTTAAAGGCCCACTGCACCCAAATTCATCGATAGTTGTAAATATGTATTTAACATATTTAAACATTTTCGCGAAAATTCGATCACGATATCTGGTCTCGGTAACGAGAAAACTGGTAAAATATCGTTTTTTCGGTAAAATCATCGTTTTTCGCACTTTGCCGAAAACTTTAGAAAGCTTTGCGAAAGCTCTCGCTGTGCGAAAGCTTTTAGAAGTCGCATTTTTTCTTGGTTGTTGGTACCCAATGACGTCACGAATTTATCGATATTTTACCAGTTTTCTCGTTACCGAGACCAGATATCGTGATCGAATTTTCGCGAAAACGTTTAAATATATCAAATACATATTTATAACTATCGATGAATTTGGGTGCAGTGGGCCTTTAAGCAAATTTAGCGATTTTTGTGAATTGATTTTAATTTGATGCGAGATTGTTTTTGAATTAGCCATGAAAAAAGTCGCTTATATGAAGGCTAGGTGGTGTCAAGACTGACTTCACGACAAAATAATGTAATTTCTGAAGGTTGTTGTCGGGTTTGCAGTTGCTGGAAGTTGTTGCTGGTCAGAATCAAAGTGGGTTAATTCGTAGTAAGCATTTGCTTCCAAGTTCAGAGTTGGTACATTGAACAACGAACCCAACTGTTATTCGGTACATGGGGGCAGTCATCGTTATTTGCACTTTCTTCAGCTGCTTGTTTCCGATGTGCTAGCACTTTTGCCATTTCTAGACTTTTTACATTTTTATTATCATCCCCTAACATCATCATATAATCAGGTAACCCATGGATCCAGCTACTTTTTTTGACTTAGTTCAGAGGATTAGGAATTTTTCAAATAAACGTGTTAAAGAAAAGCGGTTCTTTGAGTGTGGTGCAACGGCATGGTTATTTTGCACAACAAGATTATGCTTTGATTGCGATATTAAGGGATGATAATGAAAATGTATAAGTAGTGAAAATGTTAGAACGTTGGAAACAAGTGATTGAAGAAAGTGCAACGATGGCTGCCCCCTTGCACTGAACAGCAGTTGGATTCGCTTGTTCGATGTACCAACGCTGAACTTGGAAGCAAATGCTTAATACGAATTCGCCAATTTTGATTCTTACCAGCAAAAGCCTCCAACAATTGCAAGCCTTGCACATACAGAAATAAAACAGTGTCTGAATAAACCTTTGGTATTACACTACCTATATGTAGGGTTACCACCAGACCACACCAGAAAATAAGCACGCTGCAGTTAGATTACCAAAATGTCAAAAGCTTTTTTTGGTGAAACCACAAAAAGTCGTTGAAGACCAACAAAATAAAGGTCTTCACATCCACAGAGTCCCGTTTTTCCGCTAAACATCGGTGAAGACCAAAAAAAGGTCTTCACTTTCACAGAGTCCTGTTTTTCCATTAAAAATCGGCAAAAACCAAAAGAGAAAAAAAGGCCTTCACGTTCGCAGAATGTATTTTTTCCGCCAAAACTTCAAAAATAAGCACGGGACTCAAAAATACGCACGTTTATTAGAAATAAGCACATTCACGTTAGAAATAAGCACGAAATGGTAACCCTGCCTATATGTCATAGCCAATCTGTAGAGCGGCACGTCAAGTTTGTTTCGCAAGCGTAGATTTGATCAACCACGAGATGAGTCTTTCGACAAAAAATTTAAATCTCGCAAACTTACGAAAACGTTTGATACCAAAAAGCAGTTCAAATAAAGTGCTTTAGTAAATGTGTGACCTCTTCTATAAGCCGGATGGGTCAGAATTGATTTCAAAGCAGATGTTTTTGCTCTTACTATAACACATGGAAGCACCTCCGCACCAAACTTCTCGAATTTGTCACAACTATGCCTTATGAGGTTGACAGCATTTTTTGACTGACAAAAACAACCATGTATTTCATCTTGTATTGTATTATTTTGTCGTTAAGTCAGTTTTGACACCACCTAGCCTTCATATGCGCTACTTTTTTCGTGTTTAATTCAAAAACAATCTTGCATCAAATTAAAATCAATTATTAAAATCATTAAATTTGCTTAACGCCTACTCTGAAGACTTTCTCTTGGTGCATATGTCCTTGCTGATTGGAGGCAATTGTTACTACTCTGTTTCAGCAAGAGTGGAAGTTACCATCCGTTCATTTATTGATGCATCAAATCACAAACAGTGTTACTTATATGAGAGGAATCAGTTTTACTGTCAAAATTTAACGACTGTGCTTCTTTACACAATTACTCGTAGGTGAATTTTCCAAAAAAATTACCAAAAATGGTTGCAATTTTTGTTTTTCGGCTGTAACTTTTTCTATGTTGAAAATAGAGATAAGTTTTTTCTTAGCATAGATAGGAACATGACATTTCCGCAAATTTTGAGCCATATGCCATTACTCTCCAAATAGTGGTTACCAAATTATATAAGAATAACCTCCTGCGTCATCAGTCACGATAACATTTTGGGGAGTAGCCGGCTGGAAAATGGTGGCAACCCCCAAAAAACAAATTTTAAACAAGTTTTAGACCATTTTCCAGAATTTGAAAACTACACTTTTTTCGATATCCAAAAAAAATTTTTTTCACTCCACCCTACTGAGCCATTTCAAAGTGCTAGATACTTTGTCATTGATGATCTGGTTTTGTAATTGTCATAATAACGAAAATTACGTAGCGTTGTTTCCTGAATCTTGTTTTTTGTTCTTATGCTTATGAAGCAGTGATGCAATTTTATTAGCAGGACAGTGCCGCTCCTGTACACGCAACTGTTCTCAGCCCCTCAGACCCTCCGCAGAAAAAAAGCAAAACGATTTCAAACGAAAATGATCTACGTACCGGTAGTTCAAAAAAGAACTAAATCGCTGACATTTGAATATCGTTTTACCAGTTCCACAAGAAAGCATTCCTTTGACTTCCTTATACAACAATCGTGCCTTAACTGCCTTTGATATTTTTAGTTTAAAACATCTCTCTTAAATTTGAGGCCATCTTTTGTTATTATACAACCAGGGGCGAATCTAGGGGGGGATGTGGCGTATGCATCCCCTCCTCAACAGCCATTTTCAACAATGCTTTGGATGAATAAAACTTTTCCATAATTTTGAACCTCTTCATAACAATTGTGCTTTAGTCGCCTTAAGCACGCATAATCGAAACTCTGCGAACAAAATGCATCATTGGTGAAGCATTCAAAGTTAGGGGTCAAAAATATGACAATCTTTCCTTAAAAATTGTTTGAAAAGCACTAAAATGGCCATTTTCAAAAATTTTCCGGGGAGCATGTTAGCGGACCCTCCTGGAGTCGTTTTTGGTACTTAAGTTGCTTAAAATTAACTGTGCCGAAAAAAACTACGCTTGAAAAAGTGACAAAAATTGGTGCCCTCTCCCAGAAAAAATGCTGAATAGTCCCTTGACATGAAACACTTTCAAAAGGCTTATTTACGCTCGTTTCCGTGTCTAAACTTCTATGCATTTAGTTAACATTCAACCTAATTCAACATTACATCCCCCGCACCAAAACTCTTTGAATTCGCTCCTGTACACAGCCTATGGTCAAATATAACGTCATTCTCAACCCCTCCCATTGCAAAATCCTGGCTAAGCTAGTGGCTACTCCTTAGTCAGTCAGTTCTGTGCTGCTTTCAACAAATTATGCTAGACCTTACTCGTCTTGTTATTGTGCCGTTTATTGTTATTTTAATGGGAAAATGGGCCCGGTATTACAAATAATTTAACGCAAATTGGGCAAGGGATCCACGACCACAATTTAAAAACTGCATAGCAAAAAAGAAAGGAAAAAAGCACATTGTACAATGTGTAAAGTTGATTTAAGAGCTCACAAATCAGATCTACTAAAGCACACAAGTACATCTGAGCATAAAGCAGCTGTGAAAGCGGCAGCTGCAAGAAAAAAATTCAACATTTCAAGTTTTTTTGAACCAAATTGTTTTCAAGACAAATAACAAGATTGAGAAAATTTTAGTGCCTTTTAAAAAGCTTGCCTCACAATTTATCTGCGTAATTTGTAAAAATGTTAAATGGTTACTAAAAATTATGCTGTTTTCCTCAACTTCGTGGTTATTAAAAATTTTGGGCTACTTTTAAATGGAATTGGCTACTTTTTGGCAAAGCTGGGCAACCGCTACTTTAAAAATAGTGCCGCTGCCGCTACCGCTTTTAGACAAAAAATCAGCGGCGCTGCCGCTAACCGCTGCTTGTTTACGAAAGCAGCGCCGCTGCCGCTAGTGAGTGCAAAACAGCCGGCGCTGCCGCTAGGCACTGCCGCTATTTTAAAGAAAAAAAAAGTCAAAAGCGCAAAGGCATTTTAATATTGTAGGCCTACTGGTGAAATTGCAACTTTGTTGACGGAAGTAGCATAGCAATGCGAGTAACAAAAATTAAAACAAGTGACAAAAAAGCCGACAATCGGCTTCCATTTCATCCAATAAGATATAGGGCATTTTGGGGAGAAGTTAATTTTGAAATCTGATTGAATGTAAATAGAAACCGATGGTCAGGTTTTTAGTGAATAACAAAAAACAGGTTGAAAAGAAATAATCAGAACACGTTGAAAATATAACACAGATTGAAAATTTAATAGAAACAAGTTAAAAAATAACGGCCGGTCGCAACCGGTGTAAAAAAAATAAAACTCCATTGATTGGTTGCATGCTCCTTTTAAACAAACTAGCATTTCGAAATGCGGGAGGTCTGAGGTTCGATTCCCGGGCCGGTCAAATCAGCACAGCGTCGCCAACGCCTCGCCACCGTTGCGACGTTTCTTCGGAGCTGTGTTGCCCAGGCGCTAAGCCGCGGAGATGGGCCCCGCAACTCGTTACACGCTTCGGCGTAATACGGCGAGTATAATGAAAATTTGATTTTGAACATTGAACAAGTCCCTCAATCGTTCGTTTTTAAAAAGTTCCGGCGAAGGTCGTTCACGATGGAATGCAGCTTCATTCAAAAACTCTTCCACCACATGCCTAACTGAAGCCTGACTTTGGGGTTCGAAATTACATGTACGTTCTTGAAAAAAATGGTCTCCGCAGTCACTAGGGACAATACAAAAATATTTTAGCAGTTTGTGTCTAGAAGTAGAAGCTTGGCTAAAATAGATGAAAGGATCAAGGCTTCACCCATTATTTATCTGAGAAATTATAGACTGAAAACTAGGTTTTAGCACCTTATTACAGGGCCTAAGTGGGGGGGCATGGCACCATGCCTCTCCTGCGTGCACCTATGACTAAATGCACAATTTTTTTTGTTTCGCACCAATTCAATGCCCTTATTGCCCATTCCAGCATGAACCTGAAAGGGGAGCCAAGTAAGTTTAAATGATTTAAACCTCCGTTTAATTCCTGCTACAATCGCGGAAAGGAAGGACTAAAAACAATCACCCTGAGTCTGGCCTGATTGACTCCCATTAGAAAGGCTTATCGTATTGCCATGCTACACCTCAAGCTCAATCCACATGTAAAGGCCCCCAACGAAAAATTTAGACTTAGAGCATCGCCTGTTATCAAAGCAAGGAAGTAGACAGCTGCAATTAGCGCCTCTAACAAAGATAAGCATCAAATAACATCGCGGGCGCGGCATTCTCATCCCCAGACTGCTTTACGTCACACCTTATAGGCCTATAAGCAAATAACAAAGAAAATTTGAAACTATAAAGAAACCTATCAAGCAGCTCTTTTTTCCATCATTCTGCTGGAATTTTCTTCCTAGGCTACTTCACATATCTCCCGCTGAAAAGCCAATTCTTAGAGACTGAATTTTTTTACCAAGAAGTTTGTTTTCACAATCTCAGTTTAAAAAATTTAAAGTGAGATTGTGAGAAACAAAACTTTTAGTTGCTGTCTTCGAACGAGTTTAATCAGCGCCAGCGGTAGACTATTTGCTTTAAATAGGGTGCTGAAGCGCTGCCGCTACTCGGCTAAAATAACAGCGGCGCTGCCGCTATCTGTAGGGAAAAAGTAGCGCCGCTGTGCCCAGCTCTGCTTTTTGGCTACTTGAAGTAAAAATAATCTGGCAACCCTGATACCGAACCTAACTTGACACTGAGCCAGTGGTGCCACGCCTTGTGATTTTGATTTCGATTTTGTGATCTTGTGAATTTTGGGCATAATCTTGTGATTTTTCATTGCAACAATGTTTGGTCGGTATTTTAAGAAAAAACGCTCAAATCGGATGTTTCAATAAATAAAAAGTTTCCAACTCGACATAAAAACAATTTTCTGTTTATACATGGCAACATCTTTTGATCACGACATCGGCACATCGGATTCGGAATGCGAAATCATAAAAGCAAAACAGACCCCGGTAACACGCATGAGGCTCGTCACTTGTTAGATTGGTCTCAGGTGCGATGACTCATGGAGTCATGACTTTCATCCTTGCAAATATACCGATTAGCCGATGACATTATTATATAGCCCTCGTTAACATGGCCATAGGATGCCTCATGCCTGGTGCCGGTAGACCTACCAATCTGTAATTATAGTCCCGCCTAATATCTACAGCAGATCGAGTTTAGAATGTGTGGGGCTAATACTGGTACAGGTAACCTGTTACAGTGCGTGGTATTATCTGTGAAGGGAACTGAACTGTGAAGAAAAGTGTTAGCAGTGTGCTTAGTGTCCAAGTGAAGTTAGTGTTAAATCTGAATCTAGAGGGGTCCTGCTAAAACCTGCAGGAGCACAAGGACCTCCCTTGCAAGTGAGTTAGGAGCACAAGGACCGCTAGGGGCGCAAGTGAGTTATTACTTTGCATGGCTTAGCACGTACAAACTACTTGATCGATTTAATCCAAATTTCAAAGCCCACTCGATAACTCAGAAGATCGTCAAAATTACTTCTGCAGAAACCTTTCGTTAAAACAAGTGCTATGGTGATCGCTGTTTCGCTAGAGCAGCAGCAGACTTGTGGAATATTTTACCCAAAAAACTGCAACAATCGGACAGCACAGCAGTTTTCAAAAATAATTTAAAAACACATTTTTTCTCTTTGGAATATTTAGATTAAAGCGCTGCGAGCCTTTGTATGAAGTGGATGCAGCGCGATAGAAGTGTGCTATTATAATTATAATTTTATTATTACTAAGGGCCCTAACCCCTAACTCTTAGTAATAACTCACTAGTCAGCTAGTGGTCCTCGTGCTCCTATAACTCACTTGCGAGGGCGGTTTTTGCACTTTTGCAGGTTTTAGCAATACCGTTTAGAGGTGGATTTTTGGTAAAAAGTTACTGTTGTTTTGAGCATATTCTGATAATTGCGGTTTTACCTACAGCTAACACCACTATTTTGTTAATATGTCACATTTGGTGACAAGCTGGTGTTTTGTAGAAGTCGGCAGCGTGGCGCAATGGTTCGAAGCGTTGTTTTTACAACAACCATAATCGCAAGGGCAATGGTTCAACTCCCAACCTAGTCTCGTTGTTGCGTCGTTGGATAAGATGCATCACAATGATTATATCTGCTTGGTGGAATCTGGCAAGCAGCAAAGTAAGAAGTCACAGGAAGTTTAACCGAAAAACTTGGAAACAAAGGCAACTCCTTAACGAGTCTGGATTCGCCCTACGCATAGCGCCCAGGGATATCTAGAACATCGGGATCGCTTACTCCGCTTTTTTGGTCTTTTGCGCTTGACTACAGTAGGGCTGACTGCTGAGTTCTGAGCCTCAAGTGACTGGACTGGTGGCCGGTTAGGCTGAATTCGACCGTGGCGTTAAGGTGCAGTCAAACGTCACTTGTAGGATGGAATGTCAGTTTTAGAAGAGTAAAACAGTTTTGTTTAGTAAATAGAAGCTTAGTAGGCCTAGCTTATCAGAAAGTGATAAGACTAGACTGAACAAGAGATGGCGTAGCCGCATTTACTGGTACCAGTAGTGTTAACTAGACTTAATTTTCAACTGTTTTAAAATGATTGAACTATATTTATTTGGCAGTGTTTAGGGGATGTATATTTTCTATTATATATCAAAACCCTGCTACCATAAATCAATAGTTAGGGGTAGGTCTGTAGATAGGATGGGGTAAAGTTTTTTTTTATTACTATTATTATTGGCATATTTATCCTCCTATCACAAGAAAGCGACGAAGCGTTGTACGAGCTCGCTTAGGAGTTGCCGGCCATCTGTCTACCACACTAAGATGGGAAGATCCCGTTACGTGCCTTTTCCAACGGCACAACAAGTAAACTTGCCGGCTTTCTCCACACTGTCCCTTAAATGCTGAGCGTCAAGCAGGAAAGCTGTGAATACCATTTTTAAAGTCACTGGTTTGACCCGACTCGGAATCGAACCTCAAGTCTACCAATCCAGAAGCAGACGCTCCATACCACTCGTTATAAGTTAGGGTTATGAGCCTATTGTCTAAGCTTAGTGAAGTAAACTTTTTAATAGTTAGAGTTGATTAGTGTAGCCCATGCAAAAACAATTCAACTAAAAAAGATTAGCTGTGTTGCTCAGTAAAAACTTAGTAGTATGATTGATGGATATTTTAGATAGGGCCTGGTTTAATTATTAATAGACTAATAGGCCTGAAACAGTGTAGCTAGGACAAATTGAAACACATTTAAATGATACTTTTCAGTTAAATTTGACTATTACATTAATTGAAACTCAACCGAGATATTTCATTTAAATATGTTTCAAAATGTTCTGGCTATTATATTTGTAGTTAATAACTACTCATACAGTCATACTGTTAATGTGACAGTCCAAAAAAAAAACATAAAAAAAAAATATTGAGATTACCGCGTATATATTTGTATTTTGCCGTGACTAGTTGACCATTGACTGCACTAACTAACTAAGTATCTTTTTTAAGAGTTACATATATTTTAGTTATAAAAAGAAGCTTTTGAAAGTAAAAACAATCACTACAGTAATTCTATCATTAGGCCTATACCACACACTTGTTCTGTACCCCAGTGCAACTTTGGATACCAATCTTGTGTTGATAAATAACCATGTTTCGCTTTTTCTGTTCTGGTCGATGCAGATATGAAGAGTAAATGGATAGATGTGTGCCTTGTCCCAATGCACAAAATAGACTCGGATCAGCTGAGATGATGGTTTAATACAGTTAAGAAATCTTTAAAACTTAAAAGATATGTTTTTCATTCTGGCTGTTTCCGTGGACAATCATAGTCTATATGCAACAGGTGAGAATGTGCATTAGTGTAGTTACGAAATCTCATTATTTAGTAACTTCCATGTAAAATCAGAAAATTGTATGTGTGAATAACAACAAGCCTTCTGACAACTTTGGCCTCATAGATAAAATATCAGAGTAAACAATTTTTGCTGTTTGTAAATGTATGATCAATGTTGTCGGTATCAGATGCTGTAGCAGCTCGCATATTGTAATACCTGTAGTAATATTACACTTGCTTGCTGCATTTACGTAGGCTCAACAGCTCATCTTGGGTATTTTGCTTTTTCTTAAAATCCACACTATAATTTTCTCAATGCAGCGGTTGATGTAACAGATGTAATTTTACTAAAAAAATGTGCTGTTTCTACGTTTCTTGTTTTGCAGAAAAATGTTTATAGATCTCTGTGGTGGTAATTTGAAACCAACCCACCTCAGTTTTATCCAAAAGATCTGTTGATACTCCTTTCAAGTCAATGTAGCACTTTATTATCTTCTTTATTTTGTGACCAGATCGTAACGTGGACTTCAATTTTTTACTTGCCATCCTCCGCATATAAGGACGTCTATTTGCAACCTGCTCAAAAAACATTACGTTTAATATTAATAGCGTAGTATTACGTACCGTAAGAAATTTTGTGAATGTTTATTGTTTATTCCAGCCAGTTAGTATTGCGACGAGGTAAAAGAGCCAATACTAACTGGTATGTAGTACGCATTCATACAGGATGATTGGGGATGTTTCTTTCCCTTTTTTGTTCTGTTTATATCTGTGCAAAGGTGTTTTTGCAGTGAAGTTTACCGTTAAAGTTACGAAAACAGTTTCATTCCAACGAAAGTTATATAGATAAATGTGGATGCAATGTTTACGCAGTATTTTAATACGAGCTACAAAGTTACCTTTAAATGTGGAAATGTTGCAACTTCAACCAAACTAAGTGATATCTTGCTAGCAACAGCTTTGCTTAGTTCGTTGTTTATCTGTAAAAGGTCCAATGACATTTTTATGCAAGCAACTTGATATCGTCCAAGTTTGCAAGTATAACTTACCGTTTTCTCTTGAACACTGACGTAAGATTTTGAATTTAAAATTAGAAACGGAACTCCACTGTTACTCCATCTCGTGTTTGCTTCAGAAATACCTGCATTAACATTAATAAAGTTTTCAGTACCATATACCTTAATGTTGCAAAATAGCACCGTTCTGCCAGTAATATTTGTCATTGAATTTTAGGGAAAATAAACTTGTTGTGCATACACTTGGATCGATATTAGCGTTCCTTGACCGCTTGGGTTGCTGTTGAACTCTAGACCATTTACCATTAATTAGTCCTGAGCAGATATCCGCTTCGCATTTGTATTTTTGGTTGGCTAGCTTTTCAAAACATTTTTGCGGATCTCATGAGGTTTCACAGATCCGAGGTTTAAAATATTAGACATGTATATATTATATTCAAAAAAATGTGGCTTACTCCACTTTAACACTCGTTTTCTTCGAATTTTGGTATGGCAATTTCCTTCCAAAGCTTTTAACGTTAACTTTGCTCTCTCTTTTGAATCGTACCACTGAAATAAGAAGTTAGCTGCTAGTTAGAGACATTTCATTTCCAGGCGTCTTACAAGGTTAACCAATTTCGAATCACATTTACGAACAGCATACATCTAAAGCGCAAGGAATTGTCTTTGTGTTCAATCCCGAAACGGTTCAATTACTTTTTGACATCATTCGGCATACTATGGCTTTCCTACGAACGCGAATTGTATTCGTCGTTCGTATTCCGATTTCGCATGCTTAAAATTTTAAGAAAAATAATATTTTTTCTGCGTGATTTTGATTGCCATTGCGGTGTTTGTTCGGACAACCCGTTGCGGTGTTTGTTCGTTCAGCGACATGGCCTATAGCGGTAACGCGCGCAGGTGGCAGATCCTACGTGACGGGTTCGATTCGCGGCTGGAGCCGATCGCATTTGACATTATATATATATATATTTGACATTTGACATATATTTGACATATAAGATAAGACCTGAGCCATCCTGTTTCGGGATTACGTCCCTCATCAGTGATAACAATCAGGGAGGACCATATCGAAAACCACACAACAAAATTACTCAATCTGGCGTTTGGGCATTCAATACAATGAAAAGAAGGATAGCAGTTGCAAAAGAGAAAAAGAACAGACAAATGGAGTTAGCTAGATTAATTTCAAGAAAAACAAAGATAACATTATAAAATAATATAGCTACGGATAGAAATAGCAATCCACGACCGGTTTCGCGCTCACTAGAGCTCGTCAGGTGAATATAGCTAATAAAAAGCTGAGCAAAAGATACAGAAATATAGCGAAAAAAGACAAAGAAATGGATGAATAGTACTAGATAGAAAAGTATCAGATGGTAACGATAGCAACTGATGGCCTTTTTGGATGCAATCAAATCGACGTCCAAATAAATTGAATAAGATAAAAACAAATCTTTTCCAAAATTAGTATGCTGTTTGCTGAAAATGAATCAAATTATCCTCAGATGTTCATAAAATCCAACCAATCAACACCATGAAAAAACAGAAACATTCAATAGAGCAAGATGAAGAGATAAAAATTCCAAAACAGAATACTGCGTCGCTAATCTCAACACAGTAACGAGATACCTTACAAACAACTTTTCACAATGCAGGTGGAAATCACGCGATCATCATTTTAATAAAATGATGTCAGCGCTGGTGTACCAGAGAGCTCAAACCATCTGGTGAGCAACGCACAATGCTACGATACACAAGACAGGTTCCCAAGAGTGCTCAAACCCTTGAGAGTGAGCATTATCATACAAGATAAGACCTGAGCCATCCTGTTTCAGGATTACGTCCCTCATCAGTGATAACAATCAGGGAGGACCATATCGAAAACCACACAACAAAATTACTCAATCTGGCGTTTAGGCATTCAATACAGTGGAAAGAAGGATAGCAGTTGCAAAAGAGAAAAAAAACAGACAAATGGAGTTAGCTAGATTAATTTCAAGAAAAACAAAGATAACATTATAAAATAATATAGCTACGGATAGAAATAGCAATCCACGACCGGTTTCGCTCTCACTAGAGCTCGTCAGGTGAATATAGCTAATAAAAAGCTGAGCAAAAGATACAGAAATATAGCGAAAAAAGACAAAGAAATGGATGAATAGTACTAGATAGAAAAGTATCAGATGGTAACGATAACAACGATAGCTCCCCTCCTTTTTAACATCTACACGATAGCTCCTCTACGCGATAACGATAGCTTTCCTCCTTTTTGCATCTACACATACGATCTGCCTTCCACAATTTCCCAGAAGTATGCGTATGCCGACGACCTGGCATTGATGCATACCTCGAAAGACTGGAAGACTTTGGAGGGCACTCTAAGCCAAGACATGACAACACTTTCAGCGTATCTCCAGACTTGGAGGCTGAAGCTCAGCCACACTAAGACGGTGACGACGGCCTTTCATTTAAACAACCGAGAGGCGAAACGTGAGCTCAAAATCTTCAACAACGGCAACTATTGCCATACTGTCCAACTCCAACCTACCTTGGTGTAAAGCTGGACAGGTTGCTCACTTTTCGTCATCACCTAGAGGCACTGCGCAAGAAACTTTCCACTCGCGTCACACTGTTGAGGCGACTTGCAGGCTCGGGTGGGGTGCAGGAGCCAAAACATTGCGAACAGCCGCCTTGTCCCTGGTTTACTCCACAGCTGAGTACTGCGCACCTGTTTGGTGTCGTAGTGCTCACACTCGGCTAATCGACAGTGTTTTAAATGACGCCTTGCGCAGTGTTACTGGATGTCTGCGACCCACTCCAACGGACTACTAGCCAATCCTCGCAGGCATCCAGCCAGCTGAGCTTCGCCGTCGAGGAGCGACACTCTCCCTGGCTAGCCGCGCCACCCTTAACCCTGCTCATATTCTACATGAGCAGCTGGTCGGGAAACCAAATGCGCACCAGGGAAGGCTCAAATCAAGACGCCCGTTTGTACCCGTTGCACAGAAACTACTGGATAGTCTGACCGAATCAAACATTCGCGCAGCGCAATGGATGGATTAATTATGTATGGAACATGGAGTACTTGAAAAGTGCATCAAGGCTACATGCTTTTATTCCCAGGGCCAGTCCTGAGCCTCTTGGAATGGGTTTGCCCACAACATCTTGGGTAAAACTGAATCGTCTGCGGACTGGCGTAGGGCGATTCCATTTATCCATGTACAAATGGGGTGTTGCTCCTTCACCGAATTGTGAGTGTGGTGCCTCCGAGCAAACTGCAGACCACATCATTTCTACATGCCCCCCCTACATCGTGCACCAAAAGGAATACAAGGTCTGTTGGTCCTGGATGATGACACCCGACGCTGGCTTAAAATCAACGCCGTCAACATCTAAACCGTCAGAAGAGGATGCCCAACCACACGACGACGAATGGGTAAATTAGCGCAGCCTAAGCTGGACTGCAGTACAAAATACTGTAACCTTAATATCAAAACTCCAAAACAATGTAGCCTTTGCGGTATGCACAGATCCTAAAATTACAAGTTCAACAACAGTAAATACCACCGAAACACAGAAACGGGAGGTTTGGTATCTAGAGGGCGACCCTCCCCCAGTCGTTCGAAGAAAAGAAATCCGTAGAAGAAATTTTGCCTCCACATCCCGCCCCTATCCCGAAACATAAGCTGTTTATGCCTAAGCACTGAAGTCACAAGCGAAACTTTAAACAATATACCGGTAGTGCTTACCAAGTAGGCCTACAGTTGCGACATCTAAAATCCAGTACTGAAAAAGGATCATAAATATAGGCTTCTTCAAAACAAAAAAATTTAACGTAGAAATTTTAGTGTTTATTAAAATTTACCGGCCTGACTCCCTTAAATATGTCCAAAATAAGCAGGAGGTTACCTTTTCTTATACCAAACAACAATTATAATGCATTTCTTTAGCTGTAAAATGTGAACGCAGCGTTATAAAGAAAGACACAAAACAGAAAAGCCGTGAAAATGCATCATAAAAAAGCAGGAGCAGACGAGAAAGAGCATGAGACGCACAAGGAGCGAAGCCCCCACAGAATTTGACACAGTATGGTCATTTCCAGCCTCGCTACTGTTCAAAAACGGCCAGCGCCTCAGCAATTTTCCAATTTAAAGAGGCCTATACAGTTCAGGGCGCTCTCTTTCTTGACGAGCGTGAATTGTCTCATAATCACCAAGTTTACTGCACGGTAGCCTCTTCTTTGCGGTGGATGCAGATTATGCCAAATACAGACTTTTGTCGTTGTTGTACCGGTATTACGTTGTTAAAGGATGGAATGAACTGAGTTATAGAGATCGAGGCTGAGAAAAACATACATACAGTACGAGTAAATGCTCTTCAAAGTTGAGGAGCGAAGGACTACTGCAGAGTGGGCAACTTCTTCGCATGATCGATACGCCGAGCAATTCAACTCCGAGTCCGTAACGCTGAATAGTCATGCAGTTATTACTTACGTATGCAAAAGCTATTATACCTAATCATAATAGGCCGCTTTAAGTCAAGTCAAATTTTTTCGTTTGCACTAAAAGCATTTAAATCAGGAAAATAACAAAAGCAAAAAATTAAGAAATCGTGCAAGTAACTACTCAGTGACAAACTGGACAGTGCAAGACCATTTCATGATCATCCAAATTATGCTGCCCATAGTCCGGACCACATATTCAAGTAGGTTACAGCTGCAAAATTCATGAAAAGTATTGCGTCAAACAAGCGCTCGGTGTTGTTGCTGCCTGCTTTTCGCATCAGATTCACGAATATGCATTGAACCCGGCTTAGTCGTGAAATAACACAGAAGGCATATGCCTACCTTTATCTTGGACTTGTGCTCGGACCTTTGCTGAAGCGATTCTGATTCATTTGTACCGGTACCAGTAGTGTGTTCGGCAAAAGCGGAACTACTTTCCATATTTTAGTCAGCTTTACAAAAATAATGACCAGTACCAGAAAAGATTTGTAGTAGGCTTTATACTGTGTCTGGCCATCCGTAAAAGTTTTATAATTATTCGCTTGGTACTGCTACCACGCTGCACGCAATGGAGTGAACGTATCATAGTTTCAACGAACGTATCACAGTGCAGAATTTAATCCACCAGTCACGAGAAAGCGACCGAAGCGCTACAACGAACTCGCTCAGGAGTTGCCGATCAACTGTCTACCACACCAAGATGGGGCAATTCCGCTAAGTGCCTTTCCCAACGGCATAACCAGTAAACTTGCCGACTTGTTCTTCATAATCCATAAAATGCTCAAGAATTTCGTGGATAGAACTAGCTTTCGTAAATAGCCGAATTTTCATCAATAGAAAAAACCCAAGTAGATAATCAGAAGGTCAAAAATCAGCAGATGAAATTCTACAGCTTCGCCCAACCAACTAGGTCTAAACACAGTGTAGAATGTAGAATTTCACCTGCGAGGTTGTAGAATTTCACCTGCTGATTTTTCGACCCCCTGATTAGAGACTTGGGTTTTTTCTATTAACGAAAATTCGGCTATTTACAAAAGCTAGTTCTATCCACGAAATCCTTAAGCATTTTATGGATTATTAATTATTTTTTCAAAGAATTGTATCCTTTTGATGGATCCTGATTTTGTTGAGAGGAATCCTTGACAGGATCTACCATAATTCTAATTTCCCTCCTACATTTAGTTTCTTCGGAATTATTTTCTTTGGATTTTTGTTCTTCATACTGACCCTTTAATGCTGAGCGTCAAGCAGGAAAGCTGTGAATACCAATGTTAAAGTCATTGGTTTGACCCAACTCGGAATCAAAACTCCATTCACACGAAAATATCTTTTATTCGGTACTTAAAAATCACAACTACTTTCTAACTGTTTGAACCATAGACGTATATGGTTTGATCTATCTTCATTTTCTTACTTATTGCGCCAGGAGCTCAACCACAACTTTGTTCAAGGAGAAGGGGGGCTAACTGAAATCCTGTTTTATTTCAACGTTTTATTCGCAGTGACACACCACCATGAGTTTGGGGGAGATCCCCCAGCGCCCATGAGTTTTTACGATCTTTCACATAAAAAATACTCTATTTGGCACACTTTTTTATCGAAAAAGACTGTAGTGGTATCTAGCAGTGAGAGTGATTGCAGTCACAGTAGACACTAAAAAATACTGTATTAGCCTAGGCTATGTCTAGAAACAGAAACTTGACTAAATGGAAGGAGGTTGAACAATTGGCGCATTGGATTGGATGAGGAAGGTGTTTTCCATAATCTATAAAACGGCCAGGGTCAAGGGGGCATTGTACCGTGCCTACCCTGCGTTTGCTCATGGTCCTATACCGGTTGTGTCGAAATGGTTTAATTAAACCTGGGCTCGTTTATGAGCTACCGGGAGACGAGTCGAAGACCCTCTCAAAAAGAAGAGTTTGTCGCTTTTTTTATTGTAAGCTCATCGCGATTGGTGGTATTTACAGCGACAAAATTTTTACAACATTCAAACGCCCATTTAACAACAAGTACCGGTACTCTTATTCAACTTATAGAAGATCGCACATGAATAACTTACAAAGAAAAATATAGATTAGCCTCAACTGATATTCTAAATCTCTAAAATGTACAGTATATACCATCTACAATTCTACCGTAAGCATCTGTAAATGCGGGGCTATCGTAACCAGCGACTAATCTACCTTATAAAATTATTATCGAAGTTCAGATCCACCAATTCTGACCTTTGACATTTCCAGTTCTGACTTCGTCATGGAGCCCTCTCTGCTGAAGAAGCTACTGGTCGCCAGATGTAGCTAATAATTAAATATTTTATTTCACCCAGGTACATTGCAGCTAGCTATCACAAACTCTAATAAAATTATATCGACAGCCATTTAGGCGATCCTGAGATAAAACGAAACAGTTAAAGAATGACGAAAGACCCCAGTTGGCGATTTACGATAGTGAATTGTGATCCATCAAATATCAAATTGATCAAAACGCGAAAAGGAAATAGAGGATAAAAGTTCAACAATTCGTTTCACTGTTAAATTTTAATCCTCAAAGAAATAATCATAAGCGACATGCTGAGCAAATTGACAAGCTGTAACCTACAGTTACATTCAGGGGCGGATTAGCAAATTTAACCGGCCCGGGCACATAAAAAAAAAACGGCCCACTTTCGCAGAGCTCAAAAGATATGTTTAAACAAATTCACGTTTTTACTGTATTAGGCAACTAAAAATTAAAGTTCCTCCAATTTAGAAAAAAAAGAACTATGTATTAAAATTACGTATATCTTTAAAGCCAGCTCAATGTCTTAGTGGTTAGAGCGTTCGTCTCGGAGTTTAGTAGATAGGGTCGATTCCCGTTCGCATCACACTAAAGATGTTTAAAGTGGTATTCACTGCTGTTCTTGCTTAACGCTCAGCATATAAGAGTCGAGTGAAGAAAATTATCGTGTAGACATGGTAGACAGACACAACCAGGCAACTCCTCAAAGAGACGGAACATTTGTCCTTTGTTTAGCGCCTGGCACTGTCTCGTGACAGGAAATGAAAATAATAAAATGAATGTAGAAAAATAAAAACAATCTATTTTTTGAAAGATAACAGTCTTCGCATTTCAGTGCTCGTTGTCGCTAGTTCGTCAATAACTGCTTCGTTTGAAATGCGTATTAAAATGTCATGTTCGATGCTCATTAGAAGAAGTGAATCCAGCCGATCTTCGCTAAGTTGGTTTCTCAAGCGGTTCTTCACATATTTCAGCTTGCTGAAAGTTCTTTCACAACCAACTTGTGTCACGGAGAGTGTAAGGATAACTTTGTAAGCTTGGTATAAAAGAGTATAGCTTCTACAATACATTCTGTATCTCCGAATCGCGGTATAACAGCAAAGAAAGCAGTTTTGGCATTTGGCATTGTTGGATTTTGTGACTGTCGATTAATCTCGAATCTTCTTCATCATTATCTGTTCATAGTAAAATAAAAATAGATTAATACTTACACAAATAAACATGAAATAAATCTGTTATTTCGCTTCCAATATGACACCTTTGACTGTGAAATTGACTTGATGACCAACCCATGTGATTGTGAACGATTTGGATTACAAGATTGCACAGCAACTTTTTGACCTTGTAATACAGCATGCTTGAATATTTTTAAATGGTTTAAACTGTGTCATAACAGTTAAAGTGAAAATAACCAAGTAACAAATTACAAATACGCGAGGCATTGACTCGGCCTGCATCTCTCAGTATAGTTTAAAAATCAATTGGAATAACATTTAAACTGCGAAAATAGAAATAAGTAAGCATTTCATCACCTGTTTCATCTAATTCGATGTGGTGTTCACGAGAGGATTTTTTCAGTTCTGGCCATTTTGATGCAAAATCCAAGATCTCTTGCCGAAGAGCTTGCTGAACAGCAGAAGAATCTGTACTTTTGCTTGGCATGAGGTTGCTTATCACACTTACTGCAGAGATCGGAACTCCATGCTGAACTGTTTCAGAAAAGCGTTTGGGGTCGAAATAGCTTAAGTCAGTATACAACTTTTTATGTGAGGCAAATCTTCTATCCAAACTTTGATTCACTTGGTCGAAAATTCTGTTGTGTACATCGACTTCAAAGTTTTTCATCGAGTCTGATGAGAGGGAGTCGTCCGATGGTACACTTTTGCTTTTTCGAACACGCTTTACCGGAAAACTGCTTTCAATCAAAACATTACATTCGCGGTTCTCCAAAACTTCATTGGCCTGTTGCACGAAAATGTCAGCTCTGGAAGAAACCTTTGCAAAATCTCGACACAGTTGTTTGATTATTCTATTTCTCATGAGTTAATCTGCTGTGGTGCTGCTGCATATTTTTGTTGCAGATATCCTTTAGAGAAAGCTGAAGACGTTAAGTGAAAATTCTTCGGAGACTGGGCCTAGCAAAGACACCTGATTGACCAACTACATTACCAACCACAATGAAGCAAAAGGAAAAATTTTCAGTGTTTTACTTCGAGGAGACTGTTAATTGCCTCATCATGACTCTTCATTTACGCTACGTTAAATCTTCAAAAATCATCCGTATGTTTATTTATTCTCAAACCGCAGTCACCGCCATTTAATGTCATAGTAAAAAATCAATAAGCTAATGAAAAAATAAATATTGCGATTCAACTCTTGGTTATGAGTAAAAACTACATCCGGTTGTGAACTTGCTAACTAGCAAGGGTGGATGAATGAGGGTACCCAATCACAACTCCTCCAGGTAATCCTTGGGCAAGGTTTAGAACCTGTTAGCCTCCCTTAGCAGGGGTCACAAAGCTACTCCATTGTTCTTATTACTAGTAGGCCTGCCATGCTACTCACTTTTTTTTTGTTTATTGTTTTGAAATTCGTTTGATGTGTTGTTTATAATTTCCTATTCACAAAGTAGCCTATATCTTGATTGTTAAGGTCAGAGGCGTACGCACGGGGGGGGGGGGAGGGGGGGTCAAACCCCCCCATTGACGATGGAAAAAATTAAAAACCGCACTTTTTGGTCCGATTAGCGTTTTTTCATACAGAGATTGTGTTTTTTTGAGCTATATCAAATTGCCTATATAATCTCGAGAAACTTTCATTGTGATGCAATAATACCGGTAGTCAAACTTTTCTGGTGTGTAGCGCTTGAACCAATGGCTGGCTCAAAATGCAAGCCTGGACAAGGTCAATGGGCACTAAAGCTGTAATCATGTTGTGATGTCATAAAGACATCGTTCTCAACGGCTATGGCCGGACAAGACGTTTCAGCGCAGAAGGCATTCTTGGAAGAGAACGGTTGCAACGCAGGCAGATATTTCGCTTGCGATGTTATGATTTTGAGCCAAACCGACTAGTTGGCGTAGTGGTTAGACACATCGGCGCGGGAGGTTTTGGGTTCGATTTTTGGGCCGGTACCGGCCGTTAGCTCGATTGTTAAGCGCACAGGTTATCAGTGCGGAAGATCTGGGGTTTAATTCCCGGGATGGTCAAATCGGCACAGTGTCGCCAACGGCTCGCCACCGCTGCGACGTTTCTGTGTTACCCAAGCGCTAAGAGATGGACCCCAGTGACGTTCGCAGGGGTCGGGAGTCAGCACTCCCCTTCCCTCTTGACAATTGCAGAAAAAATGAAACCTTTCTTTTTTAAAACGAACCGATTTTTCTTCATGCGGAACTTGCCGAAATTGCTGTCATGTTTTCATCCCGAACCACACCATCCCCCGCAAAACATTTTAGCGTAAACCATTCCCTTACAAGTACAATGATCATCCCTCCTTACATCTGCGTGAAAAGTTGTACCATCCCCCATAAGTGCTTTTACTACTCGAGCACTGATTACGATGCAATGCTACAATACCGGTACCCGGAAGTCCAACTTTTCTGTTGTGTTTTGCTTGAAGTACAAAGTCATTGATGTTGCTGTGAAACAATTAAGAAGTAGGAGTTTCCTTAAATGCGGTGTATCTGCAGTAACTATGGCTGCACACAATATTTTTTTAAAAATCAAACAAATCTTGATTATACTCGTTTCCTTAAATTCGTTGTTGTACCGAAACGTGGTAGCGAGTGGCAGGGCCCGACCCCGCGGCTTAGCGCCTGGGCAACGCAGCACCAAAGAAACGTCGCAGCGGTTGCGAGCCGTTGGCTACACTGTGTCCAATTTGACCGGCCAGAGAATTGAGTCCCAAACCTTCCGCATCGATAGCGAAATCTTTTAACACTACGCTATAATCGCCCGTTTTTTTGAGAAATTTTATTTAAATATAAAAAACTAAATTGACACTGCTCTAAGTGCCAAAAGTAAGATAAAAATACTGCCAAAAACGATCATAGACCAACGAAAATTTGAGGAGGCCTAGGGGCAGAACGAGGGGAGAGACAACATTGTTTTTTCGTACCTTAAGCTGACTATCTCAGGAGCTAGAGTTCTTCGTTTCCCATAGACACCCCGATTATGTGTTTGAAAGCATCTGATATTGACGCTGTGATTTGGCAGAAAAATGCTTAGATAATATCGATGCTGTTTTTGACTTTAATCGGATGATTAGGGATTCCTCTCGCGCATGATTTATTTTAGTTTAAAAACGTTTTGGTAGGGAGGGCAGTTTTTTCTTATGCTCCAATATCTTCACTTTAAAGTATATACTTCAAAGTATATACGATTTATCACCGACAGATCAAACTGTGGGTAGGCCTAGGTTACCTTTAAATTTTACCTGATTAATTTCAGCACTCAACATACTTTCTACTCTATTTCAGGTAGTTTTAACCTTTACTTACCATTAGTATTGTTTTATCATAATCCTACCTATTATACACTCCCTATTGTCATGGAAATATTTTCCCGCTACAACGTCTGCTCGACGTTGCTTACGTCAATAGACACAGAAGTGAGAACGGATTATGCGTTTAAACATTATCCACTACGGACATCTCTGCTGTGGCATTAAAAATGTATATACTCTGTGGTTAGGTAGAATGAGATGGTGTAGAAGTCTATGGGGCGCCGTTTGGAAAAATATTATTTATTTTGTTACACCTCTTTTTTGAGCTAATTTACGATAAAATAAGTTCGAAATATCCAAAATATATATTCGATATATAGTACGATAAATTCGAAATAAAATAAGTCGAAAATATAACACGTATAAATTGGATATATATATACGACCAAATACAGCCCTAAAATAAGTTCGAAATATTCGAAATATATATTCGATATATAGTACGATAAATTCGAAATAAAATAAGTCGAAAATATAACACGTATAAATTGGATATATATATACGACCAAATACAGCCCTAAAATAAGTTCGAAATATTCGAAATATATATTCGATATATAGTACGATAAATTCGAAATAAAATAAGTCGAAAATATAACACGTATAAATTGGATATATATATACGACCAAATACAGCCCTAAAATAAGTTCGAAATATATATTCGATATATAGTACGATAAATTCGAAATAAAATAAGTCGAAAATATAACACGTATAAATTGGATATATATATACGACCAAATACAGCCCTAAAATAAGTTCGAAATATATATTCGATATATAGTACGATAAATTCGAAATAAAATAAGTCGAAAATATAACACGTATAAATTGGATATATATATACGACCAAATACAGCCCTAAAATAAGTTCGAAATATTCGAAATATATATTCGATATATAGTACGATAAATTCGAAATAAAATAAGTCGAAAATATAACACGTATAAATTGGATATATATATACGACCAAATACAGCCCTAAAATAAGTTCGAAATATTCGAAATATATATTCGATATATAGTACGATAAATTCGAAATAAAATAAGTCGAAAATATAACACGTATAAATTGGATATATATATACGACCAAATACAGCCCTAAAATAAGTTCGAAATATATATTCGATATATAGTACGATAAATTCGAAATAAAATAAGTCGAAAATATAACACGTATAAATTGGATATATATATACGACCAAATACAGCCCTAAAATAAGTTCGAAATATTCGAAATATATATTCGATATATAGGGTACGATAAATTCGAAATAAAATAAGTCGAAAATATTATTCGTACTTCATTATGAGCTAACTCATCGCGTGAATTTCGTGATGCCCATTGCCCAACGGTTGCACGACGCACGTGGCTAGTCAAGAAGCGACGCTGAGAGAAAGATTAAGTTTTTAGTTTTGTACACGGCCTACTAGGCCGTGGTTTGGAAAAATATTATGGTTTGGAAAAATATTTTGTAGGATTGGGTGAAAAATGTAATTGTTCAGGATAGAGTTTGAGGTTAAAATGATAACTTTAGCGATTGCTTTCTAAACTAGTTTCCAGGCTGCTGAAGGAAGAAAGGTAAGAAGGTTAAAGAACAGCTTCTTCTGAACACGAGGAACCAGCAATCGCTAAAGTTATCATTTTAACCTCAAACTCTATCCTGAACAATTACATTTTTCACCCAATCCTACAAAACCACGGCCTAGTAGGCCGTGTACAAAACTAAAGCGGGCTTCACACAGAATCCGGTTGACGTTACGGTACGGTTACGGAAACGGCAACAATACGGTAACGGCACGCGTCTACGTTGCGGAATTTACGGCGAGCGTTCTCACAGAAAATGAACGGAAATGTAACCGTAGGCTAGGCTAGAAAACAAAGAAACTGAATCAAGAAATAGGTAGCAAAATAAAATGTTAATTAGCGGTAGATAAAAGCAGCATGTAGCGCTTCAAATTGGCAAAATAGATAGACTTATTTGCTGTTTATGTCAAAGTTTAAAATAAAAATTATAAAAGACGCCCAGGTATTTGGGTTCAGATAGACCATATAGAGCAAGATACCATTATCTTACAGCCATATATCTTCTTATATTTCTCGTTCTGTTTATTTTCGAAGCGTAGATCGAATTACTGTAATAAGTAGCATAGGTGCAAATGGAATTGGCCGAAGTCGCTTTGTCACTTTTGAAGGAGCAGGAGCAACCGCTTTCCATGCTATAGTTTTCGCCTATTCTGAATTTGGCCAACGAGTGCTAACACAAAGCTTGGACTTTCCTCCACTCGAAGATCTGGGAACAGGCGACGTTGTTCCCTTTTGTATTGTAGCCGACGCCGCATTTCCGATGAAACTGAACATCAAAGGCCTTATCCTGGCAAAAATTTACCAGAAAACAAGAGAATCTTCAACTATCGTCTATCTCGTACCAGGAGAGTAATCGAAAATACATTCGGAATTGTGTCTAGCCGATGGCGTATATTTAAAGGCCGATAATTGGTACACCGGAGAAAGCAGCGTTGGTAACAAAGGCCGCATGTTGTTTGCGTAATTTTTTACAAATGAAAAATAGATCGCTACAACCTCAACATCACAGTACTACTGCTGTCCTGGCTTTAGAGATAATAAAGTTTGAAGAGAAAACACAGCATCAGAAAATTGGCGTTCCAGCATTGATGCTAATATTTCAGGTCTTCGCCAGATTAGTCGCGCTAAAACTAATACTTATACCAAAGAAGCTACGATGATTAAGGAGAAGTGTAAAAGCTATTTTATGTCGAGGCAGGGCCGATTGCCCTAGCAGAACGATGTTGATAACCGCTCATAAGCAAAACATTATATTTGCCTTTCTTTTAAAACATCAGAATTTGTGCGCCGTTGCTTTACAGTAGGCCTATGGGCTATCAAACTTCGTATATTCAGCAATAAATTCAATCAATACCACATTCTGTTGGCATCTCATCTCCTGTCACCAGAAGGCGACCGAAGCGTTGTGCATGTCAATAGGAGTTCCCGGCTGCATCTTTTGCAACGGTTTTACAGAACGTTTTTGGTTTATTCTATTACCACCACTCTACCCCATCCCGAAATAGACATAAGAAAGAGCATGAAATCATAACCTAGAGCAGCGTCGAATTCCAACCCCATGCGTCGAACCCCATCCCGATCCCGAAATAGCATCCCGATCCCACTGAGTGTAATTTCATCCCGATTTATTTCATTTCGATTTCGAGTGTAATTTCATCCCGATCCCATCGAACCCCATCCCGATCCCCAACCCCAACCCCATCCCGAAATAGACATAAGAAAGAGCATGAAATCATAACCTAGAGCAGCGTCGAATTCCAACCCCATGCGTCGCAGTCCATCACAGTGACCGATACATCACAGTGACATATACAGTGACCGAAATAACATGCTGAAAATTTTGAGGTCCTATGAAATGCACAAAACATTCAGGCCTATTACTGTGTCTAGGCTATATCCTCAACAGCTCAGATAGTCTAGTGGTAAGAGCAGAATCAGTTTTGTTTACGACGCAAAAACACATTGCTGATAGAACAATTGGCCTGCGACAACATCCAGAGCGTCCGCTTCTGGAGCTGTATACACTTTGGTTTGATTTAGTCTAGTCAAAATATAACCGTAAAACTGGTATGCACAGCTTTCCTGCTTGACGCGCAACATTTGAGGGACAGTGTAAAGAACAAGCCGGCAAGTTTATTTGTGTCGTTGGGGAAAAGCAATCAGCGGGATTCCCCATGTTGGTGAGGTAGACAGATAGCTAGCAACTTTTAAGCGAGCGCGTTACGCAACATCGCTTTCTTGTGGCAGGAGCATATGAAATACCGGTATGCTACTAATTACAAATATAATATAGGCTATATTCGGGCCCAGTCAGCACTGAGCGGTGGCATAAGTAACTAAGTATCCATCACTGCATTTCGAATATCAAAAGAGGAGGCAGTAAATTGCCTTCATTTCAATACCCTATGACATGAAATACCAGACAACTTAAACAGAAAAATTTAATGTTGAACGAATATGAAAAGCGCGGATCGGTTTGCAACAAATACGCACCAAACAAACATGTTTAATAACATGAAAGCTAAAGCAAAGCCAAAAAAATATTAAACACCTTCAAATAATACGGCGCTTATCCTAACCATTACACTTTCCGCTTTTTCTGCCGGCATAGCTCGAAGCCTGGCTGCTACCATCTGGCCAAACGCCTGGCATTGCGTCATTTCTCTTCTGGATAGCATACCTGCTATCGCCTCGCTGCTCCTCCCAACTTCAGCCACTGTTTTCAATATGTTATCCTAATAGAAATACCATATTTCACTTTCAACTCATACGAAAATAATTTTCGTGTCCTAAATTGGTGAGCAATATCTGTAGAATCTCCTCGTTAACAGCAAAATGGCAATTCGGCGTACTTACAGACTCGACATCATTTTGTTAAATGAAGATTTGATTTTTTTTTGGCTAGCTAATAGCAATGTGGCTGAAACTTCTCTGCCACAGCGGACTAGTCTTACTATAATGCAATTTTATAATCACTACACTCAAAGCGTACATGTTACATTTAAACTCTGAAGGAGCACTTAAAATGAAGCTATTCTGATGCTCAAGTATATACTTTCTCAAAATTACTGACGCAATGTAAACAATATAAATTACACTCAAACTTCTACATTTTATGTTAACAGAATCGTTATTCTCACTTTAAGATCTCCCATCGACTGTTTCTTTCGCTTTATGGTGGGCGTATCTGAACATACAAACGACTTTTTATGCACTGACAACCAGCAGTCATCATTAAATGTTTTGTCACCTGAACCTGAAGCACATAAGTTTAGTACACTGGTGCTCGCGCTGCAAACATCGGGCGAGGGTTCGATAACTGATGACGATGATGACTGGCCATCATTTTGTTCCAGAACGCTCTCGCTGTCATCCATTTCCACATGGATAATTGCACCTTCTGGAGGAGAAAAGTTTGTTGAAGTGCTGTAACACAAAATATACAGTAAAACAAACAAAAATTATAAGCAAAGTATTGCTGTAGCTTAGCACGTTGAGGCGGCGTAGAGCACTACCGCAGGTTATACTTTTACCTTAGCGTGCTAACGTTTTTCGCGACCTTTACGATAAAGGAAAGTGCGGGATTTCAAAGGAGGAAGACATATGCAGTGCGCTGTTGTTTTAAAAAAAGAGAGGAAGAACCAGGGTTGGGAATCGATACCCAAAAAAGTAAAGAAATAATTGATATTCGAGAGTTCACCAAAAAGTAAAGAAATACTCGATTTCGATGGTAGTTTAAAAGAGTAAAGAATATTGTAATCGATATTACACTGAGCATTTAGCGATGTACGCCAAGCATTTTTACGATGTCATCACATTCTCGCGGTAACTTACAGACAATCGACGGACATAGTATATACGAAGCAACTTTACTGTTAAATTTTTTTTTTTTTGAAAAAAAAATTATCACCAAAAACAAGGTAATGACATACCGACGATTATTTTAAATTTGCTTAAGTGAGACAAAGTAACCTGGACGAAAAGAATCGATAATGGAATATCGAATTGCGACGAAAAAAAGTAAAGACAAGGCCATATTCACTACTCATTCAAAAAAGTCAAAGCTCCAGTGCATTCGATGAACAAAAAGTAAAGAATATCGCAATCGAACATCGATTACAATCGATTTTTCCCAACCCTGGAAAGAACATTGTAGAAATTAGCATTGCCATTCCACAAGCAATTTTACATACAAGCCATTAGTAGTAATACAAAACTGGGCTAAACACTGTTGATCACAATAGCTCACATTCGATGTTTAATGTGGTCTTTTAAAAACTCCATCGACTGGAAGTGCTCCCAATAAGAATAACGAGTAGCACCAGATCCACTCCGAACCGACTCCATCTTTCTCTTTTCTTTTGCAAAGCGATCTCTCAAAATGATCCATCGCTTCATACAAAATTCCACTGTAATGTTAAAAAGCAAATAGTTGAACCTATCATATCGCGTATTCATTTGCATGAATTTTAGATGTGCTTATACTGATTGCAGCAAAATTGAAACTATTAAATTAATGAGTCTAATGTGCAACCAATGACATCAATATTTATTAGCAATTATCAGGCACTAAACTGTGAAAAGTCACAAGAGGATGAATTCGAATTCAACGTGGTAATAAAGATACTCGCAAATCAATATCTTAAAGCAAATAGCTCAGTTGCTACGCGCACGCTTTCGGTGCGGGAGATTTGGGGTTCGATTCCCAGACCGGTCAATCGGCACAGTGTCGCCAACGACTCGCCACCGTTGCGACGTTTCTTCGGAGCTGTGTAGCCCAGACGCTAAACCGCAGAGATGGGCCCGCCACTCGTTACACGCTTCAGCGTACTACCGCGAGTGTAATGAAGATTCGATTTTTATTAAAGGCATATGTGCTTAGTAGAAATTGAGGATACTCCCTCCTTTTCTGTTGTCTCGTAACTTATATATTTTATAACTTATAACTAATGTCAATTTTTCATCTTAAATCCATGCAACTACTCTGCATTCCAGTGCCGTTTGCAATTACACAAATCTGTAACAAGTAAGGGCAGTAAGTCGGCTGATATCTAGTAAATTAATCAATCGTGGAGTAAAGAATGGCGCCACATACTAGGATGGGAGGTTCAATGGTAACACAAACCAAGGTACCATAGAGTGCGACAGCGCTGTTTAGGGCTGTTAGCCGTCATCAGCCACACTCAGGTGAAGATACAATCATTCTTCGGATTTACTGACTCTATGTGAGACAATCACCCCTGTGAAAAATTCAATCTTTGTGGTATGTCGCAGAGCCACGCAGCATTTCAAGAAAATTTTCCATACGGCCAAGGCACAAACCGTAAAACGACCAAAGTCCTTCCTGGAGAGCTAAATGGCTGTACCATGTGCCACAAAGGTTAAACTTTTGTGGGTAAACAAATCGAGATAGGTGATTGTCATAGGCGCGGGAATTAGAGTGCCAGGGAGGGCTAAAGCCCCCCTGGACTTTTTTAGCCCCCCATGACAATTGAACAAATAATGCACCCAGTGCCACGGGATTAATGCTCGCAACGTACATACCTAATGAAGCAAATGTTTTTATAGCGTTTTTAACCAACGAAGAATCACCATTCTCTCAAAAATCACTCAGTTATTATTCACTAGGTCAACGTAAAATTTTCAGTGTTTGAAGTTCATTTTTAACAGTGTTTCACAACAGCGTTCACAAACCTTTACAGCAGTCATGGACGATGGACCAGTAAAAGTATAATGGCTGCCAATTCTTGTAACTGCCAAACACTTCAGGCAAAACTACTCTGAATGCTCATGAAAGTCGCTACTGATCATGGGAATCACGCAAATCGTAAACGAAAATGCGGTGAAGTACAAAAAACGGTCCTCAATTCTTCAGATGTTCTGAATTCCACCACAATTCATGCAAAGAGCTAAAAAAAGGTTTTCATGGCCCAGACGCGTTACATGAACTGGAAATGTTGGTGGCCAACCTGATGTGTGTACATGCCAAATCGGCCCGCAATCGATAGCTAAGCATCCAAAGATCGACTGGTTGGGCAACCCTGATCAAGCTTTTATGAGTTTGTGCACGTTCTCTTTTCTGGTGGAGTTATTTACTGGTTTTGAATTTTTTCTACCTACTTAATGAAGCGACGAAATCACTACTAAAGTGGCACCGTTGATTGTTACTAAAATTAAGCTAGTACGCCTGCCTAAATACGTATATCTACACGTTTCATTATGTTAAAAAATGGTTCAGTGCTTTATTTTGATGGTGTGTGTTTTGTTATTTTTAAACCTTAGTGTAGTGGGGCATTGTTTGTTAGCCATGTAACTCTGATCAGTAAAGCAAAAGTTAGATCAGACAAATTTTGTTTGCCTACTTTTCGGATTTGTGATTGAGGTATTTACATTTTACAAATATATGCAGCATGGATTACATGCACTGACAAACTGCTTAGTACTACTTCCTGCATATATAGTTAGAAAAGCCAAATGGCAGTAAGCAATCTTGTTTTCCATGATAAAAAATTAGTCCTGAAAAAATTCCGGTCACTTGAGTGAGCATGCAATTGAGCGTCTATCAAGATAGGTCTGCTGTGCGTACTGTTCCTAAAAACGTAGATTCGAGGGAAGGGGGGAAAAGCCCCCCAGACGTTGACACGATCTTACTATTTTGAGCCCCACCCCCCATCCAAAAAATGTTTCTGCGCCACTGGTGATTGTCTCGCATAGGGTCAATCATTCTGAAGGATGAATGCACTTTTTACCAGAGTGCGACTGATGAGAGCTGATAGCCAAAACAGCAATGTCTGTCCGCTCTATGGCACCCTATTGCTGGAGTTGCTTTGGAAGAGTTGGTGATGGAGGATGACAAATCCTCTAACCCAGCATGTGGAAGTCAAATTGACATCCCTTTCAGCAGACCAGAAAGGACTTGTTATGAAGTTGAATAAGCAGATTAAGACTATAATTAAAAGTGCAAGTTATATTAAAACAAAAATATAAAATTAAAATGTTACTGATCGTGGCACATAAGCACAATGCTTAACATATCTGTGCATAATTTGGAAGATTCACATCACTACAAAAACTTAGTTCAACCACACAAGCCCAAAAGTCATGCAGGAAATACTGACATATGATATGGTGTTGGTTTGAAGCCCAAAACATTACATATTTGTATGGCATATGCTGCAAGTAGCCAAAAAATGGATTAAAGAAATAGGCAGTGTCTATTTTGCTGTTGACGGCAAAATAGTTTCTACGTTTATTTTTCCTGCAGTAGCTAAAATCAGCATCTACCTCCACAAAATAGATTTAGAAGCTATTTTGCCGGCACTCAAAAACAGTCATGAGTATCCACACAAATGGATTGCACTATATCCAGCAAAATAGACTTATGTAAACTAGTTTGTCGTTAGTGGCAAAAAAGACACTTCCAAAGACATATTTATAAGCTTTGTTGTGAAATGCATTGCAAACCAATTTTGTGAGGCATCGTGAACATCAACGATGTATAGACATTCATGATGTTTTTGCATCAATGCAAAAAATAGCACGCAAAATGCAATCAAAGATAGAACATCTAAATTATCACAGCATAAAAAGAAAGGCATTCATGACCTACAACTAACCTGGTTGATTCAGTTTAGAAGAAATATCCTTCCATGAATTCTCTTTTCTTAGTTTGTCTCTATAATCCTTAATTTGCGAATTGTATAGGCAGGGGTGCTCTTTCACCATATCTATTAGAAGTTCGTTAAAAGCCATCACCAGATATTTGCAAACTGACTGTGACTAAGCAAACTAGTGATCAAATGTAAATATTAACTAAACTGCAAATACAGCAAATCAGCACATGGGGTGCCACAGTGAAAAATTATTAAAAATAAAAAAACAAAGATACCAATCACAAAATACATAACCACACCAAATATATACCGGTATGGTACGGTACACACCTACTGGTATATCACTGGTGAGCTATAGGAAGTGGTGGGATTCAAATTTTTTTGTCAAACGATTCAGTGACAAAAGCCAAATTTTCAGCAGGTTCTGTTTCAACTAATGGTTAGATAGTACTGATATACCGGTACGAGCATAAACAACAATGCTGGCTGGTTCTGTTTCAACTAATGGCATTAGTATAGCCTAAACAGCAACGCTGGCCAATTCACTGATCTCATAAAATTTCACAAAACACAAGATGCAAGATCTAAAAGTCTATAGAACCGGTACAAACTTGCTGAATTCCACCACTGGCTACATCTGTGTATAGGTTCATCTTTACCAGTATATATACTTACTAGTTGTTAAGCAAATTTAACTGCCCTGTACCACAGTACCATACCACACCTACCGTACTTTATAGGCTACCAGTACCATATCTTGGTACCGAGTCAGGATTATGCACTCATACGTCTAGACTAAGCATTAGCTGGTTAAGTGGATCAGTGGATTACAGTTGCCCTTCATCCTAGGCTAGACCCACCAACACAACCGCACATAACTGACCCAGGCCTATCTTCCAAGCAAAGTCTAGACTACACTAGTCTCGACTCATGGTAGCTGCTACATATACTTAGCCAAAATGATTCAAATTCCAAAATTCCTGCCAATGCCATGCTTTTTTCATTAAAACACCATCTGCCACAACTTCCAGTACCATGCACTGTGCTTCTTCGATGAACAGCGTCGTCGTGCAACCGTTGGGCAATGGGCATCACGAAATTCACGCGATGAGTTAGCTCATAATGAAGTACGAATAATATTTTCGACTTATTTTATTTCGAATTTATCGTACCCTATATATCGAATATATATTTCGAATATTTCGAACTTATTTTAGGGCTGTATTTGGTCGTATATATATATCCAATTTATACGTGTTATATTTTCGACTTATTTTATTTCGAATTTATCGTACTATATATCGAATATATATTTC
>OZ023252.1:15093401-15385883 GCA_964006365.1 Trididemnum miniatum
GATTAATTAAAGTGATGATAATCCTTACGCTACTAAGCGAAACTTCAAAAAGATTTTTTGAGATAGATCGGTGCAATTCTGAAATAAATCGGGAACCCATACTCTTTTCATTTTTTTTCAGTTTAGTGATTCAAAATATAATTATTCCGCGGCACACCTAGGATCGCCTCGCGGCACACCGGTTGCGGAGCACTGTTGTAAAAGCCACACCACTCACACATTGACCAAACTAGCACTCGCACATTCCGATGTTGTAAAAACCGGACCACTTGCACATTGACCAAACTAACTACCGTACCTTTCGGTTTTGAAAAAACCGGACCACGCGCACATTGACCAAACTAGGACTCGCACATTTCGGTGTTGTACAAACCGGACCACTCGCACATTGACCCAACTAGGACTCGCACATTTCATGTTCATTCGCATATTATAACCGGACCACCCAAATGTTTGATCGAATGCAAGTTTGGTCAATGTGCGAGTGGTCCGATTTTTATAACACTGGAATGTGTGAGTGGTCCGGTTTTTACGACACCGAAATGTGCGAGTGGTAGTTTGGTCAATGTGCAAGTGGTCCGGTTTTTACGACACCGAAATGTGCGAGTGCTAGTTCGGTCAATGTGCAAGTGGTCCGGTTTTTACAACATCGGAGGTGCGAGTGTTAGTTTAGTCAATTGGCGAGTGGTCCAGTTGTAATGTGCCAATGGAAATGTGCAAGTGCTAGTTTGGTCAATGCGCGAGTGCTAGTTTGGTCAATGCGCGAGTGGTCCGGTTTTTGCGACATCGAAATGTGCGAGTGCTAGTTAGGTCAATGTGCGAGTGGTCCGGTTTTTACAACATCGGAATGTGCGAGTGCTAGTTTGGACGGTTGCCAGAGGATTCGCCACATAGAAGATTCGCCACAGAAGATTCGCCACAAAGAATATTCGCCACACAACGAGTGAGACATATGAATGTGACCGAGAATTTGAGCGTAAGCGTCGGACAAACGTTTGCAACAGTGCCGATGTGGAAGATTCGCCACACAACGGTGATAGGTTGGGGTCGGGGGGGTTGGGCCGGGGGAGATGGGGTAGGGGGGTTGAGTTGGGATCATTGGGAACCCCCCAACCCAACCCTCCGATTCCAACCCAAAACCCCCGACCCCATACCCCAACCCTCCCGACCCACCCTCCTTGACCCCAACCTGTCACCGTTGAGTGGCGAATCTTCCACATCGGCACTGTTGCAAACATTTGTCCGACACTTACGCCCAAGTTCTCGGTCACATTCGTTGTGTGGCGAATCTTCTTTGTGGCGAATCTTTCATGTGGCAAATCCTCTGGCAACCGTTTGGACAATGTGCGAGTAGTCCGGTTTTTACAACACCGTAATGTGCGAGTGCTAGTTTGGTCAATGTGCGAGTGGTCCGGTTTGTACAACATCGGAATGTGCGAGTGCTAGTTTGGTCAATGTGTGAGTGGTATGGCTTTAACAACACAGGAACAAGGAATGTGCGAGTGCTAGTTTGGTCAATGTGCAAGTGAACATGAAAAATGCGAGTGCTAGTTTGGTGTGCGAGTCCTAGTTTGGTCAATGTGCTAGTAGTCCGATTTGTGCAACACAGGAATGTGCGAGTGCTAGTTTGCTCAATGTGCCAGTGGTCCGGTTTTTACAACATCGGAATGTGCGAGTGCTAGTTTGGTCAATGTGCGAGTAGTCCGGCTATAATGTGCGAGTGATTGGTTATGTGCGTGTCGAAATGTGCGAGTGACGATGTGCTAGTAGCACATTTGTGTCAGTGACGTCATTTTACCCCTGTTGCAGGCAAGGTTGTCTGGGTTTGGATATCTCGCTGCATTCTTCGGTTCTTAATAAGATACCTACGGCTACTGGTAATATAGTGAGTTGGTGAGGCATAGTCAGCTGGTCAGAGCAATCAACCTAATTGATATTTTGTTGTGGACCGCTAGGCAGCGTTCTCTCTTGAGTCAGAAATTTGAGAAAAATGCAAAATTTTTGGGCAAATTTTACTGATTTTGAACCAGAAATTAATATTATATAGGCCTAATGCAAAACTGAAATACTTAAACAAAAAGCTTGAATATGTTAATACAAGACTATAGCTTGATTCTAGGAAAATCAAATTTAATGCAAAAAATTTGTAAAAGGGGTTATTTAAGTAGTGAAATCTTAGGGTAAAAATTTCAATGAATTAATCATTTGGGCAAATTCGCACTAGTCAAAATCCTAGAGGGAGCACTGCCGCTAGGCTAGCAATGGGGGCTTGTTTGAATTAAGTTCTTAAGTCGTGGTTTGAGGTTAGGGTTTGGGGGGGTTCAGGGTTAGGGTTAGGCCTACTAATAACTTACTAGCGGTTCTTATGCTCATGATATATACGCCTGTTATGAGATGCGACTTCATTCAAACAAGCTCTAGTCGAAATAATAATGGTGGGTGGATTTGGCATAGTCATGCATTTAAAATATATGACCTACGGTACGGTACCATAAAACCAGGTGACTTTGATCATTTGTTCTACTTACTTTTGTGTTTTTTACCTTCTACTTCTACATATTGCCACAGCTTTTCTGATTGGAACATTCTAACCGCAACTGTTTTACAAATTATCACTTTTGTTCTGTGACGACACGGATTTCGAGCCAACTCGAAGTCAAAGCCTGGTCGAAGATGCCCTTACTTCATGGTGACTTTGATCAGTGATGAAACTCCCCCTAAACTGCATAAAAATGTGGATTATGAACGAAGTTGCCTTATCATTAAGTAACTTAGATCAAAATTTAATTTTTTTAAAAAGTTAAAGGGTTTTGAAAAATGGTATGGTGTTGTTGTTTGATCGTAACTTGTTAGTTTCTTGCAGGAATTGCGACAGTTTAAAGAATTGAAGGGTTAGAGCAATACAGATTGAATTTTATGTGAAAGGTAGTGTCTGTTTTGCCATTAACGACAAAATAACCTTTTGGTCTAGCCTATTTTGCCGTAAGTGACGTCGTGAGTTTGTAAGCGCCATTTTGTGCTAAATTGCCACGACTTTTCGATAGCTCAATGGATAGAGCGCAGCGTGTAATGGGAGGCGCTGCACTAGTTTTGGGTTCGATTCTCGTTGCGGCTATGATTTGTTTCGCTTCGGTTCAGATCGCTTCAGTTTGATTCGGATTTGTGTGACCAGGGGTTAGCAATCAGCTCGTGAAGACAGTAGAATAGAATAAGATGTAATATTCATGTGACATGGGGTTATTATGCAGCTGCGGCAAAATAGACCTAAAAGCTATTATGTCGTTAACGGCAAAATAGACACTGCCTATGCGAAAAAGAATCGTTTTTGTAGTGGCTTTATAAATTTGTTTCTTTTCTATGCAAATTTCATCCTTGCCATTAATTTTGCATACCAAAAGTTGTTTTTCACTGCTGAAATTTTTGCTACATACAGTTATCACATGCTCTTTTCAGTATGTTTCGGACTGAGTTGGACTCTGAACTCTCACTTAAGGTCGATGTTTTCGACACATATTGAATTGGATTTTTATTTGAAATAGCAGGACTGGAATCTAAAATATCACAGTCCACTCATGTTTGCTATGGCGTATTTTGACCTGCTGTGAAATCGTTAACAGTGATTTTCAGTATACATCTGGTGGGAGTTTTGGCACCAAATACTCTACACATTACAACTCCTTTTTTAAATCCAATTTACTCCATTTCTTTTTGATAAATGTTTGTTGAAGGTAGTTTGGCCAGCTGGACAATAGGTTTTGAGTAGCTAAGCCTCAAATAATGCTTGATCGAAGTCGCCTCTCATTGATTGCAGTCATTTTGCTGATCAAAGTTGCCTGTTTTTACTTATGGGTATCGTAGTGTAAGTTATTTGCTGAATTTTCGTCCACCCCTCCTGCCTCTGGGCCATTATAAGAAAAAATTTAAAAGCTCATTTAAGTTTTTACGTGAAATTTGTGGATAAAAAGTTAAGTTGCTTGAGCTAAATTTTCAAACTACAGGTTTAAAAAAGTTATTACCGTATATCCTTGCATATAAGCCGAGTTTAAAACTCAATAAAAATGTTGCCAAACTAAAGGGTTGGCTTATATGCGCATAACTCTGATCAGTAAAATTTTTTAAATTCCACTTGGCACTGTACTTGTTCTACAGTAAACTGACGAGCATTAAAGCACGCAAGCGATCACATGGTATGGCTAACCAATCACAGACTGTTATTATCTTTTTTTTCTTTCATGCGAAATGGAAAAAAAGATACTGGTATACATTACAGGACTGGAAAGATCTCTTTGGGAAGTCTGAAAGTGATAATGGTGATGAATTTAAAGGATTTTGAGATAACATAACAATAATGATTATCATTTTGTTTACCGTAATTCTACTCCGCAACCTTTTGTTATGATATGATTTGTAGATATGCGTGTTATGATTTGTAGGGTCGGCTTATATGCGAATTTTTATAAATTTACCATTTCAAGGTTGTTTTCTAGAGTCAGCTTATATGCGAGAATATACGGTGAACAATGGAATCCCTGTTTAAAATACTATTTAATTTGAGCTTGACCATTGATTAAATCGCCAGAAAAGCGGGGGGAGAAGGAATAATTTGTGAAATGATCAATTGAGTCAAATTTTTGTAAATAAACATGGGTCTGTGGATTGTAATGAGAATAATGCCGCTGTGTCGACAACCTGCCATAATGTATTGCCATTGTATTGAACTGACTGCCTTCAACACTTTCCGCAACCAAATGCAACAGATGATCAATTGCTGTCACACTGCATATTCTTTCTGCTTAAAATACATATTAGCGTAACAATAAACAGCCAGCAGTCAACAAAAATTTTTGTTGATTGAAAAGAAAAGAATGCAAATCATTTGTTTTTCTATTCCAAATAAGAAGGCTGTAAGCAATAAAGACTTTTTCTCAAAAGAATTATTATTTGTAACTTGAAAAAATAGAGCTCAATTAGGCCTGCCCTACCCCTCATCCTCAGGTCTTTATTCAAAAATTCTATTTGAATAAGGAACTGAGGAATGTAAGGATGATATATTTTCCCTATAAGCTAGGAGATTGCTTTGTAGTGATGTATCGATTAATCGTAATCGGTATATATAATCGGTGTTTTTTTGGGTATCGGATCGGTCAAAAATGCCTGCAATTACTGATTCGATACCGATTCTTTTAAAACCGATTTGACAATGAAAATGGTAGTAACCAGCAACACACATTCAAAAATATTTTAAAAATTTGGTAACACAAGACTATCTGCAAAATTTATTAGTTGAAGTTTAGTGGTTAAAATTAAATATCTGCATACTGGGATTGCAAAACTTGAAGTTGCTTTTGTGTCAGCAATGTAGTAAGATTAGCTGATGTGCAAAAAAACATTCTGAAAAAGTGAGCCCAAATAGCATGCAGTATTTAGGCTTTTAGATTGGTTGTTATCACCAGCCTGAAATTCAAAATTATGGGATTTGCAAAAATATATTGGTATGTTCTGCGTTAATTCAAAAAATTAATAAAGCAAGTAGAAAGGGTTTGATTTTAAAAATTGTATTTTATTGACTATACGATTTTGTGTATGGTACAATGAAGTTATAATAAACATACTTAGAACCAGAATGGCCAAGGAATTTTGGATGTTATTTCTACAGATATAATATGAAATCTTTGATCCATTTCACACCCTTGTTGCATTAGTCTAGCCTCAGCTAAATATTTTTATGACACCTATCTTTGCATGGTGAATTTTAACAAGCAGGAACATTGTGTGACAGTTTTTATAAATTTAGTGTTATGTTAAGTACCGGTATTACATTAGATAAGAATGGGGAATCGGATCAATATCGGTAATGTTTTTCGGTATTGGAATCGGGCAAAATTGTGGTATCGATACATCACTGATACATCACTATTGCTTTATTCTTTAATGTAATTGAAGGGTGCGATTGATAGCTGCAGTCTGAGAGCACTGCTTGAGTATAATACGTTGACGTCAGCGATGAAAGCCATGATTACATTACTCCTGCAACTGCGATAAACATAACGTGGCGCAGTCAGTGGTATCAGTGCAGTTGCTCACGTGCAGAAAAACAGTGAGAAAAAAAGCGAACGATTTTTGGCTACAGTACTTTCCAGAGAAATCAGACAGCAGTTAATAAAAAAAGTATATCGTAATTAACACTCGAGCATTAGCAGTTCCATTGCTGCAGAGGTGTAAAAAACTTTTCAATTACTTCTGGCGCAACAATAAAATCAAATCACTTGTTCTTCAATATAAACTGATAGGCCTGACTGAAACCTCAGTATCAGTAATTCAATGGAAAAATTGTCCCCCCTCCCCTTGTTTTATGTCTGGCTGTGCTGGTGAATATTTGTTCCACACCAACTTTTTTCTTATTTTATAAGCCATTACAAACTGTTTAGCTTTGAAGCTTGGGTTGGGCATGCATCACGGTAAGTTTGGGGCTTTTAATTCAGTTGATTCAAAGTCTCGGTTCAAAATCAGATGTTAAAGCCTTAGCCTTGAGATTAGAAGTTTGGGTTTATTGTTTGGAAATGATCTGCAAGTCATTAATGTAGGATGACTGCAGCTTGGGAAAAAAACTTTTGTCAGTTTAAGCGAAATTGTTGCAGTTCAGTGTGACAAAAAATCTGTGCACAAAACCTAGTGACAGGTTCGTGTAATGGTGTGGTATGTCTTACCGAACAGTATTTACGTATTTTTGTTGTTTGCTTGACTTTGCAGTACGGAAATTGATAAATGCTATGGACATTGGATGTCAGTACAAAATGTGTGTACTTGAAAAACTCACTGTTTTTACCTTTACAATTACTGATGATAAAAAATCGAATAATTAAATAAATGAATGTGTATTATGGCAGTAAATTTGACAGTAATACTGGATTACTGGTGCTTTAGCTGATTAATGGCTGTTGCTGATTAATGACTATAGATAAATACTAAAATCGATATTTTACTAGATACTGAAATAACGATTTTAGTATTTAGTTGCGTATTTATCCTCCTATCACAAGAAAGTGGTCAAAGTGTTATACGAGCTCGCTTAAGAGCTGCCAGCCATCTGTCTACCACACCAAGATGGGGGAATCCTGCTAAGTGCCTTTCCCAATGGCACAAGTAAACTTGCTGGCTTGTTCTCCTCACTGTCCTTTCAATGCTGAGCGTCAAGCAGGGAAGCTGTGAATACCAATTTTAAAGTCATGGGTTTGGTCCGACTTGGAATCAAACTCGAATCTACAGCTCAAGAGACGGACGCTCTATACCCTTTGGCCATCTGAGCTGTTGAACTACAGTGATGCAAATCTTTCACTTTTCAGCGAATTTCGCCGATTTTGTTGCCAAAAAAGTGTTTTTTGTGAATCGTCTAAATCCGTTGAGACAATTTAGGGGGGTATGGGGTAGGGGTTGGAGGTGCACTGTGCCTATTCAGGTTGTTTATATGAAACTAATCGAAAATTTGTAACGGCTTTCACTATTGTGATCTAATGCTATAAATCAGAATGTGATTGAAGAGGAAAATGGTTGTCTGACTCGTTAGATCTAGCGCGCACATTGCTTTTAGACAGAAAATCGTTGGCATAGCGTTTGCATGACCCAAACACATGCTGTAAAATTCCTGCCCCAAAATTTTTTCATACAATTGATGACGCAAAAATGAATCATTTTCTGACTCTTGGTAATAAAGTAGTAGTGTTTAAATTTAGCTAATCCATTTCTAAACTTTTGGATTTCTAGAGTACTCTTAATCATTTTTTTTTCAAGCATGGGAAGTGCAGTCCTTGACGTTTTCGTATTATTATTGTTAATTCAAATTTAGGAAATTGAAAAATTAGAGTTTCAACAGCTTGATGCCGTGATCACAAACTGCGCATAACTATTAATTTTGCAGCGCCGTTGGCAGGGCTGGTTTTTGGAAAGTGGCTCTGCTAACAAATAAAATCAAAATTAATAGTAACCTGCTTGGTTTGCCATCATAGGCGTATCGTGGAGGGTTTTTAAACGAACTTCTCAATATGACTCTGACGCAGACTTAATGATCTGTTTTGCAGCAATAGTATTGGTTTAAGCCCATCGCTTCCCCATGGCAGCCTTAATTGCGGTGTGGCAGCAGCATAGACGCACGCAGAGGGGAAGGGCATGGTGCCATGGCCACCCTCTTGGCTCTGTAATTAGCTGCTAAAACCTAACTATCAGTGTCATTCTACAATTACTTAAGCTAATAGTGGTTGCAGCTTCCTTTCCAGGAGCGTATTTAGGAGGGGGGCCATGGGGAGGGGGGCAAATTAATGGTGCCAAGGGACTGAAATATGCCAGACTCCTTTGGTGGTTTCTGTAGCTTATGACCAGGGGCGGATACAGAAGTTAAAAACTGAAACTGAATTCCGCTGGACCATACTCAACAAAATTTCTACAAATTACAAAACAAATTTTATGGTATTTTCTCGAAGTAAATCCACAGCTGTAAATAACTTAGCCATTAACACCAGCGACAGACCTGTAATAAAGAAAAATGTCATCAAATACTTAGGAGCTTTGTTTGATAATAAACTGAATTGGGAGCAGCATATCCAGCACGTCCTGGCCAAACTTTGCATTGCCAGAGGAGTATTAATGAAGTTAAGACACAATGTGCCAGTAGCAGCATTGCGTAATGTATACTTTGGTATTGTTTATTCTTATTTGCAGTATGGTGTATCGTCTTGGGGTAATGCAACATTTAAATACACAACAAGAATCCAGATTCAACAAAATTTTATCGTTAAAATATTAACAAAAACTCCCTTTTTTAGACAAAAACTTTTACCAATTTACTCGTATTTAAACTTGCTGAAATTTAACAACATTTTTAATCTTGAAGTCTTAAAATTTGTATTTAAATTTCGATCAGAAAACAAGTACTTTCGACAAGCTGCACAAATTCATGATCATTCAACTTGATTTAGTTCAGATGGAAATTGGGTCTCCATGCGTTGTAGCAAATCTGTTACGCAAAGGTCAATTTGTTATATGGGCTGCAACATCTGGAACGATCTATCGACTGACATAAAAGGCAATTCGAAAATAAGTTTTAACGTTTTTGTAAAAAAAATTAAACAAGTTCTTCGCGACAAACAATGCTAAAATAGTTCTTGTGGTCTCCTTGCCACTGTGATTCTGGTTATACTTTGTTTGCTAAATTTTTGAGCAATAATAACAAATACTTTAGTATCTCTTGTACTTGTGACTGTTAGTGTTATAGTGTAGTTCAACGCTTTTGCAATACTTTGGTGATAAAGTTTGGTTTTAATTTTCATTGCATCAAGTTTGTTTCGTGTACTTGGTAGCGCTTAGATCCTTAGCGTATCTTTTTTTGTCTTCTATAGCTTAGTGTAGAATTGTGCAATTTACTCGTATATCATTATTAGGCATTAGTTATATCGTTATTAGAGGTGATAGGCTGCAGACTCGGCGACCTTGCCAGTTCGTCGGAACAGAACACATGGTCTTTTTACAGGCTCTCACCAGAAGGACATTGCGAAATTTTTTTTCATACGTTTATCATTTTCTTTCATATTGTATCACGAGTTATGCCTTTCTAGACAAAAATAAACTTTCTCCAACTTAAGCCTGAAGCACGTATAATTGACAATGCTCGAAAAAAAATGCATCATATTTGGCAAAGCACTCAGAATTAGGGTCGAAAAATTTAAACAAAATTTGGCTGAGAAATATTCAAAAAGCACTAAAGTAGCCATTAAAGCATGTAAATTTTCAAAATATTCTGGGAGGGCATGCCCCCGGTCCCCCCTAGAGCTATTGTTGTTTCCCAATCAGCTACAAATTTGTTCTGCCAGAAAAAATAGGCCCAAAAATATGTAAAAATTATGCCCCCCTCTTTTAAAATTTCTCACTACGCCACTGCTCCTTTCATGTGTTTTAGCCCAGCTCCTGCATTTAGACATGGGCTACTAAAATATTTTTGCATTTTTTATAGTGACTGCATTTACTGCAGGTACTGGTATGTCCTTTTTCCATAAAAAGTCTGTTAAAATGAGTGTTTTTATATTATATGTGAAAACGGTAAAGTTCGTTGGTGGCTGGGGGCTTTTCCCCTAGACCCCTGGCTGAGGTCGTACACATCGAGAATCATAGGTATAAAAACATTTCTTACGTTGGAGAAGTTTTAGAAGTGCAGCTATGCAGACGTTTTTACTGCAGAACAGTTATGCTATGGGCACATGCAGTTTTTCACTCGAACCCCGTTTTCATGCGCAAAAAGGTGTGTAAGAGAAGTAGACAGTTATTTTGACTCTTCCCGCCTCCACATATTGAAGTTTGCAAAATACGAATTTATTCTTTCCGCGAAATCAAGACTCTGAACTAGTGATATAAAAAAACGTTTTTTGCAGTTGTTTTTTTGACCTCGTTTTTTTTGTTTTTTATTGTTTTTTTTTTATGCATTCTTACCTGATAAGTCTTGTTTTTAATACAAAGCTTGGTGAGTAGCATGAAATCGCGTTAACATATTGAACATGACAGTAGGTGGTAGAATGATATTGCTTCATTTTCATTTTTTATTTGTAGCTTAGATTAGTGTGAACCTTACCTACCGTTTACCATGTATTTAAGCCTATTTTTCGATTTACACTGTTCGGCTGTGCTAAATTTTGAGTTCCATAGCCCAACCACTAGGTGTAGACTCAGGGCTGGCGCCAAGGGGGGCAGGGATCCTGGCACCCCCAATCGACATGCTTGGCCCCCCCCAATCAACAAGCTTATTCTTTTGAAGACAGCGGTTTTTGTGCTTAATTTCAAACTTTGCCCCCCTTGATAAAAACGCTTGACCCCCCTAAGTCGTCTGCTCTGCTGCTGGCTCTGTGTAACTGTACCGGACGTATTATTGGTTTTTATTTGAATCAAAGCTCTGTATTGTACATATTTTGGCTGAAAGTTTAAATTTAAAGAAAACTTTTTCTGGTTTAGTTGCGATCATTTTTAAGATACGAGAGCTTAGTAAAAGATGACTGTCAGTGCAATTGACGCCAGTGCACTTACGCTGTAGTTGCATTATTGGGGAAAATGAATGTGGCAGTTACTGTATTACAAAATTTGCAACTTTAGTTTACGTTCACTGAGGAATTTATTCTTGCTTTTTAATTGTCTTTGTGACAGTTATGTGTTGCAACTTTATGTTTTATCTTTCAATCTTTGTTAAATTAAACAATAATTGAGGTTTCTGCAAGTTTGCATGTACTTTCGTTGGGAAGTGTGTTCAGTGATGGTGAGCGACCGCTACCGCATAGTGGAGTAAACGAGGATGTGCTAGAGTAAAAGGAGGGTTTTTGTCGCCTTGCATTGCGGTGAAATATTTTTCTGCGGTGTATGGCTTCGTGGTGTTAACCTATAAAACCTAAGCGTGTAGAACTAAGCTCGGGTGCGGTACCTTCCTCTTTAAATTTGGTGAAAGGTTCTTTCAGTTACAGATTTAGGGGCAGAATTAGACGCCGCTCCATTCACTACATATTTGATCCATCTCTACGAAAAGACCAAACAGTAAACAGTTCGGTGGCCAATACCGATAATTGGGCTACTTCAGAATATATTTAAAAAAAAAACATGTTTTTTAAGCCATGTATTTTTTTGCAAAAAAATACGCTTTTTTTAAAAAAAAACGAAAGCAAAAAAAAAAAACGATTTACATCACTACTCTGAACATACGAAAGCAAAGCACCTGTTGACGGGTCTGGGGGCAAAGCCTTTCAGACATTGATATGCGTTTTTGAACATCCTCGCCGTTTTTCATCCAGCCGTTTGCATCACTGGAACTAACTGCTTGGCTGATTTTGAGCTAATGATGTAGTGCCACCAACACCAAATATGTGTTGCAGGCCTACTCTCTACTGGTGTAAAGTTTATTACTGCCACTAGCTAACTAGTAGGTCTGTCTTAATTTTAATGGTAAACCGGTAATGCTAAAGTATGGTAGCCTGTCTGCTTTGATGAGCTTTTTGCATCACAATAGCAACATCATTATCTAGAAAGACAATTAACCCGTACCGGTATATAACATGAAAAAGTTCTATATACAGTGGAACCCCAGTTGGCGTCCACTTTGATAACGATACCATCGCATAAGCAAGACCACTTTGATAACGATACCATCGCATAAGCAAGACCACTGCAGTGCGGTCCCAAATAACTTACTACGGTAATGCATTGCCTATTGTCAAATCCACTAACACGACCACCTCGCTATCGCGATTCTTCAATGCGTTCCTTGGGTTGTCAGATGAGCGGGTTCCACTGTAACAAATTTTGAAAGTTCATTATCTCCGGAATAGTGGGCAGGTTATAATTGGTCAATCTGCATCTGCAACACAAAATTTGAAGAACTTTGTGTCCTTAAAGCAAACGGCATATTTTATGTTTTTAGATATTATTTTTATTTGGTTAGCTTAGCTAAGAAATTTAAATTTAATTTGGTTGTTTTTTTTATGTGCTGTTGTTTTTTGTGGAGTGCATTTTACTTCTATCTTTGAGGCCCGTCCATGGGAGACCAATGGGGCAGGGCTGTGCAAAAATGTTATCTGGTTGTGGATTGAATTGTTTCTTTGAAGATGTAAACAGAGAAAAAAGCAACCAGATTGACAAAGATTTAGCAAAAGAGAAGCTCTACTACAAAAGACAGGTGTGTTAAAAAGTTTGAACTTTTGTGCAAACAGCTTGCTGTTTGAGCTTGGAATGTTGTATTAAAATTCATCTCATTTTAATCTGATTACGCATGGCACTGTGTTATGTTGCAAAGTGATGTGCCACAGTGAGCTTTAATTTTGCTTTGGCTGTTAATGCTGTATTAAGTTATTATCTATATACCTGAGTACCCATGTCTAAAATCGTTTTAGCCAAGTTTTTATTTAACATCTATATACGATTGATGTTTCATAATGTGTGAATGATGAGTGGGAGTAGACTTGATAGCCAGGCCATGTTCTCATGGTAATGTGCAGTTGGTCCTGCACTATCTCTCACTGGTGACTATGGTTTTCTTGTATATTTTAACATTTGAAGAAGTTCCAGATGTATCATTATCGCTAAAGAAAAAATAGTCTTGTATATATCTGTCATACCATCTGTTTGAATTGTGATACCTTTTGTACGCATTGAAACATCTTTATGTGAGCTTGTAAGCAACTCAAAGTGGTGGCTGCTACCAGCGAACAAACTTCTCAATGACATAGGTCAGAGCATATATATTTTTTTTTGTATTGTAAGAACACAATTAAGAGATTGCTTTGTAGGTAAAACTTCTTCTTCTTGGTGCTGGGGAAAGTGGTAAAAGTACTTTTTTGAAACAAATGCGTATTCTTCATGGGGAAGGTTACAATAAAGAAGCATTAATGAAATTTCGATCTGTTGTGTACAGCAACATTGTAAAAGGAATGAAGGTAAATTCTGCTGAAAAAGAAGTATGCATGCTGAATAGGACTCCTATTTCTCGGCTCATTGTCTATTCGCAAAACATGTGCAATATGAATGTAGCAATTGTCATCACAATCAGATTGATCCCATTCATGATTTTTAGGTTCAGGTTAAGCGCAATGATGATTGACGAATTATTGTTGGGCCTAGTCTTATAACATGTAAATTTCTTGGTGCAAATTGTTTTGGAAGCACAGTTGGACAAAAAAATTGTTTGAAACTCTGTGATCCTAGATATAAAAGCTAAAACAGGAATAACAAAGCAAAACTTTCTTTTCATTGAAATGGACACTTTGACAACTGCTTAGCTTGAACTGCTCCCGGTGACTGCTTATGATGTTATTATCCAAGGAGTACTTACTTTATATGTGTAGACATATTTTACAGTAAATCTGTTATAGCTCTATAAACTTCATGGGAAAAGTAGGTTGATTCATTTATTCTTAAAGCTGTACTATTGAATGTGAAGTTGCAAACCTGCATGACTTTCATTAAAATAACGTTGTAAATTATGGTTTTGTTATTTTGGTCTCCATAGTTCAGCATAATCTTGTTGAATCAAATCAAAAATCAAATCTGCATGATACTCGCGATATTATGCTGAAGCATGTGACAAATGGCAGGGCCCATCGTCGCAGCGTAACACCTGGGCAACGCAAAAGCGTCGCAGCAGGACAAGTGGTTGGCGACAGTTTCCAATTTGACATGCCCTGGAACTAAATCCAAAACTCTCTACGCTGCTAGCGCTGCCCTTAACCTCTACACCAGGTGTTCAATCACAACGGTTACGCAGTTGCTTAATATGTCAACAAAAACCGGCTGTATTTTTTCATGGCATTACGCAAAAACTGGTACAGCAGATAGTACAGTGGTACTTCAACTTTTTTCTGGTTTGTCGACCTATTTCAAAGACTCTCAACACTTGTGCTCCCCACTTGTATCATTAAATACCTTGTTATGACTTTTAGCGGACTTCCATCAGTTATTTGTTTGTGGCTCCCGAAAAATTGGTCCCTGGGCTCCTTTGAAAAACCCTTAAATAGTTCAAAACTATAGGGGTTGGGGGACTGCCAACCAACTTTTTGGTTGTTGCATCTGCTGAGCTACACATTAATTTTGCAGCTTATATATCATAATTTTGCTTTAAGGTGTTAATTGATGCAAGAGATAAACTTCGAATTCCATGGGAAGATTCATCCCGACAGAGTCAGGCTGATTATATAATGACTTTCGATCGATATATGTCAATGGATCCGAGTACTTTTCTCCTATACGTCCCTCATATACGAGAGTTATGGAAAGATGAAGGAATTCATAAAGCATACGACAGGAGAAGAGAATTCCAGCTGGTGAGTTGAGGGTTTCATGTGTTGCTGTTCTGGCCTAATCTTTGTCAGTGAAACTGAAGCAAAAAAGACGCTTAAAGTGCAACCTTACTGACTGAGACGTCTCAATGTTAAGAAGACATTCTTTGTTTGTTTTATTTATTATGTCATCATGCACAGATGTGATGCAATGGTAAAAGAAACCAAACTGTTCTCTAAGACATTGAGAAATCTCGGTCAGTGGGATTGTGCCTTTGCATGCAGATTGCAAAATGTAAGGAAATGCTTTAATCTGATTTTCCAATTTTGAAGAATTGGTCGGCAAATTTTTGATAAAACTTATTGTTTTAATAAAGCGATTGTGCGCAATCAATTACAGTTTGGTTTTATTATTACGTATTTGTTTTATTTATGCAGGTATCTCATTTGAGTAGTGCATATAACTGCACAGTGTAAGTTAAACGTTGTGGCCCGTTGGCATGCTGTGTTGGTGACGTGAAAATTTCAATTATTTTAATCGTTTTACGTTCTCTAATTCAGTGTTTGTCGATTTGGACAAGTGTAATTATAAACTTTTTATGAAAAGTTCTATTTCTTCAGCAACATGAAAACGAGGTACCAATTTACTGTCAAATGTAGCCTATAATTTTTGTAGTGAAGTGAACGTTACTGGCAAGCATCCACCGGCGCAGCCAGAAGTGGTATTAGGGAGACCAGTCCCTTCCCTTTTTTAAAGGACAGAGTTAAGAAAATTTTTAAACAATGAAATCGTTGTTGAAAATATTTTTTTAGCCTAAACATGATCATTAATCAAATCGCCAGAAAAGCGGAGGTTGGGGGAGCAATTTGTTAAATGAACAATTTGATCATAATGAGCATGCTTTTCGTGCGCAAGCATGGATTGCAATGAGAATAATGCCGCAGTGTCAATAACCTGCAATGTTGTATTGCCGTTGCGCTGAACAGACTGCTCTTAATACTTCAGACAATCCAACGCAAGAAATATATTAATTGATTAGTCGCTGTCACATTCTTCGTAGTTACTGTCTCGACATCGGTAATTCAATGAAAATTGTCCGGCCCCTTTTTTTTCTTATTTCTGGCTGCGCTGTTGCTAACACCAATGAATTCTATAACTGAATTAAAAAGTATGCTATGATAAGCAGAAAAAGTGCTTGTACAATTTTTGCTTGTATTTTGAGGTGTATTTAAGTTTTTATTTTGTGTGCTGTTTGGTTTTGCATCTGACTTTTTATTAGTTTGTCAAATGCTGCAATAGAAGCAGTAAAAATTTGATATATTTAAGCTCAGCACCACTCACAGCACAGTAAACTAAACGAAAAAAAATCAAATGTTCTTTCGGAATGCAGTAAACATGGGACGAAAATAGCTTTAGGAGGAAAAGTAAAGCCACAAGATTTTCATCAGCAGTGTATGCAAGGCAGTACATAACTGTAAGAACTAATTTTTACGATTATGCTATAACTTGTACCTGTAGTTAGAATTGTAAATTCTAGTTCTTATAGTTTTGTACTGCCTTACATACGCTGCTGATGATGACAGCTGAATCTATGTTGTCGAAACGTCTCACTTTGGGGATTTATTGTGGTTTTGCTTTTTCTCCAAATGTTCATTATATTCGCGTAATTACGCCCAGCCGTATAACGAGTGGCGGCTGGCGGGCTCCATCTCCGCGGTTTAGCGCTTGGACATTTGACAACACAGCCCCGAATTCGCAACGGTCACGTGCCTTTGGCGACACTGTATTCGGTTTGACCGAGCCGAGATTTGAACCCCAGACCTCGTGCACCAATAGCATTGCTATAACAACTGAGCTAACCGGCCGGTAAAATTGAACGAATATTTTTTCGATTGACCGAATATCATCACTTGTATTCTAATTGAAATTGTCTTATCATTTGATCAATGCTTACAGTTTGAAAAAGTTATTGTCCATTTTGTGGCCATGTTTTTTTTTCATTTTTTGCAATTTTGATATGGTAGAAATGAATGCCTGTGGCTTTGTCAATATCAATTTTTGTCGCTGGGAATTCATCTACAAAAGTAGTAGCTATAAGTCATTTTACTATTTTCATGCCCAATATTGAGACTGATTGTTTAAACATAAGCTTACACGTTAATGTTTTGTGGAATCGTCCGGCAATTTACGGTGTTGTGGTTTTATATACTGTATAAATTACTATTGTATGAATTACTGCATATGCTATATAACTAGGGCGAATCAGTGCGACATTTTTTGGAGAGTTTAGAAAGAATTGGACAACCTGTGAGTACATAATTCTCTTTGATCAGTTCATTTTTATAGTTTGGTGAAGAGTTTTTACGAAAACAAATCATGAATAATTGGTTGGCGGTACAGAATTATGAATGACTTCGAAAAAAGCTCCTAACACCAGACCGTGCTTATCTGTTATCACTTTGTGCGATTATCCACTGACCAGAGCGTCGCGAAAAGCTTCTGGAATAGACAGCTTTTTAAAAACTGCTCAAAAGAGTTAGTTATGACAGCGTTTCTGACGAAATCCCAGTTCTGAAAAACAGTGAATTATTTTTGTGGTGCCTATTTTCTCTTGCGTTTATCAGAAAAACTGCTGCAGCTGTGATAAATTACTACTAGCACTCTCAATATCATGTTTTAAAGTGAACCTCTACCAATGTTTTTTACTGCAATGCTAAAATTTATCACTTAAGCAAACAAAACGGATTGAAAAGAAATTTTTCTGAGGATGTTTTGTGGCGCAGTATTGGAGCTATTGTCTTAACGTACAGTACAGCCAAGAAACAGCTAAGAATTTTCTGGCAAACGTTTCGGTTCTTGTGACGTTCTCAACGTTGCAAGACCTCGGTAAGCTCGCTTAGAGCGTTTGCAATCGCACCGAAAGTTAATCGATATGTACGTCCAAGCGTTTTTAGTTGTTTCGTGGTTGATTTGTTTGTGGTAAAATCGCTAACCTACTCCCAATTTTACCGTTTGCCAAAGCATTGAAGCCGTTTTGAAGTTTTAAGGTAAACATCAATTTTAATTTTAAGGATTATGAGCCTACTTTGCAAGATATATTGTTATCTCGCCAAGCAACCAAATCAATCCAGGAATACGTGATTGAAATCCGCAAGATTCCATTCCATTTTTTTGACGTTGGCGGTCAGCGAAGTCAGAGACAGGTTTGCTTAGTCTGTTAAAGTTTATTTTGTGCTTTATTCAATGGTTAAAAGTATAATCTAGTAATGACGTAGCAAATTTCGGTGTTGTGTGAATAGAAATAGCTGTGGCTGATAAATTGATACGTTGTCAGCGACATGGCCTATAGTTGTACCGTGCACAGGATGCAGAGATCTTAAGAGGCGGGTTCGATTCATTGCTGGAGCCGATCACAGTTGACCTAGATATTGGATGGCGGCTGATTCGAAGAAGCGCGAGCTCAATTCGCGATCTCCCTCAGTTCATGTTGAATTTTCCGTTTAATAATTTGCTCAATGTGCTATTGCGTCATCATAAAACTTAAGGTGTGTAAATCTTACAATATTGGATAACAGACCGGGATGATTCATCGCATTGCATGTACATTTCTTGCTTTTTTTAACAAATTCAATAGGAAAAGTCTGAAGCATTAATCGAAATTGTTAAACCTTGCTAAACTTCATAAAATTAGCATGAACATTGACGAAACTAAATAATTATTTAGCCCCAAGTTTTTTCGGTGTAAAAACCTACATGTCCCTTCTAGCTCGTTTGCTCGATTGACGCAATTTAATGGTCATGTGATGCGTACTCGAATCGTTGGTGTGGTTAATTTGACGCCTAATCTTGGGAAAACCTTACAAAATTTTGAATATACATAGGAATATGACATTTGCTCTGCTGCAGATAGTGTACACTATTTAAACTTTTGTGATCTCATCAGTGCGGTTTACTGACTGACACTTTCAGCGCCTTGAAAAGCGGGAAAAACATTTTCTGCTTTGCTTTCAAAACTAGGAATATCGCACTGCAGAAAATGCTCTGAGCGGGAACGATGTACTGGTGATCAGTGGCGCAAATCGCAGGCTCCTGGCGGACAAAGCTAACTACTAAAACAAAAGCAGGAGTTCGTCATCGAGGAAACAGAAAATGTGTAGAAATAGTTTCGGTTTAAGAATTTGCATTCTAGCATTGGAGAAAAGCTTAGGAGTCAGAACAGCGCTATTTCGTGTTTCTGTAATACGTCCACGGATAAAACGAAAATTTACCGTCAATGACGACAACGTCAATCATAATTTTCAGATTTCTGAAATTTCACGTCTTGCTCTACATCGTTTGACTTTTGATTAATAGAGCGTAGGGTTTGTTAGCTGGTTGCGGGTTTAATTCTTGCATTGGGCAAGGCGTTGTGTCTATTTCTTTAGCAAAGCAAAGCAATTTTGCCCTTTTTCTAGAAAATAACTAAAGATTAATTCTGCTGAAGTGTTGTGCTTTACTTTCGTGTGCGACAGACGAGGTGGTTTAAGGATTCAGTGTTAAGTTTAAGCTGCAAGTATTGGGCAATATGATATGCTGCTTTATCTTCTAGTAATATACAACATTGCAGAAATGGTTCCAATGCTTTGAAGATGTGACTTCGATATTATTCCTTGCTTCTTCGTCTGAATTCGATCAAGTTTTAATGGAAGACAGGAGAACTAATCGATTACAGGTGAGAGCATTTTTATAATCGTTTAGAATTCACCAAAATTATTGCTTCGAGAAAGCCTGTTCTCATTACCGCGCTGATTCGCTGAATAGCTATCACACGATGTTCGACCACTTCTACATACATTGCTTGGTGATGAAATGGATTTCATTCAACTTTGCTGACCTGCCGCTAAGCTTAGTTGTTCAGGCATCGCCGTCGGTGCGAGAGGTTTTGCGTTCGATTCCTGGGCAGATCTGTGTCGCCCGCGGCTTGCCGCTGCTGCGACGTTTCTTCGGAGCTGTGTAGCCCAGGCGTTGAGCCGCCGAAATGAGCCCCGTCACTCCTTGCAGGCCTCTGCGTAATACCGCGAGTATAATGAAGATCTGTTATTTTGATTTAACTTTGCCCAGTTTCAGGTTTGATTTGAACTCATTGATTTTGAATCAGTAATAACTGTTAGAAGATTGTTGATTAGCTAACTAATATGCCTCAAGGTTTTACATTTGTGGTGCAGAAGGATACAACACAGCAGCCTGTTCAGGGATGCATATGAATAATTAAATATTACTCTCCATAACTCTCAACTCATGTCCACCTTTTCTGCTGCAAACTTTCTTGCGTACACGTATTTCTCTATCTGAAAATTCTTTAACTCAGAACAGTTTTTTCTTTATCTTAGTTCTGCTGGAGTGTGTGCAGTCTTCTTCTTGTTTCTTAATTGGTCGAGATAATGTCTGAGGTGACACATCTTAGGATCTTAAGTCATTTATTTTGCGTGTTGCACCTCCACCCTACGAAGTGGTCTGTTTGATCAAAAGTAACTGGCTAAATTACAAAGCGCGAGCTTCTTGCGAAGGGGCAGATTATTTGGAACTAATTTTGTCGTAACTCTATTTATTTCCTTTAAAACAATCAACGTTACAAAGAGTCAGTACAAATTAGGTAGAAACTTCTAAAAACTCATTGAGTAATGAGTATCTCTAATTCTCTGTGGTTATCACATTCACTTGTATTTTTTATGAAAAACCTTGCTTTTAATCCGTGAATTTGCGTATTTGATGCAGGCAACACGATTTGTACAAAATTATCAAAAATCCAATCTTCATTATACTCGCGGTATTACGCCGAAGCGTGTAACGAGTGACGGGGGTCCATCTCCGTAACTTGGCGCCTGTGCAGCAGTTCCGAAGAAACGTCGTAGCTTTGGCGAGCTGTTGGCGCCATGTCTTCCGATTTGACCGGCTCGGTAATCGACCTTCCTCGCCGATGCTGGTATCTTTAACCACATGCTGAACAATTATATAAGCTGTGGTTTGTGTTTTTGTGCAGGAATCACTGGATATATTTGACGTAATTGTTAACAACAACTACTTCATCAATGTCTCGATCATACTTTTTCTGAACAAAAGCGATCTTCTGGAGGAGAAAGTTGCTCACGGTGTTCTCATAAGCGACTACTTTCCGGACTTTGAAGGAGATCCCCAATCTCTTTGTGACGTACAAAATTACCTAGTGTACAGGTATTTATTCCTCCTCAATACTGCTTTGAAATTAAAAATTGGAAGGAATATTTTAGTATTTTTTGAAGAGAACTTCACTAACAAAGTGTTCATTTCTTGTTTTAGTGGAAAACATGCAGGTAAAATAACTTAAAAACATTTTTAATTACTTGATGTTTTAACATGTTACTCATCCCATTGTCAAAAGCAAGAGCGTCGGTGATTGAGAATGTTTTCAGTTATTCTGGCTGCATGTTTTCTATTAAAACTAGCGAGAAGTTCCAAGCATGAAGATCCAATGATCTTTCCTATTTGTCAATACTCTCAATTTTCCTGGAGTTTTTAATGAAACAAATTTTTTGTGAAGCTGTTAGCTTAAAGCTTTTGTTTTAAGTGGTTCATTTTCTCAGATGAAGATATGTTTTTTTATTATTTGGCTTTGAAACAAAATATTTTTCTGGAGGTGAGTCACCTTCAGGCTTTAGCCCGCTGAATATTTAACTGTGGCTTGCTATGTTTTTCCTGCATCACAACTCTTTTGAAGTATGCAAAATAGCTTCAATAACCGCATACTTCACAACTACCGCACTTTTTAATACAGTTCTATATGCTGTATATACTACATTTTTGTTACGCAGCAAACCGCATAATACTCTTATTTTGCATTATTTGCCCTGACCATTGGATATATTTGCGACATACCTTAGCGTGGTTTGGTAGGAATTTGACAAACGTTTTTTGGGCCAACTCAAATGTTTTGAAGTGTTAGTGGGCGGCAGTACTAAGCACGTTCCTAATCCCAGTGCTAAGTTATTCAACGATGCTGAGTAAGGTTGATCGAAACGTCGTAATTTTTAACATCTCTTTGCAATTTACAGTAAATGTAGCAGAACTTACATGGATAATGTCGGGACGACATATCTATGCAGGTCAGAGAAAATATGTAATAAATAACACCGGGTAGCACGAAGTTTGTCCTTGGGTTAAAACTATTATTTTCTAGTTTATTGTGACCTAAGGAAGTGCGATTGAGCATTCTAGGAGTTCAAACTTCGGTTTTGCGTTCAGGAGATCAATTTTTTTGTTTTCGCTAGTTTTCAAGCAATTGCACTATATACATGCAATATTACGAAAGCATGAGCAATGAGCATTGTTGCTTTTTTTAGATTTCGAAAGAGACTTCGCTTTCATGCATAAATATAAAACAGAGTTCGGTGAAAAAACTGTGATTATTAGGCATACATCATATTTTCAAAGCGCTAAGCCGCATTTTTCACAATTTTCGTAGAAAAAAGGAAACGGTAAACTGGAAATTGCTCACATATTGGCAAAATAAAACACATAGTGGTAATTCAGAGACCAAGCTAAAGCATAGCAGAGAGAAGGTGTCAAACTCGGTAATAAGCTAGAGAAAGCACTGTCGAAGTCGTAATATGAACTGCTACTACCGTAAATCAAAATTAAGGAAACTCATAAGTAGCTCAGATGGCCTAGTAGTGGATAGATCATTTCAAGCTGTAGACTCGGGCTCCGTTGTGAGTCGAGTCAAACCAAAGACTTGTAGCAGCTTCCCCGCTTGACACACGAACTATTGTAGAGAACAAGCTTGCATGTTTAGTTGTTCACTTGTGCCCTTCGGAAAGGCACTTAATGGGTCTCTCCTATGTGTGTGTGGTGGACGATGGCAGCTTGATTCCAAGATCTTAACGCCATGCAAGAAAGCTTAGATAGTAAAAACAACTCAAAAAGAAATTTTCTTGCGAGACTGCCGGTTTTAGGTGAGATTGCTTTCACGCAGAAGATTCCGAACGTAATCACCCATCATGTTTTCATTATATTGGCCTTCGTATCGTTCTTCAAAGGATTTCACATCTTGATGAAACCTTTCACCTTGCTCTCCCAAATTAAGTAATCTCCCAAATTATCCTTAAACTCATCAATGTGCGAGTGAAGAATGTGAAGCTTTAGCGACATCCTGCAGCCCATCTTCTCATATGCATTCACAAGCTCCTCCACAATATCTTTGAAGTTAGGTACCTTGTGATTTCCGAGGAAACCTTTCACCACAGAAACAAAACTTTCCCAAACTCTCCTTTCTACAACAGATAACTTTTCAAGAAAGCGATCAGACTGCATCAGTCGCTTCATCTGAGGACCCACAAAAATTCCACCTTTGACTTTTGCTTCCGATAGCTTGGAAAACAATTCTTGAATGTGCTTGAACGCTTCGCCTTCTGGGTTCATCTTCTTCACAAACTGCTTTATGAGGCCAAGCTTAATGTGAAGAGGCGGAAACAGCACTTTTTTCGCATTCACCAATGGTGCTAGCTTCACGTTGTGAATGCCAACGTCGTAGCTTGATCTTAGAGGTCAGTTCTTTACTTTATAGTGGAGGGATGCATTTCGACTGTCCCAGAGACAGAGAAAACAAGGAAACTTGGTAAAGCCTCCTTGAAGGCCCATCAGAAACGCCACCATCTTGAAATCACCAATGACATCCCACTCGTAATTCAATGCATCTAGCAGAGCCTTTACATTCTGATAGTTCTCTTTCATAACTACGGAATGAGCTAAAGGAATGGAAGGACACTGGTTGGTGTTGTGCAGCAAGACAGCTTTGAGGCTCCTTAACGAGCTGTCAATAAAGAGACGCCAATCATTTGTTGCAGGGAACTCCAATAGCTTGGAAAAGCCCTCTGACGCCATGACAATAGCACAATTCATTCTGTAAAGAGGAAAACGTGGAAAAATTGCTATGCCTCTTCCTCTGTGAAGTAATCCGCACCCCATTATCAAGAAAGTCCCGTTGCTTCTTCAGCCGGGACACCAACAGCCCAGCATTCAATTTTGTCAGGGCCATCTCTCAAATGAGATCGTTGATGTCTTCTTGGTTAGGGTAATGGGGACATCGTTCATCTCGTGACCGCTGACGACGGCGCACATCAAATGATGAGGATGGTTCGCGTTTTTCCGTTTCAGAATCTTCAGAACTTTCCAGTGCTACCATTTGCTGAGCTTTTGTAGATGGATTTGGCACAGGTAGGTCGCTGGTGTTATGCCGCACCGGTGCAATGGAGAATAAGATGTTGGGGTATTTAATAGGAGGGGCGTTTTTCCCTTTTCTCCGTTTTAATAGATCCACCATACAGAAATAGCAGTCCGAGTGGTGATTGAACGGTTCACGCCAGATACGAGGGATAACAAAACCAATGGTTCTTTTTTCCCCTCTTAACCAATCTTCTAGAGTATGGCGGCAGTACTTACATATGACGGGGGATGCCCAACGTTCATCCTGGTCGCCGACAGGCATGCCAAAATATGCATGGTAAGCTTCGGTTGCACGAATGCACATGCTCAAACAGTGCTTTTTGGCTTTTTTCCGAAAAATTCACCACACACGTAGCAAAATGAATCGGCTGAATATGTGCATCCGTGGCAACTCATAGCAAACTAAATCAATATTATCTTACACGATGGAGACTTAATTTAAACTCTGAAAATTAACAGTTAGTAGCAACAGAATCATCAAAGTAGGTTACAAAAATAGTGCAAATATTGAATATATAGCAAGATCTAGAAATTGGGTTTTAAATAATGCAAAACCGAAGTTTCAAAGCCATGAATGTGATTTTGGTGGCCTTACAAGGCTAGCAAATCAGAATCTAGAAGTTTATTTTCAAGAAACAAAGAAAAAAAAATTTGTTACCCGGTGTAATCATTGCAATCATGGTTAAGATACAATTATGTGAAGTGCACAGCTACAGAATGGTTGCTTGTCTGAAGAAAAGAATCTATCATACAGCAGTACGTAGCATCATAATGAAAGTCAGAAAACATGATTTCGAATAGACAAAAAGAAAGTGTTTGGCTTATTTAAAAAAAAAAATATTGTTTTTCTACAGAGTTTCTAGAAAGTGGTTTAGGTGCAACTGCATCGTTTTGATGTGTGGCATATCGATTTCAGTATTTTTGCATTGGTATAGCATAATTCATTGCATTAACTTTTAAGTATCTGTAACAGATGTAGTTGGTAGTAGATAACAGGCTACTTGAGGGCTTATTGAAGTTTTGAAAGGCTGTGAGCTGTAGAAGAATCATCGCTTAGCATTACACCGCTCACTTTTGCGCATCATTCTGATTCATTGCATTCTATTATGATAGATGAACATATAAAGAGATATTACGGTAAGCCTTTAAAGGTCAACGAGATAAACGCAAAAAAAAAAACAGTTCTGCGACAAGTTTCGCGGTTTGACCGCTCATCAGGTAGACTCAATTTCGAACCCAGAACCTTGTAATGTCAAGCTTTCTTACCACTCTGGCACCGCGCTTAGTAGCATTTTAAATGCAATTTTAACCATACAACTAAGCCCTTGCATCTGTAGGCTATTTCAATATCTTGCATAGCAGTTGCTTTTTCTCACCCGCAGTTGCTAAAAACAAAAAAAATTTGGTGAGCTATTCAACTACTAAACTGCGCAAGTGCGCAACCCCAAAAACCCATTGTTCATTAACGACACAATTTCTCGGTCAGTAGAGTTGCTTATAGCGTAGTTTTCAAATCTACGTCACGCCCATTATCGAGGATAAGTGCGTGGTGACGTCATTTTTAGTGCATTGATGTTGTTTTTTCTGTTAGATTGCACAATTTGTGTGCTTTGAATTTATGCCTAATGTGATTGATGGTGATCTAATTATGCCCATGAAACACTTTACTTCCGCATACTCAAAATCAATTGGAAAGACGACATGAATCTGCTCTGTTGCCGGAAGACTAGGGTGTTTAGTTCATGGGTGTATGCAGAAATTTTCTGATGGGGGGAGGCTTGTTTCTCTCATTAAGGTACCAGTTTTTAGTAGAATCTGCGTGATAAAGGCTTTAGGGCAGTGATTCTTAACCTTTTAGGGCTCGTATCCCTTTCAGCTTTCGTAAAATTTCTGCATACCCCTTGTCTACAGTAATGCTAATTTGCTGAGAAAAATAATTAAGCAAGGTTTAATCTGACAACCTGTTTTGTAAGTCCTGCTTAGGTGTTTATACCCTCAGTTAAAGACCCCTGCTGTAGCGTATTTCGAAAGAGACCGGAAAAAGGGCTTGTGTGCGTGCGTAGGGGTCTTCTCCAGCTTATTACGCTGTTAGTTCCTTTAGGACCCTCTAAAAACTTTGAAACTAATGCTCGCACGTATATTTTTAACAAACGCTGCCCGAGCGGAAAGTGCTAAGAGTTGTGTGAATATTGTGTATGTGTAGTATGTTTTCTTTGTCTTTAACGGCGTTCAGCCTTTTTAGTTGATTTTGTAATAGGACCACATTAAATAATGGTTTTCAATTTCACCCGGTCCACATGTCTAGTCTAAATGGGCCTAAAGCCCGCGGGCTTTCTGTAACACAACTGAATTCTTGATGTCACAATCACGTTTTTCAACTATGACATCAGAAATTTAATAATAATGCAGAAATCCCATGAGCTTTACGCCCATTTAGACTAGACATGTGGACAGGGTGAATGTGTGCTGAATGCCCCTGCTGTTTCATACGTTTAAATTATTCCATTTTTTTTTACAATTTCGGGTTTTTGGTAACGATTTGCTCAAACAGGCATTGTTATAAGTCTTACCTAAAAATTGTCTTTCCATTTTTCTTCAACCAAAAGCACTTGTAGCGCCTGCTTCGTAATCAAATTTTCAGCATCGTAATTTGAAATAGTGCCTATGTTATCAAAAATGTTGCTGCTCCTTGGAAAAGTTGTTAACCTTGCATGCAGACTATCCTTCATTTACAGTCTTTTTCACCGTATGCTCAACAGCTCGAATGGCCGAGTGGTAAGAGCGTCCGCCTCTGGAGCTGTACACTGGGGTTTGATTCCGAGTCGAGTCAAACAAATAACTCTTGAAATTACTGTTTTTGACGCTTCCTTGTGTGACACTCAGGATTGAAGGGACAGTGTGTAGAACAAGCCGCCAAGTTTATTTGTGCCGTTTGAAAGGTCAATTAGCGGATTCCTCATCTTAGAGTGGGTAGATAGGTGGCCGGCAACTCCTCAGCGAGCTCATTGCTGCGCTTTGATCGCTTTCTCGCGATAGGAGGGTAAATATTCAACTAAGTACATACTGTCAGTGATAAAGTTAGAAGTCTTTTCATTGCAGAGCTTGGCGATAGTATGAGAACAAATACAATAATAAAAATTATAACAACGTTGTTTTAGATCCCATTCACGTGTTGCACTTACTCTGTCTAATTATTCTTTATTTGTATATAATAGTGCCTCGTGACAAATAATTAGAATGATGCAAGTTTTTGTTCGTAACTTTACTGCTGATGTCAAACCACGTATCTGAGTGTCTTGCGCGCACTTATAAAAGTGGTGACAACCAGAAATGGGCATTTATCGTGATAATGTATCGGCGATAACTTTTTATCGATTATCGTTATCGCTCAAAATAGTTAAAATTACTCGTTTACCGTTATCGCTTTTGTTATATATTTTGTTATCGCCGATAAATTATCGCGATAAACGATTTTTTATGCACGCAGTGTTTAAACTTCAAAGTTAGTGAGTTGGCGCTATGGAAAAATAACACGGTGTCCATTAAGACTTGTTGTAATTTTTGAAAATTATTTCTTTGTTTGGCTTAATTTCATTTTCACGACAGAGTCCGTGAACTGCTCTCTTTTCTTGAAAAATCTAGAAAAGCATTTTTGCAATTCGACTTACCAAAAAAACTTCGTCAAACACATCGAAAATTTTATCGATATCGCTCTAAGAAATTGAGATTTATCGATTATCGGTATCACCCAGGGCTTTTTGAAGTTATCGATTATCGTTATCGTTTTAGAACAGAAAGGTTTATCGTGCCCATCAATGGTGACAACTGCTGTGCTTTTACCTGACGTCATTTTTTATCGTTTCAGGTTCGAATCTCAGCGACGTGACAAAAACAAACCCTTCTTTCATCACTTTACCACAGCGATCGACACTAACAATATTCGCTTTGTATTTAACGCAGTCAAAGACACCATCCTACATGACAATCTTCACCAACTCATGTTGCAATGAGACAGGATTATCATGACGTCATCAAGCGTTGACGTCACCTCGGATGCACCAGTGTTTCGCACCAGTTTTGCTACCAACTGTCGTTTGGCATTGTCTACGAGATTCTTAGCTTTAGTTGACTCTTGTTGCGTTATTGATAATAACATCATTGTTTGTATACTGAAGAGATTTTTAGTTTCGGCTAAGTTCAAGTGATTCCGATTTGTGATGACGTCATTGTTGCACTGTCGAACGTTATGTAGTACGAGTTTCACGCTAAACAAGTTATATACATTATCGCTTTTTAAGGGCAGCGCAGATGAATAGCGGCTACTGGTTTATGCCTCTTTTTTTGGGTTATTTTTTGTTTTGCAAGGAGGGTTGTAATATTACAGGGTAACTTTTTCATATTTCTTGTTCTATTGCCTTCATATTAACCATTGCTATTGTAACTAATCTCTATTGCGTAACCATCACGTGATTATGACGTATCGCTTTGCACTTTCTACCTATCACGTGACTTTTAACCTAACTATATCTTTTCTAATCACTCCTGGTGTTGAATTGTTTCAGTGTAATAATTCAAGCTGCGGATCCTTTTTAAGTTGTTGAAGTAGTCGTATTATATCATTGGGCTCGTTTATATGCGCATTTTTCTGATCTATTACACCTCGTGGTTGACGTTTGGCCAACATCCTTTTCGGATTAGCTGCTACCTGGGGCTGAAGATCTGTCCTTTTGCTTCCCAGGTTGTTACACAGTTCGGTTATCGTTCAGAAACGACACGAGTCTACACTGCATTTGCTGGCTTAGCAATATCACTTCTAGCTTCTGACTGCAACGACCTGGTTGGTGAAAGGATAGAGCTTCAGGAGGAGTTTGCACTTTATCCGATGTTTGTGCTCCGCTAAATGCTGAATATGAGAACAATGCGAGTCTACTTGCAAATCTGGTGCGTGAATGAATGTATCACATTTTGCCTATTGTTGAACCTTCTTTTAGGCCAAAACCATTGGTGTGAACCAGGTTTTAAAGGCTTGGTTTACTCTTTTATTAGTATTATTACGCATAGTTTAAATTAGCTGACATTCATATGCCATTGTTTCTTTTTCATTCACGAGTTAGTTTTTGTATTATCTTGTTTCAAATACCCCTTTACCATGCATTCTAAATGCTTCTCTGTATAATATAGTACAGCAGTTTGTTTCTAACTGATAACTATCTCGCCGGATGAATTAAATTCTGATTCAAATTTACTGCAAAATAAAAAAGCCATGGCATATACTAAGTAAGAGCAACAAAGTGTTGGTGAAACTGCATAATTTGCCAATTGCTTGTTTCATGTTTGGTTGGCATAAACTCTGCATTTCAGAAAGCGAAAATCATTGAATTGTATCAGTGGCTTTTAGTGTTTTCATGTTGGGACGTTTTCAGTGTAGATTGGGTTGGGTCGAGCGATTTGTGGCTCATGTCGTTATAACAAGAGCTTCATTGCCATGACACCCCGGATTATGATCATAAGCTGTTAAAAGTTGCAATTTTTAAGGCAGATTCTGTTTGTAGTTTGAAAACGTTACTGTTTCGACTTAACCACAACGAAGATATTTGAACCTTTCTCGATAATCAAAACAGTCGCCTTAAGAGATATCAGTCGCTTTAGCTCGGCGTATAAAGGCTTAAAGGTTGGTTTACACTTTCATTTCAAGCGTTTGGTATGTGAACTCAGGTTTTCTGGCGCAAACTCTCTTTTCATTACTGTGTGTCACTTTTAGCGATCAATGCGAGCTTAGGCGTATGATTAAAAATATGGAATGTTGGAAATGCTTAAGATTTTGATTACTCTGTCCACATGTTCAATTTTAGCGAGCTAAAAGCCCATGGGCTTTCTGCATCATAATGGAATTTTTGATGTCATAATTGAATAAGTGATTATGACACTAAGGTTGAATATGATACAGAAAACCTTTGGGCTTTTGTCCCACTAAATTAGTTAGTTATTCAGTTAATTGCATATTTATCCTCCTATCACGAGAAAGCGATCAATGCGCTATACGAGCTCGCTTGGGAGTTGCCAGCCATCTGTCTACCACACCAAGATGGGGGAATCCCGCTAAGTGCCTTTCCCAACGGCACAACAACGAAACTTGCCGGCTTGTTCTCCACACTGTCCCTTTTAATACTGAGCGTCAAGCAGGGAAGCTGCGAATACCAATTTTAAAGTCATTGGTTTGACCCGACTCGGAATCAAACCCGAGTCTACAGCTCAAGAGACAGACGCTCTGTACCACTCGGCCATCTGAGCTGTTGGACATGCGGACAGGGTAAATACGTGCCTGAGTAAACCAGCCCTGCGACGCATATGCTTTTCGTACATCTAGCTGGCAGTTTCTGTTGTGTCATACCCGCTACACTGACTTGAGTGTGAACTCGTATGCCAAGCATGTTACGAACCCAGTTGCGAGTGCACTGATTTGATGGGTTCATGTTTTGTCACTTGATCAGCTATTAGTACTAACTTGTTTATATGCAAATTTCTCGTTGCTCCCTGACTCTTGTATATTGCAGTGTTAAATTGAATTCTCATCCACTCATGCAGTTAATCTTGAGGACAATCATTGTTATTGCATGATAAATACTCATTTGTTCGTTGGTGATTGAGCTTGGAAGGATTTTTGGCCCTGAGAGTTGTAGCTTTATCTATTTACTTCACTTAAAAGTCTTTCTTTGGGCTCATGCGATCTAGTTTGCAGTAGCAGAGTTGTGGTTGATAGTTTGCTAATGTCCTTAGTCGAATCAAACTTTTCACTAAGGCAATTAACTTGCGACCACCTACTGACCTACAGTAGATGTTGCTTTATCAACTTTCTTTAGTTCGAATCGCAGTTATTTCTCTTCTTGCATCTGTATTCCAACTAAGCGTAAGAAGCTGATTGGGATGAAAGGATAATGTGGGACAGCTTTAAAATTTGGTGTGTAGGAGTCTTGAAAAATACATTCTATGCCCCTGCTGTCAGATCATCGTTAAATTTCTTTCGTCTCCGCGACTTAAGTATATATATCTGTTGTAAATGGAAAGACCCCGATGGCTGTATTATCCTACGTTGGGGTACGTCAGGCAGTATTAGTTTTTGAGTACAGTACTGGATTTATTCGTTGGTAATCCTTTGCTTGATGCTTCCAGGTTGTTCCAAAAGTCTTGGGCACATTTGGAGTTACAATATCGCCATAGCTATGTATGGTAGTAAGATAAAAGTTGTGCCATTTTAAAGCTATTGACATTAATTTTTTTGTAAGGTTATTGATTAAGTTTTTTTCATTGGTTTTATATCCTTAATAGTTTCCGAGATATTCAATGTCAAAATGTGCCCCAGACTTTTGGAACACCCTGGTATAAGTATCAGATAAGGTAAATTTTAAGCATGAGATTGATTAGAAGAATGGCTGTGATATTTTGCCAAGGTCAACTAAATTTTTCAAGAATTACATTTGCTTTGTCAAGTACCGTACGGGTATATACTTCTTAAACGAGCGGTATTAGGACTTCGTGCTTATATATATTGAATCTGCAAAGATTCGGAATAGATTTTAGTTTACAATCCAATACTTCACCACTGTTTTGAACTACAATGCATGTTTTTCATTCGGAACGTTTTGCTGTATGTTACCGCGGTTACGCTGCTTCCAAGCTTACAGTTTGTTTAATATTTTGTTTTTCTTTTACATAGTGCTAAGTTTATCGCGAATAATACTTTAACAACTAAATATAGTATGTGTATCTTAATGTTGTTTCAAAAAACGTTTAAATTTTTCCCAATGCTCGATCCAATCGTTGTTTTTATCGCTGTACATATCTTCGAGGCCGTTTCTTTAGCTAATTATTTTTGTATGAGTATGTACAATAATTGCTTAGTATGGTTTATTCCTTTCAGAAATTTTTGACTACACTCCTTTAATTTCTCTTGGCATCATGCTATCATGTCGCGTTATCATTACATTGTGACTGACTGTATTGGATAAAGCTCACTGGCAAAGTGCTATTGTGTTGTACCCAAGCTGAGTACATGAGAAGCCTTACTCCAAGATTTTAGGTTTTGCCCAAAGATTTTACTTAACGCAATCTCAAGATTTCGGGTGGAAATTCGTCGAGGTCACTTCTCTCGAGCCATCAACGAAATTTCTTGACTTAAAAATTTGAAACAGTTCCAAAATGTTTTGTTTTAAGCTAGCATGTTCTGCCTAACATTAGCATTACGAATTAGCAGAGCATGTACCATGTTGGTAGGTCATTGATCAATGGCTGATTGCATTTAGAATTTTTGCTTGTTACTGATTGGTTCATCACTACTGTTGCATTTGTGACGTCATATTTTGTTGATTTTTCTGTATATATATGAACCAAATAAATGATCTAAAACTTTACCATAATATGTAAAGTCTAAGAACTGCACTTGCATTTTTTGCGAATCTTGAAATGCCCTTGCTTTCGTGCCTTAGCAGAGCAGAGCAAAAGATGCAACTAGAACTGTTAGCAGAAAAGCGATACAAGCATTTTGTTTACGACGATTCTGGACAAAGTCGATTTCTTTATATGCTGGTGCAAGATGACTTTTATCCAATTTTTTAAAACTTTTTTCGGCCTCGTACCCCTATTACTTTCTAACAGAACCTATGAACACATTTATATGAAACGCAGTATGATGGCCAATATGCCTTTTGACTTTGCCTGTTTTTTTATGACCAAAGAACAATTGTAGGAAAGTGAATGAAATGTTCCAGACTATTTTGATGGCTATTGTAGTGTATGCCTCCCCTTTAAGATTTCTCGCTACGCTTCTGCGTGTTTTGTATTTACGGGTCTCTTGATCCACTTCCGCGGATTCCTTGGGGGCTGATGGTCTCCAGCTTAAAAATCTCTGCCTTAATCCAACGAGCATGGACCAAGCTTAATTACAAAGACTGAAATTATAGCTGTCGTTAGAGTAGGCTTAGTTTAGAAATTGTACTGGTACATTTAGTTATCGTATGGTTAAGGCCATGTAAATGCTGCTACTACTGAGAGTTTGATTTCCTCATTTTTATCCTTCTGTCACGAGAAAGCGACGGAGGCGCTGACAAATTATAGCTGTCGCTAGAGGAGGCTTAGCTTAGAAATTGTAATAGTACATTTAGTTATCGCATGGTTAAGGCCATGTAAATGCTGCTATTACTGAGAGTTAATTGTTTTCATTTTTATCCTTCTGTCACGAGAAGGCGACGAAGGCGCTACACATACGACAAATCCAGACTCACCTAGGAGTTGTCTTTTTTTTCCGGGTTGAGTTTTGCTTTTGACTTATTTGATGTTTCGTTTGCTGCCTATTAGATTCCACCAATCAGAGATAATTATCGTGAAACTTTTTATCCAACGACGCAACCTCAAGGCTGTGGTGGAAGTTAACCATCAACCTTGCGACTATGGCCGTCGTAAAAGCAACTCTCTAAGCCACGCTGCCGACTTGATCATTGATCTATTTATTACTTTTACTGCGAATTAGACTGCACATTAGATCATATTCTAAATATTGTTAGTCTAAGATCTCTTGATGGTTACGATATCTGTAATCGAAGTAGGCATACGCGCTGAAATCGATTCTTGAACCAGGAAGCACAAGAGGTCAGTGGCGTACGCAGGATTTTTCAACGGGGGGCTTCAGTGACGTCACATCTTAATGACGTAAAATACTTCGTAATCCTACGTCATCACGATGTGACGTCACTGGCAGTGTCAATTTAGATTTTTAACGTTTATAATAATTTTTCGTCAAACCACACGGTTATAGCGTAGTGTTACAGATGTCGCTATCGATGCGGAAGATTTGGGGTTCAATTCCCAGGCCGGTCAAATCAGACACAGTGTAGCCAACGGCTTGCCACCGCTGCAACGTTTTTTCGAACCTGTGTTGCAGCGAGTTTAATGAAAGGAGTACAGTGAAGATTTTATTTGATTTAAAAAAAAATTTGTGTGCAGCCATAGGCTAGCTACTGCAGAGACACCGTATTTAAGGAAATTCCTGCTTACCAACTGCTTCACAGCAGCAGCATCAATGACAAAAATGCAGTTCAAGCAAAACTCATCAGAAAAATTGGACTACCAGTATTGTTGCATATCGCATCGTAATGAAAGTTTTGCGAGATTAAATTGGAAAGTTGGACCAAAGAGAAAAAACATGATAGCAATTTCGGCAAGCTGTGCACGAAGAAAAGTCGGTTTGTTTCAAATTTAAGTAAGAATTAATTTTTTCTGCAATTATCAAGGAAGGGTGAGTCCCGGTTTCCTCCCTTTCATACGCCGCTAGGGGTCATCTCCGCGGCTTAACGATTGGGGAACAGAAACGTCGTAGCATTGGCGAGCTGTTGGCGACACTGTGCCCATTTGACCGGCCCGGGAATCAAGCCCCAGACCTCCCGCACCGATAGTCTGTGCGTTTGACCACTAAGCTAACGACCGGTACCGGCCCAGAAATTGAACCCAAAACCTCCCGAGCCGATAGCGATGTCTTTGGTTAACCCCAACTGGCTGGTTTGGTTAACTTAAAGTTATGACATCGCTAGCGGAACCACTACACATCCGCCAGCGTTGCAACCATTCTTTTCCAAGAATATTTCCTGCGCTGGAGCGTTGTGTTGTCCAGCCTTGATAGCCGTTGAAAACAATCGCTTCATGACATCACAACACGACTCCAGCTTTAATAATACCCATTGACTTTGTCCTGGCTTGCATTTTGTGTTAATCGTTGGTTCAAGCGCAACCCACCAGAAAAGTTTGACTACCGGAATTATTGCATCACAATGAAAGTTTCTCGAGATTAATAAGCAAGTTGGATAGCATAGAAAAACATGACAGCAATTTCGGCAAACTCTGTATGAAAAAAGGCGGATCGTTTCAAAAAAAGTTTTTTTAAAAATCGTCGATGGGGGGGTTTGACTCCCAACCCCCCCAGTGCGTACGCCACTGCTTATATGCCATTAAAGAAAACTGCTATTTACTTATTGCTTCACAGCAACGGAAATGACAAAAATGCGGTTCAAGCGACCCATCGCAAAAATTAATCTACCGCTACTGTTACATTCTAATCAAAGTATCCTGAGATTAAATAAGAAAGTTGGATGGAACAGACGAAACGTTGGAAATTTTTGCTAGCCCGAAGGAAGGGCGAACAAAAGGCGTATCATTTAAAAAAAGATAAGTTTTCACTGCATGTCTAATCGACAAGGGGGGTTGACCCCCGAACCCCCCCCCCCTTGCGTACGCCACTGCAAGAGGTCATATTTCCAAATGAAACTTCGCCTGGTTTACTGCTGGATCTACGCCGACCTATTACTTTGGTTTCAGCATAGCATAACAGATAATCGAATAACTAAAGGTGTTACAGTCAGCGCTTAAAAAATGAAAGTTGAATTGAATAATGAGTGCACCGACAAGCAGATTCGTCGATTCTAGATGCCGATCAAATGAAATCTTTATTATACTTACCATAATATGCCGAGATGTGTAATAAGTGGCAGGGATCCTTCTCTGCTGCTTAGCGAATGGGCAACATAGATACGAAGAGACGTCGCAGCGGTGGCAAGCCGTTGGCGTCATTGTATCCGATTTAACCGGCCCAGGAATCGAACCCCAGACCTACCGCACCGATGTGCTCAACAAAGCCAACTGGTCGTTCAGCGTCAGGATACCGATATATCACCAATTCACCATTGAAATTAAATTATTGGCTGGTATCAATAATTCAGCAAAATATTCGGTTCATTTTTTGCAGGGTGGTTTATTGGTTTGGCAATCCGTTAAGGCTGCGTGTTGATTACTTGATACCTATTAATTCGTCAGAATATTTGTCTCGTAAACTTTTTATTTTTTGGAGCAACTAGATACATCAGTCATTTATCGCGCTGAAAGTAAAAATACGTGTGGGAATAAACGCGAAAGAGTATTCAAATAAACAAGTTTACAACAACAAAAAAGGTTTTACAATCAAGAAATAAAAGAATTGGGAAAATAAATATGCGAAAACTTACACCTCAATCAAAATAGGAAGACGCAGAGATGTTTTGGCGTGACCCTAAAGCAGGGGTGATCATTCACAGTCCGACCATCCGATCATCTCAATCTGCGATGGGTTCCTATTTGGCCTTACGAACTATTGTTGGGCGGCAGACACACTTGTAGTCAGTGATTACACTTTTTTGTCTTGGTTTTTACGCTCATTTCGTCATAGTGACAGGCAATATTTTCTGACACACACAAGAACAGCGAGAAAATGTGAAAACCATTATTACTATGCAGTAAATGCCAAGGCAATGGGTTTTGCTCTGAAAAGTGGTAAATAAAGTTAGGTCCACAAGCAAAGCGTGTTTTCACGTAATCAAATGTTGCTTCCTCGGAAAAACGCTTGGACACCCCTGCTTTGAAGAAAATATTAAGACTCGACGTAGTTTATAAGGATAAAGCACGTCGGATCGAATGCTAAGCAGTTGGTGAGATAGCCAGAACCAGGAATTTTTCGAAATCATGAGGTTTAGAGAAAGTGGGGCGAACAGGAGGAACTACAATTTTTGACTTGTAATACACACACGAAGAACATTACTGCTTATACACGGCTTGTGCTATACCTACCAGCTGGACTTGATAGGCGTAGTTGGATTTTATAACCATTTTGATACAATCAAATGTGATTTTGGGTTGCACTTGTTATGAGAAGAAATGGGCTAGGTCTCTTTGCTATGTATCTCTTGGAGATATGGCACTAAGTATATTTGGAAAATAAACTATAAAAAAGTTGATCGTCGTCGAACTCGGAGACTGTGAAAATAATCGAACGAGTTTCATGTTTTTGAATTGGGCTGGTTTTAAACAGGCGCGGTTCCAGTCTTTTGCTGTTACATCACACAGTAGGCGAGCTCTCTCATCCATTGGAATGTTGGTAGAAAGTGAAGTTATTAATCAAGCTCTGCCTTGCTTTTCTTCAGTTGAAACACTGAGCAGTTGAGAAGCCTGGGGTTCGAAACTCGGGTAATTATTGCTCTTTTCTTTTGGAGTATATTTCGTTATTTCAAGCTTTCCCTAAACAAAATATTCGAGATTGATTTTGTCAAAGTAATGGTTTTATTTTATCAAAATTCTTTTCCTTAGCATCTCAAAATAACTCTACAATTGTAGCTTTTGCAGTAGAATAGGTTGTATTACCTTTACTGTACGAGATTTTCTGCAATAAGGAAAATGTCGTTTCACCCTCAAAACACATAGCTAGTGTTTGTTGAAATATCTTTCCTTCGAAAAGTTATGTTAAACTCTTTGTAAACGTTGAAAGCACAAACGAAGTGAACCTGCGCTTGCTTGCGCAAAAATTTTCTGCCTATACTTGAGTATGAGGCTGCAGACCTGCGAACTCGCAATCATTTTCAATCGAGGTCACTAAAAATTTCCAAGCCGAGATCGAGTTTTTCTTCATTTTTACTTTTGCGAGTTCAAGATCTGTAATTTCTACCGAGTTTATGCGAAGTAAAAGTAGATTTTATCGGATTTTGACCACCAAGTTCAAGCAATTTTTGTAAAGTTTAGGATAAGTTCAAAACTCAATCAGTTTTTTCGAGATCGAGTTCAAGTTGAGTTGAGGGGTGTTTCTTTTTCAAACTTAAGTTCCAGCTCGGCAAAAAAAGACATAGTTCATCGGGTTCGTAGCCCTGCTTTTAAATAAGGCGGAATATTATGTGACAATATATTAAAAAAGACTGGCAAAGCTTTCTGCCAGTCGACGTAGCATCCAGAAAATATGTTTTCTATGCCTAGGCGTAGTATGATTTGTCCTCTATGTGCTTACCGTTGAGTGTGACCAGAACAATCTTTTGCGAAAGACGATCAGTACAACCGTAATAACCAAAGCTAAAACAGCTATGATCACCACCACTAACATCGATGTAGGGGGGCCTGCTGCTGCGGAAGGGGTGCCACTGGCCAAGGTAGGGGGGTTAACGACCACACACTCCGGACAGCATGACTGAGGAGGGGTGATCGTTTGATTGCAATAAGAAGAGATTTTTGGACAACACTGTTCTTCACACAATATCTTCCCATCAATGCAGACACATATCATACATTCGCCGGAAGTAGTGGTCCATTCTGATCCGTGGGCGTGGAGTTGATTGTTTATTTTACAAGACCGTAGTCGTGGAAGGAGTGAGTCTGATGAAAAAAAAAATGAATGTAACAAACTGAGAAAAAACGCATGTACAGCACCCTCTTTGTGGGTTTCATGTATGCATTTTGTTCTGGTGCTTAACAGGGGTCGAAATAAACTTTTTAAGCAGCAGGTCTGTTGGACCGACAGTTGCTGATATCAGCTTGCCAGAAGCAATCTCAACTTGCCAGAAAAATAAACTGTTTGCGGTCGGACCGGCTGCAGCTAGTATCAACTTACCCGAAAAAAAAAAATGAGGGTGTAAAATCACGATCTTTATTAAAAAAGTAAAACACACTTAAAACAAAAAGCAAATTTATTTTCGCTGAAAATTTGGTCCGCGCATGCGTGGTCCAGCTTAATTGTGATGATTAAACAAGAATTAAAACTACAGCTTTAGGATAATGAGGTGTGATCGATTTAATTACTGTTGGTTCTACACTAAAATTTAGGGCTTTTTGGAGTTACAAAAATGCGTGTGTTCGATGAACAAAAGGACTCAGTTATCGAAACTTACACGATATTTTCACGCTTGCGAAATTTTCTGTTAACAATAATTGCGCCAATCCGACGGGCAGGTGAAAAACGTAATTTACGTGCCGGAGTCGATTTTACATGAAACTGCACCATAAAACTGCGCCGGTCCGACGGGAAAGAGAAAAATGAAAACAACTTGCCCGAGGCAATTTCAGTCGGTCTAGGAGCGACGGGCAGGCGTTAATTTTGAATCCTGCTTAATAACTTTTACAATAGGTAATTGCACCAAGAAGTTTTGGTCTTTATCAAAAATAAGTAGGTTACTTAGATAAAGCGAAAGTCATTAATTCAAGATTATTTTCATAAAGTAAACAAATAGGCTGTACAGAATTCACAGTTTGATTTTTGTATTGGCATAAACTTCAGTTGCATAAGATGTGATTATTCTGAGATGAAGTTATATCGAATTTTGAGCACTTACCTCACAAGATGCAATAACTTACTTCAGATTAAAAAAATTTATTCAGCAAGCTCACAAACTTCTGAAAGAGGCTAGTTTTTTACTAAAGCTCAAGATCATGGTTTAATCACTAATAGAAAATTGAAATATTATTTCGGGTGAAAGAACTCTGATTGAAAATAAACTTACTACATTACTAGCACCTACCTAAACACTGAGAACAGCATTGGCCCCGTTTCAGAATAGGGTGCTCGCATCGAGGAGTCCGAGAGCAGGTTTTGGTAAAACAGCTGTAAGAATGAGACATAAAGAATAGACTTAGTTAAAGGCAAACGCTAAATTTGGTTATTGTCGAATTGTTCCCAGCATGAGCGTTAGGCAATGGGCAGTTGGGCACTGTGTGTCGGACTGCCGGTATTGCTACAGAACGACGGTTGTGATCGCATGATCATTAGTATACTCCCTCCCACATTTCGTTGTTTTGTCGCAGGATGATGCAACTCATGACGACATAATTGTCTCAATGTCTCTGCTTAAAAAGACATTAACAAGCGAGAAAAAAATCACCCGCATTCGAAAGCTTGAAAAAAATAACAATTCTTTATCAGAATCTTTACCTGTTTTCCTTCAATGACCCTTCGCTACTTTCTCGAAACTATCATAAATACTGAAAAAATCGATCACATACCTGATTACACCATCATCACATTTGCAGCTTGTGCAAGGGTCTCGTTGGAAACTACTTCCGCTTTCGTAATCACTTCCATTCTCATGACAGGTTCTTTTATGATGACATTTTTCGATTTGCGTTGGTGCTAAAATATAATTTAGTGATCAGTATGATATATTTTGAAAATATCCTCAGTTATATAAGTGTAATTGATTAAGTTAACAAGTTTCCTGCAATCTCGTTGTTGGGAAAGGAGACTAAGTGATTGATTTTGCGTGGAAGGCTAAACTGATTTTCGGCTGCTTCGATTTACTCATGAACACATGCATAAGAAAGGAAAATGCTTAGTTTTTGTTGGAGTGTCGGTCTTTTTTCAACTTCGACAACCCGACCTAGGGAATTCAATCGACATGTGTAAGTGGTCTAGCGCGCGTGAATTAAATTTTTTTGTGGAACTGATTCAATTCATGGTGGGGGTTAATTGTAGCCTATTTATCAGAAAGAAACCAGCCGATTAGCTCCGTTGATAAGCACATCGGTGCGGGAGATCTGGGGTTCAATTACCGGTCAAATCAGATGCAGTGTCGCTAACCGCTGCGACGTTTTTTAGAAGGTATTGCCCAGACGTTAGCCGCGGAGGTGGACCCCGCCACTTGTTCCACGCTTCGGTGCAGTGATGTAGTTAAGACCATCACCTGCAAGACCAACCCCTTGTAAATTTTTCAAGACCAAGACCGTCTTTGTCACGACCAAGACCTTTGATTTTTTTCAAGACCAAGACCATGAAAATGTGATGAGAATTAACAGTTTATCACTTATCGTTATTTTTCTGTAACAACAAAAAAAAAAAAAAAACGGGCAAAATATATACAGAATATTAAAAGAAATAAGAACAACACAATCACATACACGCTGTTGGACACTTTTTCCAACTGTGCAGGATCACTTAAATTTTTAAAGAAAAGGAAGGGCAGGCGTCACCCTGCAAATGGAGTATCGCACTCACGTCAAACCTACGTCATCGAGGAGAGATCTCTGTGCATTCTTTGTTGTGTATTTGTATATATTTCTTTATTGTGTATTCGTTATTGTACATATGTCTGATCAAATTGCGTTGAATTATGTTGTGTGCATTTATTTTGCTTCTCCAGGTGCTGGTCATTTGCTTAAATTTTTACTAGATGCTTCTCAGTTCTTTCGGTCTTAAGACCAAACTAAGTGGTCAAGACCAAGACCGCAAATGGTCAAGACCAAGATCGTCTTGGCCAAGACCAAGACTTTAAAAAAATGGTCTTAAGACCAAGACCGGTCTTAAAATCTTCATCACTGCTTCAGTGTAATACCGTGAGTATAATGATCATTTGATTGTGATTTGACTCGGAAAGGCACAAGCTGGCAGAGCAGCCTCATGGTGGCACTGTTTAACTTTCGGTTTGTTGCTTTAAAAATGACTCTTGACAGTATGCTTGCAAGACTATATAGATTTCAAAGAAGTAACCAGTTTTTACTCACTTAAGCATCGCGGGCAACATGTTTGTTCGTCGTAAATGGGATTGTCGCATGCCGTTGGAGGACACTGTCTCACTGTGCACATCGCTTGACCACTATGACAAGTGCATGAAGTGCATTGATTTAAATCCCATATCTCACCCTCGTTTGTCCAATCAGTACCAAGCTGCTGGCATGTAAGAGACTGAGGTATGGAAGATAACAATGAAAACGGTTCTGTAAAACGATTCAAATCGTTTACCTTATCACCAAAATTGGATCAGCAGGTTCTACTTTTGGATTCTGCAGCAACCTCAGAGAATGGAAAACAGTCGTTGCTGCGGCCAACACAAGCTCTTTTTGTTGTTTAAAAAGTTTCACTTTTCTTAGTTATGTTTAATGTGGTCAGTGGCGCAAACCGCAGGTTTCTGGTCAAAGCGAACTGCTAATATACTTGTACAGCAGGAGTTTGTCTGCACAGCAGTCAGTCACACCAATATTATCATGTGACATGTACTTAACCACAAATAGTGCAGGAATACACTATATTGACTTTTCAAGTTTCATTAGCATATTGGTTAAAGACATCGCCATCGGCGTAGGAGGTTTTGGTTTGATTCCAGGGCCGGTGAGATGAAACAATGTGCCGCCAACGGCTCTTCACCGCTGCGTTGCCTAGGCATTAAACCACTAAAATTGACCCCGCCACTCTGTACACGCTTTGGTGTCTTTGGTTCGATTTCAGGGCTGGTCAAATGAAACAAAGTGTCGTCTGCGGCTCTTCACTGCTGCGTTGCCCTGGCATTAAGCCGCAAAGATAGCCCCTCCACTTTGTATACGCTTCGGTGTAATGCTGCCAGTATAATGAAGATTTGAGTTGATTTTGATGCTTAGTATACAACCGATAAACTCAAGCAGTGAGCTCATATCAACTACAAAAAGCTTCACATAAAACTGACTTTAATAGTAAAAAGTTACACAAGTAAAATCACGTTTTTAAAGTAGGTTTGTCTTAAGTCAGCCAGCATTTGGCTTTCTACACTTGCAAAATTTTGTGCTGGCTTGCATGGATACGCGCAGCCAGATATAGCTCCAGGACCACGTGGAAATAAATGTATAAGCTTGATCTGATATTGATCTACAAATTCTGCCGCTTAGGCGCTGTTCGTAAACTGGGCGATTAACAGGTGCGATGATTTTCTGCGGCTTTGCGGTCGAAAATTACAATCTATGTGTAAACAACGCCTATGTTCAATATTTGTCGAACGTTTTACACCATTTTTGATTCTTACCTGGACAAACAGCGCAGCAAGATTCTTCGTTAAACGTGGGATTATCGCAATCCAGCAAAGGACATTTCAGTAGATCACAGATCACCTGGCCTCCCACACACATACATATGTAGCAACCACTACTCCAAGTCTCCCCATCGTCGTGGTGACCACGGTGAACAGGGTCGAAACATGATTTGCTGGGAAGTGACATCGTAACAGAATGATCGTCCGAAGCTTAAATTTTCGCGACAAAAAATTGAAGCTTTATTACAATCTCAAAAGGGTTTGAATTAAAGAAAATAACAATAGAAAATTTATTAGTACACATTCAATATTCTCAAGCTAATAGCTCCTTGTTTAAGTGGTACTTCAATTGTTAGCGGACTTTGGGAACAAATACAGCTTTGACCTAAAAATGGAAAGAACAATAACTGTTTGCAAACTTAAACTCGCAGGTAAGACCAAACTAAAAATTGAAACCTAATTCGAAGTTTCAGCCCAAAAATCTTGACCAGAAAACTTCAACCCAAATGCCCAGGGTGAAACGTCTGACCAGACTTAATAGTCTTACAAAGAGCAAGACCCTTGATTACTGCTTCCGAGTAAGTGGTTTACTTCACAGCTATAGGTAAAGTCCAAGTCGCAGATTCGGTTATAGCCTTTGTCCATATTTTGTAACGTGATGCTTAACCAACTACGTCTTAGTTTCTGAATCGCTAGGTTTACGTAATAAGAAGGTTGAAGACATTAGCTCACCTCTACACCGGCAAACATGGCATCCGTACTTGTTGCGTGCCATTCCATTGGCACATCTTATGGCACATGAATATAGTGGAGGGCAGTTCTCACATTTACACCTTGGACACCCTTTTTTGTTAAACCTGAAAACAGTATGGTTTGACAAGCAATTCAGATGATTAGGCATAAGATACCAGAAGAAACACATTTTTATATCATGAATCATGCCACTGACACGTCTGTAATTTTTTTTCTTAGCATGTCATAGTTCTTACAGCAAATACCACTGAGAACATGTCGTGAGGATAACCCCTATCTACCAATGGTCTTACTGGGGCGGTAACAGCATTGCAAATTGGCAAAGTTAAATACCTATATTAAATACAATTGTACTCATAGACGTAAAGTATCTTTAGGTATAATAATAATGTTAAGTCCTCAATTGTTTTTACTTCACTAGGTTACTTTAACGTTTGTGGTTCTGTTTTTTTTTTACATTAATGATTGCGATATATAAACCTTAAAAACAATGAAAGTTTACCAGGGTTGAGATGTCACCATTTTTCCTGCGGTTCAGCGCTATTTAGTAGGTTTTGCAGCACATTAAACGTCAGAAAACATATGCGAAAAGACAGGTTTCAATCTAATCGCTAAACTGAGAACGTTCATTTAAAAGCATTTGGTTGGATTAGTCTTAAAAATTTAGGAACCCGTGATCTTGACAATGCATTCTGAGGTATCTGCGGCTGAAAAGGTTCAGAACCACTGTATTAACACTTCTAACTCAACTTTGACCTCCCAATATTTATAAACTAACGACAATACGATCTATGCTATTTGGGGGGTTATTGCAGGATGCTCGTTAAGCGGTTTGCGAGCTCGCAAACTGCTTGGTAAAAAATTTTTCCTCGCAAACGCGCTTTTCGGGATTGCAGGATTTTCCGAGCTGGCGAACTCGCTCGGCAAGTAGCGAGAAAAAAATGAACGTTAAGTTACCGAGCGACAATTTCATACATAACTAGTCATGGCATAGCGCAGTTTTTTAGGTCATAGGTTATGCACAATAGCAAGTAGGCCTACCTAGTATATGACACAACTAGAGCTTTACACAACTCCCAGGCTTGTTGTTGTGAAACGGTAGACTCAAGTTCATGTGTATTCATGCATGCGAAAGGGCCTAAGGCTTATCAAGTCGCTACACTCTATCTCAAACATGACACATGTCAACAGAAAAAATCAGATTTTCGAAAATAAAAAACAAAACAAAAAAGAAAAATGCAAAGCATAGTCAACATGTAAATACCACATCAAACTAAAATTAGTGGGCTAGCTGCTGATTACTGGCTAGCGCCTAGTCTAGTGCTAAAACTGTGCTAGCATTACAAAGTTGGGATGGTTTTAACCTGGTTACAGGTTAGAGTGTACGTGGTAATGGTGTCTACAGATGTACCATTATAGGCTTGCTGTGAAGTACTAGACCCGCAGCTGCTGTTTGCTGGGTAGCGCATAGTCTAGTGCTAAAACTGTGCTAGTAGCCCTATTGCAAACATGCGCTGGCTGCAGACTTAGTTGGAGAGGCCTATGTAGTAACGGTATCTTCCACCACTAATTGTGTTAGGCCATGGCCAGCAACTGCTAGTCTAGCACCTCACAACAAGCCTATGCATCATTCTGTAGACACCATTACTGCATACACACTATAACCAAGTTAAAACCATCCCAACTTTATAATACTAGCAGTTTTAGCACGAAACTAGGCGCTAGCCAGTAAACAACAGCTGCCAGTCTAACACCTCACAACAAGTCTATACAATACATACCGAGCAGTTAGCAAGACACTCGGTTTTACCGAGTAGCTGCTCTTTCTGCGAGCGCAATTTGTAATCCCAACTTTGCGAGCTCGTTGTTTCGGTGGCCGCTCGGAGAATTTCTCCTCCGAGGAGAATTAGCGAGAGAAATCGCTCGCTATCACATAAAATCTTGTAATAACCCCCCTGATCAGGGCCGGCGCCAAGGAGGGGGGCAAGGGGAACCTGGCCTCCCCAATCAACAAGCTTACTCTTTTGAAAACAGTGGTTTTGTGCTTAATTTCAAACTTTGGCCCCCTAAAAAACGCTTAGCCCCCCTAAGTCGACTGCTCTGGCGTCGGCTCTGCCCCTGATTGATGTTTTCATCCATATCTTTCTGCATCGAGAAACTAAGATGCTCAGCACAATTAAGATTGACCAAGATAAGTACGTAACTGTTCGCCTTCTTATTTCATCCAGCACGCCAAAATTGATTTATCCATTGCAGCAACGGAGAAGTCGCTCAATAAACAGACGCTTTTGATACTAGCGATGCATTAAGTGTATGCATGTAATTTACGGTTTCAAGTTTGCACTGTTACCGAAACAAACTCCACGTGAAGTTCATATGCTGTAGATAAGATAAGCGATATTCTTACTTGTATCCGTATGGGCACTGCTTTTTACATGTCGAAAGATGCCTGCACTTTCGTTGATTGCATTTGCATGACACGCATCCTTCATCATCAATGACGTAGCCACGAGAGCACTGAACTCTGCATCCAGCCAGAGATGGACAGTTGCTGTTACCTTAAAAACAAGTTGTAAATTAAAAGTAGGTAGTAAAGACTAACAAGTGTCTGTGTATTTCCATGCAAATGTGCAGTTCAATATAATCACACACGGATCTGCGTTTAACTGAAAGTCAGTTGATTCGATGCGGGCATATTTGCCAATAAATGGAGTAACACAAAAAGGTGCATTCAGTCTAAACGGCACAACAAAGCTAACTCTGCAATTGTTGGATTTACCAGTTACAGACAGCAACATCATGATCAATTGGTCATGCCTGTAATCGTTAGCACACAAGATCAAGCAGTTCCCATCGGCAACAGAGAAGATTGTTATACATGAGATTTCAGGGTCATGATAGGCAAAAAGAGTTTTGATGGTTGCTTATTACATCCTTCGTAAATGATGCTAAGGTAAGATTTTCTTCAATGTTTGCCACATCTGGAATCCCTAGTTCCTGCTTTTAAAAATACTCTTTTGAGGATCTCTTCTCTGCGCAAGAAGATGTACATTAAATAATGTGCAGCATTTCTTCTGATTATCCCCCGATTTTTTTACTAATGGTCCCTGGGCACCCCGTTTAAACCACATTCTAAATTAGAGATTCGTGGTCTTAAAGACTTAATTCCTGTCCGTTAGACCCCTTCAAAGAAGGTGTACATGGAAAGAAAAAAACACTATAAGACTGGTGACCCCGTTAAGAACTACTTGCTCTAAATCAATACTGAACGCCGCGATTTTATCTAAGATCCCACCGCTATTGCTCCCACGAATACTAACAGTTCACAACACCCTTACCGTTTTTACATCGACATGCAGAGCATCCATTCTTATCTAGATCCAACCCGTCGGGACAAGTGAATCCGTCCAGTGGACAATCCGTCAGACTTGGACACGGAAATGTGGCGCTGATAAGAGTCGGCTCTGAAAAGATAGAGGAACAATCGTTTATTTAAACCCATGTCACTTCTCACGATACGACCAGCTGTTTGCACGCGGTCGACGACTGGTAAGCTAAATGCTTGGTGGTCGAAAAAATACTGCCGACTGTAATGTGCAAAACGAATCGGCTGTGGTCGAAGATGGTCGGACTCGTCATAAGTAATTTGTTTTCCAAACGTTTCGCATTACTATTTATGACTGATGCAATCGGCGAATACTGCGCTTGAACTATTTTCATTGCAGTCGCAGAAGCATACAAGTGCGACCACAACGACTTTTTTTGTGTCACTAGTCGGTAGACTCAAAACCAATAATATTGGTCAAAATCCTTGGCAGAATAAATAGGGAGGACGATTACCGACTTGGCCAATTGTTATGCAAGATGAGGGTGTGCTTTATCCTTTTTCGAATTTAACTGAAATTGATGCTAATTTAGCGCCGAAAACAAAACAATCACTACCACATCAATAGTAATTAAGTCTTGGTTTGAATAGGACTGCTTTAAAGACTCAATATTGTCAAATTATCTATTACTATCCAAGATCATTACTTAACAACATAGGCGAAAATTAGAAACTATTAGTCGAGGAAGATCCATCAATTATCAGAAGGATAACAGATTTACTTTGCTTCATTCCGTTACGAGTGTGCTCTATGTATCTCTGAACAATGTTCCTTTTAGTATTTGCTCGTGTGCGCTCGCACAGCGCTTGAGAAACTTTTTCGCGTGCAGACACAGGGAATCAAGATTTTGGTTTTTGTAAAACACGAACAAAAACTTAACAGTTATTTCTAAAAAACATTGTCAGAGATATGTGTAGGTCCGTAGAAGCAGCTTATGGAGTGAAAACAAAGCTAAAGTGATTTTCCTTGTTGAAACTGGACATAGCACGTCTAATTGCCACTACCTGCCGCTTAATTCATGTTTATCAACACTTACAGATGCGTGGAAGAAAATTACGGTATCTATTAATCATTTTCCATTATTTACATAATGCTTAATACATCACTAAATTAGGCTGCAATGATCTTGGTGATGAAACAAACACTGCTTAGTAGCCCAAATACCAACATTGCGAAGAGGCGGTCGTCATCGATAGAAAACCCCAAATTTATCTGTGCGTCTTGCAGTTTTTTTTTCACCAAGGAGAAAACGATAGCAGTAGCATTTTACCTCCACAAAAAGCCGCTTTGCATCGACGTATACCTCCTTCTTCACAACTGCAGAACGTGCATGCGTCTCCACTGGTCCAGTTCTGTCCCACCAAATATGTCATGGTGCGTTCTTCGTTCCAACATATTGGCTCAAGAATTGGTATGCGATCTGAACATACGACACGTTACTACAAAAAATCAAACTAAATCTTCATTATATTCATGGCATTATACGCCGAGACGTGTAACGAGTGACGGGGGCGCATATCCGCGGCTTAGCGTCTGAGCAACACAGCTCCGAAGAAACGTCGCAGCGGTGGCTAGCCGTTGACGACACTGTGCCGATTTGACCGGCCCGAGAATTGAACCCCAGACTTTCCGCACCGATGGCGACGTCTTAAATTACTGCTCATGACATAATTATGATGAAAAACTTTTTTAAGTAACAAATCTGGGAAATAACCAGAACATAACTATTTCATATTTTGAATACAGCGCCCTCTTAAAATCTTTACTCGGTCTTTCCTGCTTGCAAAGTGTTTAATTTGAAAACCAAGCAGCGAAATTCAGTAAATAAAGAACTCATAAATTGAAACGAATAAATTTAAATACAGTACGATAGTGCTAATTAATCGACACACCTTTTTTAATACGTTCCAATTTGTTTTGGCTTTTTTAATTGTAATGAAAAAAGTTCAATTTTAATCGACATACGCTACTGTACTTGATGTTGCAAATTGATCAGTAGCAGTCTATGCTACAGCATTATTGCTTTTGTTGGGTTACGCATTCACTGACCTTCTATTATGGGAGCAGAGTTTTCTTCTACACAAACAGCGCAACAACCTCCATCTGCCAATGTAACCTGTTTGCAGGGTAACTGGGGACACGATTGGGTTTCACAGTGGCTCACTCCCATCATGCACCGACATATTTGACATCCCCGATAGTAGGTATCCCCGTGTTCGTGCCTGGTTCCATTGATGTTGCAACCCACCTCAATGGGATCTATAATCGTGCGTAACGATGACATTAAGAAAATTTTAAGCCCTATAAACCACTATCTTCTTTTGATCACAGTCAAGGTTTCGGAAAACTTGATGATTAGAGTCAGTGTAGTATTCTAGTAGCCACTCCATGCTCCGCTACTCGGAAAAGGCAGATTAACAGTGGAACATCACATTCTTAAACTTTTACCATCAAGAAAAACCACTTAAGAATGTTCAGCCAAATGCACTCAAACAATATCTGAAAATCAGACCTCGTAAATAGCTTATTATCAGGACACAATTTTAGGTGTTTTAAACTAAGCGTTTTTCAGTTTCTTTTTCCACCACGTGCGATAAAGCAACGAAAGCGCTGTTGACTATAGCGGACCGGCGTGGGTGTCGTTGGCCAAGTGTAAATCACTCAAAGGTGGGGGACGTCCAAGCAGGGGAGCTTGAAACGCTACTTTGAAGCTTTAATTTGACTCAGCTTAAAATGAAACACCAGTCTACAGCTGCGCAAGCAGATGCTTTATTCCATGGGCCGTTTGATCAGTTATCTAGATTCAGTACAAAAGATAGTTTTGTGACAATTTAGATGAGGAAAGCTCTTCAAAAACTCGTTCTTCCTATGAGTTTTGGCACTGTAACTTTAAATGCGGCGTACTGCACTATTGCTTGTAAGCACTTTGGCCTAATACTTCGATTATGGAATCACATTATACCGTTTGAGCATATGACGTCATCACAGCAGGATCCAGGGTTGCCATTGCTTTTGTATAAAACTTGCCGAACGACACCGTGAGGGCATTTGAGGTAGTCACAGTTGTTACGACACTGGCATCTAAAATTTTCACATCTCTGCTTTATGATTACGGACAGTTGTTACTAAAGACTATGACATTTTTAATCTAGTGTAGAATAAGATGGTGATGCGACTAAAATGGTATTTTCAACGCAATTTTCATTCAGTTGTTTAGAATAAAAAAATACGCAGCTATAGTTTTTTTGTTTAGTTCATTTTGTTACAACATCATCAGTTTAAACTAAAGCGAGTTGTCTCTATACGCTTACATAGAACTAACTTACGGTAAATGTTAAACGTTTTTTTCATATCCCTTTTTCGCAAGCCTCAATTGCATCCCAGCAGAATTTCTGATATCACAAAATCTTTGTGAATTTTGGTATTAAAGATTTAATGATATAATGTAACAAATTCACAAATGCATACGCTGCATAACTGGGGTGTTGAGGATGAACGAGCAAGTTATTTTGCCGTTGCTTCTGGCTATAACATGTTACAAAGGCCTCTGCATAAAACTCTAGTAATAAACTGAAAAATTGCGGGTTTTGTTGAGTTGTGCGGCTGAGAGAGGTAGAGGAACTAATATTTGAGTGAAATGAATTAAACAATGTAAACTGGTATCAAACACTAACAAAAAATAATATAATAAATTCAAGTATACCATTTGCGAAACGATAAAATATCGTTTAATATGGCGACGACGCTGAGCTGGCGTTGTCAAAGTTTAAAATCAAGGCCAAAAATAGATCAATGAGATGAATTCTAACGTCATCAAAACAATTTATAGAAAATATCACAAAAGCAAACTTGAATTTCAAGTGAATTAGTTCTTGAACAAAGCTGGCTGCTTGAACATGTCTGCATAGAGGCAGGCACTTTAGCAATTCTTGACAAATGTGGAATGTGACCGGTATAAAAATTTTTGAACAAGTTATAACGTGATGTGGTAAGCATGAAACCGCTTATTTTTTTTTCATCAGCACCGAAGCATAATAAGAAGTTGCCTAAAAATAACAGTGCAGAAATTGGATCCGAAACAAAACTTACATTGGATCGCCCGGACAGCACTTGTTTGGGGGTGAGGGATTACGTACAGCTTTGCTATCGGGGGGACATGTTATCCAATCCAAAGGAATAAAAGCACATCGTACCGCTGCACATTCATCATCCAAGATGTCGTCTGTAAAAAAGCAGTCAGTCATAAGTTCCAAAAGTTTAAAAGCATTAGAGGCAGAAAATGCAAGTTCGATTTTCACGCTAATGTAATCTGGAAATGTTTTTCTATGTTTCATTGTTCCACCGCTTCTATTGTTAAAATTGACAGCAGCTCAAATGGCCGAGTGGTAAGAGCGTCCGCCTCTGGAGCTGTAGACTTGGGTTTGATTAGGATTCCGAGTCGGGGCAAACCAATAATATTAAAATTGGTATTCACAGTTTCCCTGCTTGACGCTCAGGCATTAAAAGGGATGGTGTGGAGAACAAGCTGGCAAGTTTACATGTTGTGCCGCTGGGAAAGGCATTTAACGGGATTTCCTCGTCTTGTTGTGGTAGACAGATGGCGAACAACTTGTAAGCGAGCTCGTTATAGAACTGACGTCGCTTTCTCGTGTAAGGAGGATAAATATGCAACTAAATACAATGTAAGTGACTCGAACCCCTTAATACAATATTTCATTAACCGGCCGGTTACATCAGTTATTAAGCACTTCGTTATCGGTGCCGGAGGTCTGCGGTTCGATTCCCGGATCCATATAATCGGACACAGTGCCGCCAACGGCTCACCTCAGCTGCGACGTTTTTGTGTTGCCCAAGCGCTAAACCGCGGAGATGGGCCCCGCCACAGTTACACGCTTCAGCGTAATTCCGCGAATATAAGGAAGATCCAATTTGATATTCTGCACAAGCACTTATCGTTGTTCGCAGCAAACTTACGTACACACGTTGAATTAAGTTTTGTTGGATTAAAATTATCACTGAACTAGTTTAGTTGCGCAAGGGGTTTTTATTTCTATTCAACTAACAACCAAACTAGTTCTCACCATCTCCCAAGCATTCATACTCGTCACAACAACTTCCAGGTTTGCCAGAACCTTTTCGTATAATCACTTTTCTTGTGTTGAAGGGGCAAAATGAATCACAAGCACTCGGGGGACATTTACAGTAACTAGGAGTAGGACAACATTCTCCTGAAGGGACTTCACCTTCTACTAAATGACTGTCCTTGGGGCACAATGGCGAGGGGGCCACAGCACAGTGCACATCAGAACAATCGGTTTCATCACCTGAAAATCATTGCAAAGCTTACTATGTCAATAAATCTAAATTCACAGATTTTGCTTACTGCAACACCGTGCTGTACTCTCATTCGATATTAACAAGTTTCCGTTTAGCAAATTTTATTCATAAATACATGGTTTATACGTTGATTGGTATTATGAATTGATGTGCCCATCACCACCGGTGACGCGCTCAGGATTTGGAAAAGGGGGGAAGGGGCAGAACCGAGGTTCTGGGGGCGAAGCCCCAAACTGCCAACAAATTGTTGCGGTTTTCACATAAGAAAACACTCATTTTAGCACACTTTTTTATCAAAAAATAGCATGCAGCGATTGCAGCCACAATAGACAATGCAAAAATATTTTCGCAGTTTATGTTTAAAAGCAGAAGCTTGGCTAAAATAAGTGAAACGAGGCTGCAATCATAATTAGTTCTAGAAATTATAGACTGAAAGTTAGGTTTTAGCACCTTATTACAGGACCAAAGGGGGGCATGGCACCGTGGCCTCCCCCTGCGTGCGCCTATAATCTCCACTATTTTGCACCAGGCAGCACTGGAGCAAGTTGAGAACTACCGTATTTTACGGACCATAAGGCGCATTCAAAATCCTTTTTTTTCTCCAGAATTAATCGTGCGTCTTATAAGCCGGTGCGCCTAATGTATGGATCAGGTAGTGCTTTATGCTTTATTGCTTACACTCAAAACCAGTACCGGTACCCTTACCATTACTAAATGAGCATTAAATGGCAACCCGATGCTCCTTAAAAAACGTAGCGTCTTGTAGTCCGGTGCGCCTTATGTATGGAAGGAAAACGAATCAAAGCAATTTACCGATAGTGCGCCTTAGTCGGGTGCGCCTTATGGTCCGTAAAATACGGTAATGTGGTGAGCCACAAATACTAAGTGGTTATTTCTGCAAATTTTGGTGCAACTCAGACCTCTGTCGAACCTACTATCGAATTGCAAAGCAAGCACTTTCCGGCCGAGACCACTTGACAGGCAGCTGGTTTTTTATCATGATATTTCGGCCACATGGTCAAAAGTTGGCATTTTATAGTGACAACTTGCCCAAGATTTATAGTCGAGGGCAGAAAAAACTATAGAAACTTGAGACATGTGACATGCTTCAGTATATGACGCAAGCTTGAAGGTTTGTTGACGTAATAGACAGACTAGCGTGCAATCAAGTTTATTGTTAAAATGGTTTCACCAAGAGAACCTTCTCTGACATTTTAGCATCTCAGATATTGTTACGAGACCACCGCCGTGCGACAATAAAAGGTTGAATTGTGTACTCAATCAAACACTATCAAATGATCTTTCGAACTTTTGATCGGAAAAGTAAGCCGATATGACTCTTACCATGTGTTGCTTGAACGTATTTTGTCGGTGCTGTTTTCGATTTTGTCTTACATAGGCTGTTTATCGAACTAAAACACAATTAGAGAATCGCGAAAAATCCTGTAGCCTTGATAATAAAGGTTTTGTAGGTTCACTAGCACTATTTGTAAAACGCAAGAGTGTAGTTAAAGTGGTGTGCAATAAAAGTGGAATGTTAGAAATTAGAATCAAATTTATCTGATCATATTTGTCTCTTTGCATTCAGCGTAAGACCTGCTGTGTAAGCGTTCTTACCATACAAACACTTTTAATTAATAACGCTGACCGCGTTTTTCTTCAAACCTTTCATAGCGTTATAACTTTCCAGTGCAAACTTTATTTTTTATCCACTGTATGTAATTATACTGTTTCCATTGCTATACAGTAGTTTTATTTTTGTTAAGAGCTTTTGATGTGAACTACCTTTAGGAAAGAGCGCTACCCAAATGTATTATTATTCTCATTTAAATCGGAATTTTTCACCCTTCGATTTTTGTATTTGCGCCGGTTTTTGCGTGTGGCAATACACTTGTTAAAGTTCCTTGTTTTGCTACCTAATTTTTGCAAGTTTCCCGACCCTCAGTAATACATTCGCAAAAGAGAGTTATGCAGCAATAATATTTTGCAAAACAACATTTGACAACGTAAAACAATCTTACAACAGAATTGAAAAATCGTTGACAAAGGTGCGGTGCGCAGTGACCGTTAAATTGTATATTTTAAATCTATATTTGACCACAAGCGCTTCTTAGCAAAGCCATTGAAATAACAGCCTCATACCAACCGCAACCAACTGATAAAAACGATAATAATGCGAGGCAAATATGTTTCAACCGCAAACCACATAACATTGCTATTTTAATGGATGAGGAGGGCCTATACACCATCCACCACAGGTTATGATACTTGCTTATGGTAATGTGTAAATCAGTCGTCATATTAAATTTGTATTTGCGAGTAGGTAAAAACAATTACAAATTTAAAGTGAATTGAATGATTACCGAGCGATTCGAAAGCATTCATCTTGCCGCCACTCTGTCATCATCAGTAAGAGCGCTTATTAAAAGTACTGTATAAAATATACTTACTTCACGTTTGTCAGCTTGAACAAAAATTTCGTGAAAGTGTAACAGCAACCACTTAAAAATTTGATATTAGGTTGAAAACTTTGCTAGGAAAAATCCTGTGACAAAATCAGTGGCATATGATGAGAAAAGCTTTGTTTGCTGAGGTAAAACTGGGGGCCTGTTTCTGTAACGTAAGCCGTTGGGACAGTATTTTCGTGCTAAGCATACGAACAACGTAAGTCAATAGTGATGACAAACATGCAAAGCACCGTTGAAACGCCTACGCCCTTTCATATTTTCGCACACCACTGTGACGTCACAATTGGCGCTTCCAAAACATTTGTTTTTCGGGCAGAACAACTGCAAGATTTTGACGTCAGGCAACGAGCAGATCAAAAAGTATTTATAAGGGGATAAGTTATGTTTATAAAAACGATTTGCTTCACAGGCTTGCACTAATACTCCTCGTTCTCTCAAGTGGCAGTGAATTTTTGTTCTCGGCCATGAAGTAATAACATCGCCAGCACAAACCACAGCGAGGCGAAAAATAAGGAAACTATAACACTGGTAGAGATTTTAAAAAAAGTTTGAGAATCAGCAGGGCTGCTGCACCTGCAAAGTACTCATCATAGACAATATTCTACTCTGCTCAAATGCTCAACCATTGACCGAACCAAGTTTGAGCAAAGTTGTTGAAAGCACATTAGCGGAAAGCTGTTGCAGTGGTGTAGTCCCTATGCAATCTACTTAATTACACAGGTATGAAAATTTCACCTGTTTTTTGCACACCTTTATTCCCCATCATTGTCATAAGCTTTGGTCAAAAATAACGATTTTACCTGAACAACTCGTCGTCTTTGTTAAATCATCTATGCTAACAAACATTCTTGTGACGTAGTAAGTAAACATGGGGTCAATTAAATTAGATTCCATGGCGTCTTTTGCTAATCGAGAATTTGTTATCAAACAAAGCATTGAATCCAACTTGCAAACACTAACTTTGCCAAATCTAACAACGTGCAAAATTACTTCAAGAATAGTGATCAATGCTGGACATAAGTTAGGGTTTTTTTGAGTAATGACACAACTTCTTTTCCATGCTTTACGTTACGAAAACACAACAATAAGGGGCTTGATTCTAAAATGTAATTTTTCATCGAAAGTTTGTTTGATTTCGAATGGCTGATGTTTGTGCACTCGAAGCACAAAAAAGTAAATTTACGAACAACAAACATGACCTGTACTCGTCTGACCTCAGGCGAATTAGAATTGAATTTTCGGAGTTGAAAGCTAGAAACTTTAACATTGACAAAATCATCATTGCAAGGGAATACGGGAAGCATACATAGGCTGAGTTTAAGGGTTTGAAATTAACCTACGTCCACATCGATGCGCATTGTGGTTAAGTTATGAGACCAGCGAAAGTTTCCGCATTGTGCAATTGCACATGAATTACTGACAAATACACGAGTTTTCGATGGAGATTGATGTTTACACTCGATGGTGTTTTACGAAAAAGCACATGAATTTTGATATTGACGTCATAATCAAATAGCTGTAATGACGCATGTAGAAGAAACGGAACGCGGTACGTAATAATCACCTGTCAAAATCTACTTGTTGAAACGATTGCTGTGGCCCAGCGGGACGTTTAGGGAGGTTACATTTAACACACGTGTCAGGGACAGATTTACAACCACATAAAGCTGCCAGCTATGAATAAACGCTTTCATCAGTTAAGTGCTTTGTCAATTGGGTAAAATCACAAATAACTATTGAGTAAATTCAAGAATCCAGACTGAGCTGGATTCCTGGTCACCACGCAATTGCAATTACCCTAGAAGGCTCCTGCTTTCTTCGGTGGTTCGTGGTGGTACATAGCCTGCAACAAACTAGCGGCAGTAAAGTAGATGCAAAGGTAATAAACCGGCCACATGGCGTAGAGGTTGAAACATTGCTATCGATGCGGAGGTCTTGGGTTTGATTACCGGGCAGGCAAAATCGGACACAATGTCGCCACCGCCTCGATGTTCCTTCGGAGCTGTTGTGCAGGCGCTAAGCCACGGAGATGGGCCCCGCTACTCGTAGCACGCTTTTGTGTAATAAAGGGGTGTGCAACCTTTTTCACTGGGGGGCCACTTTTGAAAATTTTAACAACATCGAGGGCCAGTCACCGTCAAATATGTATAAAATTATAAAATGCTTAACACAACCCGTGTATTATAGACGGTACAAATAGCTGAATAAATCGATTTAAAAAAAAATTTTTTTTTGGTCCTGCCATCGTCGAGGGCCACATTGACTGGCCTGGAGGGCCGGATTGTGGCCCGCGGGCCGTGGGTTGCACACCCCTGGTGTAATACCACGAGTATAATGAAGATTTGATTTTGATTGCTCGTAAGTATTCAGTGGTGGGCAAGTTACTTTTAAAAAGGAATTAGTTGCAGTTACAAAATACTTCGCAAAAAAAGTAACTTAGGTTACAAATTTAAAAAAGTAACTAGATACAAGTTACAGTTACTTTTTTGCATGCCGCAAAACCAAAAAAAAAATCAATTTTTAGCATGTAGGCCTAGAGCTCCATGGTGTGTATTCAAACCAAAATCAACGAAAGTAGGCTACGATTCTGATACGATAAACGCTACAGTAATAACAATTGATTGCCTTTCAAAAACGATAACATTTCAAAGTGATTACATATCACAAAGGCCACAGCGTTTCGGTCTTAAAATGTTTTTTTTAATACTAAAAAGTCGTTCAACTGCAGCACTAGAAGCAGCGTCGTGGCGAGAAATTTTGAAAAAGGAAGGGCCCACTAATTCGAATTTTTTTTTAGCGTAGTTTTTAAAAGGCAATTTGAAGCTGATTGCGAAGCAAAAAAAAATTCTAGGGGGCCCGGAGCATGCTACCTCGAAAAAAATTTAAAAAATTACATGCTGTAATGGCTGTTTTAGTGCTTTTTGAATACTTTTCAGGCAAATTTTGTATAAAGTTTATGACCTTGATTGTGAGTGCTTCGCCAAATATGATCCATTTTGTTCGCACATTTTCGATTATTCGTGCTTAGGCTAAGTCGTAAAGCTAATTGCTATCGAAGAGGTTCGAAATTATGAAAAATTGTACTTATGAAAACTATTTTTGAAAATGCCAGGTGAAGGGGATAGGCCAACTTACCCTAATCCTATCGCCAGGATCCGCCCCTGGCCATAAGCTACAGAAAACATCGAAAGAGTCTGGCACAGCGGTACTTCAGTCACTAAGCACCATTAATTTTGTTCTTTTTTGCTAAAAGGCAAAGTCATAAGGGAAATACCTTTTTGAGTCTTCCTAAATACGCTCATGACTAGAAGGAAAAGCAGTATCGCCATGAATTAAAAGTTTCATAAGTTCTTCGAGCATAAAAGCAATTGCATCAACAGTTTGTGAGGGCGAGGCGAAAAGGAACTCCTCAGTACTTTATCGACATAGGTAGATATCTTCGTCGCTTTGATTGTGCGAACAAACAGCCAAAACACTGTCACTTAAGCAAGTTGAGCTTGCATCACGGTCGTTGTCGGTGTCACTACTTGTCGAAGTATCTAGAGCAGTGTTTCTCAAAGTGGGCAATATCGCCCCCTAGGGGGCGAAAAGCAAAAGGGGGCGAAGGCGGCGTAGAGGGGCGATAGCTCATGAACCGTGTAAGACCTTTTTTTGCTCTTCACCGCATTTTCTTTTGCGAATTGGGTAATTTCCATTCATCAGTAGCTCTCGCCCTTGCGAGGTTTATTAGAACACAAGCTTGTTAATATGCAGAGATGCAGAGCACCGTAAAGGGGCAATGGCACAAACAAGTTTGAGAACCACTGATTTAGAGCGTTGTCGGTTGCCTTGTTTAGTACATTGATCATTTTTCTTTTCAATTCCGCCTCAGTTTTGGTGGGCTCGTCGAAGAACTAAGCTCATTATTACGAATGGAGTGAAATTAAATGCATTTTTTTAGCGAAAGAAGATGCCCCATAAAAGTAACTGTAACTTTTGAGGTTCTAAAGTGGTATCTAGTTACAAATTCCGTTCCTTTTGCAGAAAAGTAACTTAGTTACAGTTACTAAAAAAGTAACTAGTTACAGCAACTAGTTACTTTTGTAACTAGTTACTGCCCACCATTGTATGTATAGCACTATCTATCAACAAAAACCACTGCATATCGAAGATTTTTAAGTCTCCAATCAACGTACGATATTTCGTACTAGTCATTAAGCTGCAATATAGGGATGTTTTGTGGTGTTGCATTACGGCTAAAGAGCCAAAACTGATTTTTTATGCCAGAACCAACTTGAATTCATTTTTCACGCTGCATGTGATGTTAATCACGAAGGTACAGATAGCTTTTAATACTGTAGTATGTCGCAACCGAGTACCGAACTAGATCGCCAACTGATGACTTTGGCTCATATAACTTGGAAATTGCGTCATATCCACAAGCAACGCGATCATAAAGCACCAAATTCGGGCTTATTCCACACTCGATTAGTGGCCTAAACTATTAGCACTAAGTTTTTAAAACACGATAAAAGCAATGAGCATCAACTGAACGCTGAAATATGTAACATATTGGTCATTCAGCATTAGCATGTACCCATAAATAGTTCTGACGTGTTTTCGAACTTAAGCTGGCCCTTTTTGTTTTTTTACGGTGTAATAAAAATGTGCTTTGTTTTGTCACAATGGAGTGGATGAAAACGATGATCGCTTCGTTGCACCGACCATTGTGATGATTTGCATTTGCAGCGACATGAGAAAAGTGTTTACCGTATTGTAGACCAATCCATTTCGAGAAATCTGCTTAGTGCTTATGTATACACAACACACAATTTCGACCTTAAATATTAGTAACTGGCTGTTTAGCTTAGTTGTAAAGCACATCGTTGTCGATGTGGGAGGTCTACGGTTCGATTCCCGAGCCGGTCAAATCGGACACAGTGTGGCCAACGGCTCACTACCGCTTCTATGTTTCTTCGTGGCTGTGTTGCCCAGGCGCTAAGTCGCGGAGATGAGTCCCGTTACACGCTTCGACGTAATGCCACGAGCAGGGTTGGTCAAATGATTTAAATCATGATTAAAATCAACCAAAAAAATCAAAAAAATCTTTTTCATTTTTTTAGGATTTTTTCGCATTTTTGCTGTATGATTTAATCTACAAATGCATGTTTGATATGTTATGAGTATAATGCTTTTGCGTGATTTTTTGCATGAAATCCAGAGTAGATTCACCGGCATTTAACATCAATGCAAAAGCAAAGATCAAACTTTTGATTGCAAGATTTGGGTTATTGCATCACAATAAATTTTTTTAATTTCACAAAAATGCACTACTCAAAAATTATACTTGTCTGGTCCTGTGACGCCATAACAAAAAAAAAATCAAAATGACGGCAGAAATAATCATTTCAGCAGATAATAGGTAAAAAGTGTGCATCCCCCAACCCCCATCAGTAGATATTATACCGGTACTAAAAGTTTGTTTTGTTTAAAAAAATTCCATTTAAATCAAAAATATCTGATTTAAATCAAAAAAATCCGATGTAAATCATGATTTTTTCCAACCCTGGCCACAAGTATAACGAAAATTTGATTTTGCGATATCTGTTTTACTTCAAATACTGACAAACATTGCTTGAATGAGAAGGAGAGATAAAATCAATTTTAAGACCCTCGGTATAGGTTGACATTAGGGATGTGCTTCAAGGAAAATTACTCGGACTCGATTAGTAACGAGTATTCACGACATTATTAGGCCGAGTCCGAGTATCTACGACGTCAAGATATAACCTCAAAATCACGTGAAGAGCAAAAAAAAGTTCAAAATGATAATGCTTTAATACTCGACCGAGTCCGAGTAATGCCTTAATACTCGACCGAGTCCGAGTAATGCCTTAATACTCGGCCGAGTACTCGGACTCGACTCGGCATATCCCTAGTTGACATGCACCTAAGAGCCTATCGGCATAAAAAGGGATGATCAGCCTCGCTATTTCAAACCAGATAAACATGGGTTTACGGAAATTTTCAGATAGAGATACCTGCGAATTGGATGACTAGCTTGGCCAAGTGATCACAAGCATTTGTTTTACGATTGACGGTCCAATGTTTAGAAGTACATACAGTAATAATCACAATGTCGCCAGTGACCCTCCTTTGCTGCATTTTTACGATCGTGGCTTTATTGCCTTGGTGCTTAATCACGAAGATAAGCTCCACAAACTTTGGCACGCATGGGCATACCAAGTGCAGATGCCTATGGTAAAGATAGATGAAATATAAAGAGATATTATGGTAGGCCAAAAACTTATGCACCAAATAAACGCTGTAAAAACCGATTCTACGTCTAGTTTCGCGGTTTGACCTCGAAACTAGCCGTACAATTGGTTTTTGCAGCGTTCATTTAATCAGTATTTAGGCCTACCACAATATCTCTTTTTATTTCATATATCTGACCGGCCGTTAGCTCAGTTACTAAGCGCACGCTAACGGTGCGGGAGGTCTGGGGTTCGATTACTGGGCCGGTCAAATCAACACAGTGTTGCTAACGACTCGCCATCGTTGCGACGTATCTTCGGAGCTGTGTTGAGCAGGCGCTAAGCCGCCCTGCCCCGCAACTCGTTACTTCGTCGTAATACGGCGAGTATAATGAAGATTTGATTTGACTTTGATTTCATATATCTAAACTTACATCTGCTCCACATATTTCAATAAAGATAAATGACTTTTTAAAATTCTTTTGATTTCAATAAGAGTGCATTTTTTCGTCAATGAATCCTGCTACTGAGCCCGCAAAACTTACTGCTTTCGGCTCTTTGCTCTTCAATGTAACACAGATGTTGAGAGTTAAACTCGTAGGGGTTTGAACATACGAAATCTTGACCGCACTTGCATTTGCCATCCACTAAATTGCACCCAAAAAACAGAGCTTTCGTGCAATCTTCGTCAGTTTGAACTAAAACGAAAAAGTGTATCGATTACTTACAATTGTGGTTAAGAGCATTCTCTTTACAGTAGCAGACAAGGTCCGCTTTGGGTCAAGTCATTGCATTGACTTTATCAATGGTATCTACAGCTACGTTTATAATTTAATGCGCAGTGAGGAAATAAAAGTAAATTCGGCAATGTACCTGAGTGGAGTCTCAGTGAACTGTTGTGGGACTATGTTGTCAGTCTATCCGTCAAGGTGCTACAGTCTGACCAAAGACTCGCAAATTAGTTTGTGACTCATATGAAGTAAAAAAAAAAACGTATTGGACATGGTGTTACAAAACTTCAGTTTCTATAACGGGCAGTAAAACAACCTCTCATTTCACACCAAGAGTAAACGAAAAAATGTGTTGGCGTATCAATGAGGTAGAATAGCCTACTTTTAATTAGTTAGACAGACTAGCCTCTCATTACCACAGAGTTGCAAAAGTGTTCATCAGTGTACGGCTCGCGGTTGGTTTTAACTTGCTTAAAAATCTACCAAATAGAGGTAATCATCGCGACATATCTTATTCGAAGGTTTAACAGGAAGCCTTAGGTAGGAGTTGAAGTAATGACTTTACGACAAAGCTCTCGGGAAATCGACGTTCTAAACTACTGCACCACACTGCCAGGTTGCTAAATTTCTTGTGCGAAAAGCATGTGAAGTGTTAACTTTTTCGAAACGTATTCGAATACTGTACATCATTTGACTTCCTAGTGCAGTGGTTCTCAAACTTGGCGGAAGTATCGAACCCAAGAGGTGTCATGCAAGCATACATCGAACCCTTAATTATAACCAGGAGCGGATCCAAAAAATTTTAGAGAGGGATGCAGTTTTGAATTAGGCTGAATGTTAAATGAGTGCAAAGACGTTAGACGTCTAAACCGGAAAAGGGCATAAGCTCTTTGAAAATGTTTCACGTCAGGGGCGTATTCAGAATATTCTTAAGGCGGTGGAGGGTGGCATAAAATTTTTACATTTTTTAAGCGTATTTTTTTCCGGAAAGTTAATTTGAAGCAAATTGAGGAACAAAAATATGGCTCTAGGGGGGTCCGGGGGTATGCTTCCCCGGAAAGTTTTCAAAAATTTAGACACTGTAATGGCCATTTTAGAGCTTTCTGAACAATTTTTATAGCAAATTCTGTTTAATTTTTTTGCCTCTAACTCTAAGTCCTTCACCAAATATGATACATTTTGTTCGCACATTTTTGATTTATGCGTGCTTAAGGCGTAAAGATGATTGTTATCAAATAGGTTTGAAATTATGGAAAAATTGTATTCATCAAAAACAGCGTTGAATGAGTATGGTGGGGAAATGCATCATTCCACGCAGAGATAGTCATTTACTACAACTGTATGCCTTTTTGCAAAACCTTATTCTGATCTTAGCCGAACCCCTGCTACAGCCTCACCGAACACCTGGGGTTCGGTCGAACCCAGTTTAAGAACCACTGTCCTAGTGGTTAAGAGCGGTCGCCTTGTAAGCTGGTTGGCTGGGTTTTATTCTCAGTCGGGTCAAACCAAAGATTTTAAAACTGGTATCTGCTGTTACACTTGCTAAACGCTCAGCATTCTAAGCTGCAATTAAGTGGCAAAAAAAAAAAAAGGTGTAGCGCGGAGGATGAAATAAACAGAGAATAAAAATATGTCAGTGAACTCTTGACAAAATTTAGTCCTGGCGATAAAGGACCTTAGTAGTTATAAAGCGCCATAAAACCACACAACACTTCATTGACTTTTTCGAAATAGTTGACTTTTTCGAAACGTATTCGAATGATCGGTTGCAGTACAGCTTTGCCAACTTTTGACTCAAGAAACAAATTCTGCTTTTATGTCGTAGTAGGATAATTTGGCTGGACTAATATCAGCGTCTGCGGTGAGTTTTGAATTCACGCAGGTTTCAGCAATTTGTCCGACAATTAGTTTATCTGACTTTTAGCCTACTACAATAAGTCGAATATTTTTGCTGCACAAAATCTATTACTTTTATGCGATTGATTGGGCTTTAAAGTAGGCTACTATTTTCATAAATTAAAAAAAAAAACGACAAAAAAAGCGGAAATAGTGAGCCAAAATGTTTCTCAATCAGTAATAATAATGGGCTACGCGCTAGAATGGCATAAATGGATATAGCTTTCATGGTTTTACTAATTTCAGTAAATTCTATTAATGAAACATCAGCTTCGTATTCATTTCCTGTTGTAAACGTTTTTATTACAAAAAGTGGGGAGAGAGGCTATATGCAAGACGCTCAATAAACTGGTTCTGGAATTGGTCTATGCTTGCTGTAATTGGAATATTTTTCCTTATAACTAACATATTAAATGACTATTAGGACTGTATTTATAATAAATACTAATATAGGTCACCAATTTATACTAGGCTAAATTAAAGACAGTATTACCCTCAAATCAAGTACAATACCAAAAACTACGCGTGAAAGGGGACGGATTGAATTAATGTATCTCGAAAATGAAAACAATCTTTCAGCATTCAATAATGCTAAACCATACCATCTGGCGATAAAGTGCTTCAGATACGAGCATGTTAAGTAACTCTACCTTGGCATATTCCCAGATTTGTCTCTTCAGGTCCAACGTAATCACCGTTGTCTGGCTCAATAACACAAGTTAAGCCGACATCACACTGACCGGCAAGGTTGAAGAGTCCAGCACAAAATTCGCCTTCTTGTTTAGCGCACACGTTGCAACACCTGCAAAAAATAAGTAGGTAATCCTGCATAGCCTAGCAGATGTAGCACAATTGCCTGCTACCAGTGAAGGCGTTCGTTTGCGGCATTAGCGGCTCTGACATATACATATTACTATACTGAAACAAAAGTTAGGTGCTTGAAAACGTAAAAAGTATCTGCGTTCACGTTCACAAGGCCATTTTTAGAATCTTTTTTGATTTTCTTTAATTATTTTATGTTCTAATACTTTCTCTTTCAACGTCGTTTAAAAATCATAATGACGCAAAAAATTACTCGAGCATTGTTCACTTAGGAAAGAATCGCTTGATGCAAATGCGGGTGACTCAAGAAAACTGCTGCCTCAGCCGTGGAAGCGTATTTTTCTTTCTGCACTCAGAATATTTTTATATTCGTTTGATTGCACCATAAAACCAAACTAAATTGCTTCTCAGACTTCATTTAAAAGCAGTCAGCGTACCTGCACGGGTCTAGAACCAGTGACCCAGGGCATTTTGGTTCTTCACATGATTTCACTTCACAAGGCAAGCACGATAGTGCAGCAACCGAATGGAAACATAGAAGGCTTGCAAAGAGAAAAATTTCAACTGTTTTGAAATGTTGCTTCCACATATTTCTCTTTCGTAACCAACAAGGAAGTTCAAATTGAAGGAAATCAGGCTTTCGCAGTTGATGACTTCATAGATATATTAAAAAAGATATGACACAGTCAAAAGTTTTCACTTGAAGGGGAAATTATTCTTGGTAAAAGCAGATTTTAGCAGAAATATTACATCTATAATACATTTGTATCGTTAATTTGGCGTTAACTGATGCAAAAGAGCTTACGCGCTAAAACTGTTCGATAATCTGCTTGAAATAACGAGGTTTGATGATTTTGGGCTAATCCCTTCTTGATTAGCCTTAGTAAGTTTTTTACGCCACCTGGTACCGAAGCGAAATTTCCTGCTGGAAAATGAGCGTCCAATCCATCTAGCACTGAAAGAAAGCTTTATCACAACTTATTTATCGCCGACATTTGTAACCATTGCGAAGTCGAAAGGTTTGGTAAATCAGCTTCATTTTATTTACACTGTTCGTCTGATTTCAGTTATTAGCGCGTAACCCTAGACTAAAACCGTGCAGCAGGACAGCAGATTTTTTATTACTTCTCGGTGGCTGCATTAGCGTGAACGAGCTAGGGACGCACTTCACCTCAAATGTGATAAATCAGTTAATCTACTCAGCAGAATATGCAAACGTTTGGTTAAACATGATTGATGCGAACAGAATAGTTTAAACGATATGTATACTCTTCAAAACGCCAAACCATATGAGTTTGTTCAACCATCTACATAGAAGTGGGATTCAATTTTATTGTGAGCCGGATCTATTATAAAAGTTATATCTTCTACCGGTTTTGGTACAAATATAAATAGCAACGCTGTCCGATTCGCTCATGTATGAAATTTCCTGAGACGGTTCTACAGTACTAGTGCGAACTGGCTGAATCCCACTACAGCATCTATGACTTCGTACCTATCCGCTTTCTAGAAAATTTTCACAAAGGTGGTAATAACAGCACTGCGATATATCTGTCCCAGGAACTAAATAGGGACTTGCCTTTCGTATTTCTCTATCTCAAAAGTTATTTGTTTATTATGTGTTCACACCTTGGAGCTTAAAATCAAATTGCGATAGAACCGATGTGCTTGCCATCTATTTTCAACCAAAAGTTGAATAAAAGGAAAAACTAATTACAAAATTTGCAGTAATTCTTTAGCAAAGTTACTTGTGACAAATTAAGCATTTCTTATTTTTCAGTATTGTATCTATGCTATTTTGAAATCATAGCTGACTCCCCTAGCTTGAACTTGGTAATTCCTGGCTAACTTTAACCCTAAAAATTGAAGGAGAAGACTTCATATATCTTTGAAACAATTCTTTCTCATACTTGTGGCTTGAAGACAAGCTCTCGACTTGTCTAGATGTTCAGTAGTTATGTGCAATAAGTATGTGCTGGAAAATAGTACCTTCTTTTTCCCATATCAGCGTTTTAAAATACGTTTTTTTTTAAAGTCTAATGCAAAAACTTTGTTCCGAGCGTACAACTAACCTCCTGCTGATTGCTGTTGCACAATGACAATGACTAACCGCTGAGCTACGCTTTTTCGCCCATGACTTTTGTTTTCTCAACTTGAAGAACGCTAAGTTCGCCTTCGAACGCAGTCGCCTGTGACGAACAAACAATATACTTTTCTTATCGTTCGCAAGAGTGAAGAGACTCTTGCAGCGCGAAGCGTTGTAATGTTGATCAATGTACCTTTTTTTCAGTTTTTTTAAGTTGCAGCCCTTGCAACAGTACCCATTCTAGACTAACATGATATAACAAACTTTTATCGTGGTTTATGGTTATTTAAAGCCGCGCTTCTCAACACTATGGGCAATTTACTTGATGCGTCGCAATGCCAATACGTTGCTTTCAGGGGCGGATCCAGGGGAGATGTGGGGATGCACCCCCCCCCCACCAGCCATTTTCAACAATGCTTTGGACAGGGTGCGAAGTAAAAACTTTTTACTGGGGGGGGATGTTTTTGTCTACAATTTTGCCTGAATTGTGAACCCAATTAACAAGACAATGTTGCAAAAATGGTATTTACTATTCATGGGGCGATGCAGCGGCGTAGGAAAAAGAGGGGGCATAATTTCACCATATTTTTCAAGCGTATTTTTTTCAGCAGAGCTAATTGAAGCGATTGAAAAACAGAAAAAGCATTAGGAGGGTCCGGGGGGTATGCTCCCCCGAGAAAATTTTGAAATATTGCATGCTGTAATGGCTATTGTAGTGCTTTTTGAACATTTCAGGCAAACTTTGTTTAAACTTTTCGACCTTAATTTTGAGTACTTCACCCAATATGATGCATTTTGTTCGCATATTTTCAATTATGCGTGCTTAAGGCGTAAGGCTTTAATTGTTATCGAAATTATGGAAAAATTGTATTTATATATCAAAAACATTGTTGAAAAAGACTGGGGGGGGAATACATACCCCTCATCCTATTCCCCCTGGATCCGCCCCTAGCCATTATTAAGCTACCAAAGCTTGTAAAAGAGTTTGGCATATTATAGTCACTTGGCACCATTTCAGGATTTGTTCTTTTTTACTAAAAGACAAAGTCAAAAGGGAGGAGGCGATGACAAAATGCCTCCCCCTAAATACGCTCCTGATGTGATATCATTGGTCAATGACCAAATTAAAACAGTGGTGGAGGGCGTACTGCGTGTTTGCATACCACCAGCATGATGAACAAAAATTATCAACGGTAGAATTTCGAAAATTTTATTAGCTTTGTTTTAGGCAGGTTTTTGTTTCATGAATGGAACAAGGGGTTTTGGGGGAGAGCAGTAGCCTAAGCTATCCCCGCGGGATCCGGGGGGGAGGCCCGAAAGGTATAGCATTTTCTTAATTCATGCTCTCAATCTGAAATATGATCTGAAAAAAGTTAGGGAACCGCTGCTTTAACATATTTTTAGTGCTTTCACTAACGCTTATAAAAAACTACTAACGTGTTGTAATGTTGATGAAAAATAAATGTTCTGTAATAGGCGCACTGAAAAGATTGTCTGTGATTAGTTTGCGAAGGAAACCATAGTGGCTACAATAAGATATGCTGGAAAATATCACCGCAGTCCGTACCCAGAAGCTACACGTTCAAAAAACATTTAACTTCTTACGGTACTTATCACTGGGGGGGGGGGGATGTTTTGGCATTCCCCCCAAGACAAATTTTCTTTCTTTATGAGGGACGACTATTTTTACTGGGAAGACATGTACCCCCCTCCCCTACTTCGCACACTGGCTTTGGATGAGTAAGATTTTTCCATAATTTCGAACTTTTTAAACCAATATGCCTGAGTCGCCTTAACCACGCATATAATTAATCGAAGCAGTGCGAACAAAATGCATCATATTTTGGAAGCACTCAAAATTAAAGGCCAAAAATATAAACAAAATTTGCCAGAAAATTGTTAAAAAAACACTAAAATGGCCATTACAGTACGCAAATTTTTAAAAATTTTCCAGGGGAGCATGTCCCCGGACCCCCCAAAAGTCGTTTTTGTTACTAAAGTTGCTTAAAATTAACTCTGCCGGGAGAAAACTACGCTTAAAAAAAGTGACGAAATTTGATGCCTCCTCCCTGAAACAAATTTCTGAATACGCCCCTGACTCAACACATTTTCAAAAGGCTCATTTACGCCCGTTTCCGGGTCTAAACGTCTTAACGTATTTGTATTTAGTGAACATTTAACCTAATTCAAAATTACACTCCCCCCCCCACAAAAACTTTGTGGATCCGCTCCTGGTGGTTTTGCATGAAGGTTTTTGCATCACAAAAATAATTTTACTTGGACGTGAAGATAGGCATAATGCAGTCGCTCAAATATTTCTAGCTTAAAACGAAAAAAAAAAAAAAAATTGAAAAACCCTTAGTGGCGTCGTGCCGTTGGTGCCCGAAACTTCCCACTTTTCTGCGATTTGTTATTTTTTACAATTTAAAAATTGAAAATTAAAACAAAAAATGTAGCCACTGCCGTTCGTTTTCATCCCTATAAGTAACCGCCTGCCAATCTCATACAGCAAATTTTTTTTTTTTTTTCTTCAATCAATCTTGAGCTGTCGCCAGAGCAGCCGATTTAGAGGCGTCAAATATACCAGGGCACCAAGTTTGGATCAACTTTTGTAAATTGCCAAAACGGTTTGTTGCAACTTTATGCCTATCAAATCCCTACAACTTTGATCTGTTCCACCACAACCATTCGAAAATGCTTATTTTGCAGATTCATGGCTTGATCATGCGTTATCAATATCACATGCTGTCTCGTGTTGTTTTGCGGGTCTGCTTAAGATGTTACCCCGGTCCAAGGGCGTTGGAAGGTGGGGCTGAGGAGGGCTGAATCGCTGAGGAGGGCTGAATCCCTCCCTATATTTTGTCAGCTCTCGCATAGAAATTTTGTGTTTGAGCCCCCTTCAGTCAGTCCCCCTTACAAAAATTTATAAATACAGTACATCTTACTGCACTTCAGCGATAGCTTATGGCGTCACTTGTTATTCGTTTCTTTTCTTCATTGTTACCATCAAACCAACGTAGGCTACTAACTTTAGCAACTTTGTGACAAAAGTAAACTAATCAACAAAATCGCAAAAACTGTTGGATTTCCTGGTACCTTCGAGTACAAAGTTCTTAAGAGCTTTGTAATGATGTAACTGTTAAATTTTCTCCAATTTTAGTAGAAACTTCTGCGCAAATAACAGTGAAACAACAAAATGTCAAATTAGAATCACAGTAGCTAGCTTATCCTAAAAGCAGTGGCGTAGCGAAAATTTTTAAGAGGGGAGCATAATTTTCACGTTGTTTTCAAGCGTTTTTTTTTTTTTTTCGGCAGAACAAATATGAAGCTGATTGAGACACAAAAATGCTTAATAAGGGGATTCAGGGTCATGCTATCCCGGAAATTTTTTGAAAATTTACATGCTGCTTATGGGTATTTTAGTGCATTTTGAATAATTTTCAGGCATTTTTTTGTTTTTGACCCTAATTCTGAGTGCTTCGCCCAATTATTATCCTCAGCGAGCTCGTACAGCGCATTGATCGCTTTCTCGTGATAGGAGGATGATTATGCAACTAAATACAAAAAAATGTAATGCGTTTTGTTCGCACATTTTCGGTTATTCGTGCTAATTAAAGCGTAAGACTTATCGTTATTAAAGAGGTTCGAAACTACAGAAAAATTGTATACATCACTAACTTTTTTGAAAATGGCTGGTGGAAGGATGCATACCCCTCATCCTACCACCCTGGATCCGGCACTGGCCATAAGCTACAGAAACCCTCAAAAGAGTTTGGCATGCAGTCACAATGCCTCCCTACCAAAATACGTTCCTGTCTTGGAGCCTGAGACTTGGAGCTTGTGAAGGGATAATAAGTTCATTTAAAGGAGAATCAGGCTTAAACACTTTTACAAACGTCGATCTAGCCGCTATGTGTTCTAGCAGTTTAAGGAAAGCTTGAGTTCATCAAGCTGTCTGCAAGTGACTTTTACTGAAGAAAAGTGCATGGTACTGAAGCGAATCAGCTTGTAGTTTAAGATAGAGGTGGGCACGGTACTTTTTTAAAGTACCGGCGGTACCGGTATTTGGTACTTTGTTAAAAGTACCAGCGGTACCGGTACTCGGTACTTGAAAATCAAAAGTACCGCGGTACTTTTGTCGGTACTTTTCAAAAAAAGTTCTAAAGAGGAAGTACTGCACTATGTTTTGTTGATTTTTAGTTAAAACTACAGTTTCATAGCTATTAGTTACTGGTAGTACTTGGTAGGGCACAATTTACGAATTACAAACTATGTACCAACCATCAAAAAACGGAACAAAGTAAGCTGTATAGTTAGTGGCAAGTGACACGAATAACAGAAGAAATGCAACCATTTCCCTCGTCCATATAGAGATGGGCCGGCATGAAGCAAAAACTTTTTTATTGGAGACCACTTTTTGCGCAGAATGCAACAAAAATATTGTTTAAAAATTTTGAATGAAAGTGGACCCCAGTCACTCCAAAACCAGAAGTGGCTTTTACGCTGAATTTTTTAATGGAGGGAGTTCGTCATAAATCATAATGACGTCAAACCTTTTAGTAAAGTCATTAAAATAGAAACAAAATTTTTAACATGGAAGTGTGTATAGAGAAGGGGTACCGGTAGGCCTACCCAATTTTTTTTTTTTTTTTTTCAGAACTCCAGATTTGATAATGTATTAGTGCTCGAGGAGTTGAGGGCCAATGATATTTATTGGCATGCTTCGTTATTTTTTTTTTGAACTCCAGATCACACGTGGGATAAATCGTTTTAACTTTTTCATGGCGCTTAATTTTCGTGTCTGTGATTATCAAAACGCACTCAAAGCTGGAGGTTAGATTCATGTGATCATAATAACTGGCAATGCTCTGTGCGACCACGGACGAGGACCACATGAAAACTCATCGCGAGACTGAAGACCCTGGGTATAGAGCAGTGATTCTCAAACATTTTTGTTCTACCGTTTCGTTTTGGAAGTTGGAGACTTTCATCACTCCCTTATTAGGAAATAATTTTTGATAGGGGTCTACGCCGAACGTAGACATTTTTTAAGATGGGATTGCGTCATTGCGAAAACACGTCTTGCTTTGTGAGTTTAATTAGTATCTTATGAATTAAGACATAGCAAGCGATTAAGTTTGTTGGAGCAAAAATGCATATGCGCGTTTGGAGCATAGGTGGCGGGGGGGCTAGGGGGGTTCTAATTTACGCGTTTTGTTCTACATAATACCTCTGCATGAATGTACGTGAAACCTGACAAAGTGGCCGCATGCTGACGTGAAGAATTTTGTTTTGATCTTCACCGATTTGCGGTGGTTAAATCAGGATATCAGCGGGCATGGAGACCTTTTTTTGCTTTTCACTGGTTTGTAATGACGAAATTAAGAAAAAAATCTGGTCATTGCTTTTGCTCCCCCCCCCCACACTTTTGAAATGCTTCCGCCATCGCTGGTTAGGAGTTAGGAATAAATCTCATAACGAGACTGACAGATAGCGAATAACTTACAAAGTAAGACGGGAAAAGTTGCTGCAATAGACGGTCATAATCAGCAACGACTAGTTTGAAACACTATATAAGTTACTTGTCGAGTTGACACGAGTAAATGTACTACCATTATCGAAAACGTAGAATGCTATTAACGCAGGCCTCCAGCAATGTTTAGAATATGGGCCTTTAAAGAACGAAATTGATTTCCGCTTGCTAACAATAAATCTATTCTACAACAGTGGTTCTCAAACTGTTAACCGCGGTTTCCTTGAAGTCCGCGAAGCAGTTTCAGGGTGACCACAAAGAGGCCGCGGATTTCTGATAAATCACCTATTGCATTGTGCTTGATTGAACATCTGCGGGCGTGATGACCTTTTTTTTGCTCTTTACTTGATTCTGCGTGGAAATTTATGCTTAAAAATAAAGGACCGTGAGTGAGAGAAAATAACTTTGGGGACCGGAACGTTGAGATTTCAAAAAGGTTTGAGAACCACTGGTCTACATCAATCGAATACCATCGGATGTACAAGAAAAACCACACAATTAGTAAGCTAGTACTTGAGTTTGTCAATTTTTCTTGCAGAAAGTGCTCTATGACCACAAAACCAGAGCTATAGTTTAGTTTAATTTATTGCTTTAAAACTAACAGCATTAGTTACAACACGGTGTTTCACGCAAAAAACGATCATCAGGTGGCTTATTCAACTCTCTTTAATACAACTTGTTTCTCTAGTAAATATTAAAAAGGTGCAAAAATATAACATAGTTGTGTAGTTTTTTTTGAAAATCCAATCGATGTAGACCTTATTAATAGCAAGCGGAAATCAATTTCGTTTTTTAAAGGCCTATAATATCTTAAACATTACCGGCCTGAGGCCTACTTAAACAGCATACTGCATTTTCGATACTAGTAAGTTATGATGCAATAATTCGGTTATTATGAAATTGAAAAACGTAACAATTATTTTTAATAAGTGGAAAGAAAAAAAATCTTAAAAATCCGACATTATTTGAATAACTCTAACCGTATTGTATTTAGGCAAATCCGACATTATTTGACATTAACCGTATATTGTATTTAAGCAAAACCGTATTGTATAAGCAAATCCGACATTATTTGAATAACTCTAACCGTATTGTATTTAAGCAGAAATTAATGGGTTTATATGAACGATACGTGACTACATTTTTTCAACAAAAAGGCAGGCACCCATTATCATTATCGGAAATGCAGCGAAATGCTCTCAGTCATTACGTGATGATTCTTCGATAGTGATCTCGAAACCAGACAAAGGAAACGGAGTAGTAATTATGAATAAAAGTGACTATCATGCTAAAATGCTTCACATTCTTGATGATAAGACTAAGTTCTCTCGCGTTAAATCAGATAATAATTTGTCTAATCTCAGCAGATTTCAAAGGTTCCTGCGACACCTTAAATCTAAAAAGCTTCTTGAGGAAGATGACTACAGGCGTATCTATCCTTCAGCAACCTCGTTACCGGCTATGTATGGCCTACTTAAAATACATAAGCCGACAGTTCCACTTAGACCCATTCTATCGGCAACCGGAAGTTACAATCAGAAATGCGCGAAGTGGCTCTCACAAAACCTCGGTTTTCTTCGAGAACATCCGACGAATCTCAAAGATTCATTCATCTTCATCAATAACATGAAAGATAAGTTTTTACACAATAAGGTAATGGTTTCCTTTGATGCAATTAGCCTTTTTACTAACATACCGGTTGATTATACTATTAATTTAATATTGGACAAATTATTCGACAATGACACAGATTTTGTTCTTAAAGGAATAGATAAAAATAACATAAGGAAATTGTTAAAATGGACAGTTCAAGGAGGTGTCTTCTCATTCAATGGAGAACTTTTTGAGCAAACTGACGGTGTGGCTATGGGTGGCAGTTTATCTTGTCTTATGGCTGATGTCCTTATGAACCATCTAGTGGACAAAACTCTGTCGAGAACGCTTTCAAATCATAAGCCATCAATTTTTTACCGGTATGTGGATGATTGCTTTGCTGTTTTTGATAGCCTTGATTCCATTAAAATATTTTGTGACAGTTTGAATGAAGTACATCCTAACATAAAGTTTACCACTGAATTTCAAAATAACAAATGTATGAATTTTTTGGATGTTTTAGTAGATAACAGTTCAACGACAGTTACAACCAGTACATTTCGCAAACCGACCAACACTGGATTATATTCCAAATGGAGCAGCTTTGTACCACGCCGCTATAAATATAACTTGGTCAATTGTTTGCTCGATCGTGCTTACAAGATCTGTAGTTCTTATGAAAGCATTTGTTCAGAGGTGGATAATATCAAGGTTATGCTTGGTCGCAATGGCTATCCTGCTTATTTTTTAGATAGTTGTGTCAGGAGATTTTTAATCGTAAATATGACAAGATGTTGAGTCACCTTGAAAAACGTAAAAATTGTAGAACAGTTATTGCTCGGTTGCTCTTTTTAGGTGACATGTCAATGCAACTCAAGAAAGAGCTGTCCGCCTTAGTGGAAAAGCAGACATGGAACCGAGTCATTCTACGGATTATCGATACCACCTGGAACATCGGACACAACCTTCGTCTGAAAGATAAGCAAAAGACCTTGATGAAGTATGGGGTTGTATATAAATTAACGTGTTCTTGTGGTTCTAGCTATACAGGACAGACTAGGCGTAATCTTATTTACAGACTTAAGGAGCATTCCAGTTCGGATAAATCCGAGGTGTGCCGACATTTAATGGACAATCCTGACCATAAAGTGGAGTTTGCCAAGCCGGGCATTCTTGGTAGCTCTGGTGATTCTGCACGCTTATTAATTCTTGAGTCACTTTTTATTCAAAAATATGAGCCATTGCTTAACGTTGACTCCAAATCCGCCCCTCTTTACTTATTTAATTGTTAATTTAACTCTGTCAGTCTTTTTATTATCTTTTGGTTTATGACGTTATAATTGTACTACTTATTTTGACCCGTTGCCTGGGTTATGCTATTACTTGTAGTTAGAATTGTAGATTCTAGTTCTTACAGTTTTGTACTGCCTTGCATACACTGCTGATGATGACAGCTGAATTTATGTTGTCGAAACGTCCAGTTTTGAGATTTACAGCGGCTATATTTTTCCTCCTTAAAAAATCTTAACATTTTTTATAGACGATTCTCGTAATAATCGTTTTTATATGGTCTACATCAGGGGTGTGCAACCTTTTTCACTGGGGGGCCACTTTCGAAAATTTTAACAACGTCGAGGGCCAGTCACCGTCAAATATGTATAAAATTATAAAATGCTAAACACAACCCGTGTATTATAGACGGTACAAATAGCTGAATAAATCGATTTAAAAAAAAAAAATTTTTGGTCCTGCCATCGTCGAGGGCCACATTGACTGGCCTGGAGGGCCGGATTGTGGCCCGCGGGCCGTGGGTTGCACACCCCTGGTCTACATATAATTTTAAAATATGGAGTTTTGGCGAGATATGCTATTATTTTATTTTGCTGCTTATGTAATACTAGTTGTTTGCACAGGCAATACTAATGGCTGTGTATTTCGTGGGAATAGTGATGGAGCTGCTCGACTTACAGTGGATGAGATTGTAATATCTAATAGTAATACTCAAGTAACGGTACGTATGATTTCTTTTAACACTTAGTTTGATATTGTAAGCTGTTCAACGATTTAGTAAATGCAATATAGTAAGTTGAGGTAAAAAAGTGTTGGGCTAGGAAATGACAAAGTACATTATCCTCGATAATTTCTTCTCATTGATAATCGCTAAGAAGCGATTCTCATAATAATCCTTCTTATAATCTCGTAATTTTTGAAATTGTTTCAAGCTTTTTTCCTCCTTTCTCTTCTAGGTCTCTCTCTCGTATCTCCTCATCCATCATTCGCTTTTCCTGACCTTCTCCTTCAAGAACAAATATTTCATGACATCAGTTTTTTTTGAAGACGAGCTTATTATTATTCTTTCTCATTTTTCTGGATCTTGCTGAATTGGCCTATTGTAGATGGGCTCACGCAAAGATGTGTAAAAAATTCAGACTTGTGACAGGAAGTTTAAAGTTTGAGTGAAAATGTTGCAGTTTATATTCTGACAAAAGAAAAAGTGCGAAGTAGATCTACACTAGTTCTAACTTTCAGCGAAAATATCTAAGTTCACAGTTGAGGCTTATTGAAGCATTTTTTAGCGAAAGCACCGGCTAAGTCAAAAAAGGTGCAACTAGAAACAACTTGAAATTTCAAATTCATCACAAATACGTTTAAAGCAGCTGCGCAAATTGCATCGTGATTCGTAAGGTCAAGGTGTGTTGTATCATCAAGTTAAGATGTCTGATAAGTTTAAGATGTCGTTTTTTTAACCTAGTATACGTGTGAATTCTTTCGTTTTTTATTTTTAACGTTGTGTTTAAGTTCTGGGCATTGTACCAGTAGAATAAAGTAAGCTGCTGCCCTAGGTGCGGCTAACTTAGATAAGGGTGAGTTTTTTCGCCGCTTCCAACCTGGCTCTTTAGTTTTTGCGTTCTCGTAAAATGAACTTGCCTTGACTTGGCATTATTCGCCCCTACTAGATATTTGACTCTTACACTATTTGATATGCCATATTTTATTTTGGACTGGGGTTCGATACTCGGTCTAGACGTCTCAATTTCAGTAGTTGTCATTTTAAGAGATACCAACATTTGGCAGAAATGTAATTTGAATTTTTTTTTCAGGTGCACCATGGTCCTTCCTACGTGCCTGGGATTGGGTTGAATCCCAGGCTCTATTTATCGTTTGATAGCCACGATTTTGGCGCCTGCTTTATTTATAAAGCAGGAATGCCAACCAACGCCAAATCGCTGGTTATCATAAACTACAGCGCACATAAGATGAGGTGCGGAACGTTTATAATGCTCTTGCATTATCTACCTCATTACTGATTGAAGCAATCAAGTGGCCGAGTGTGCGTGCCTTTAAAAACGTCGATTTCAAATCCGTGACCAGTCAAAAATTTGAATACGTATTCACAACATCGAAGAGCATGCCAGCGAGTGTTTTTGAAGATTAGACACTGCACAAGATTCGTTTGTTTTTGAACGTGAAGCCGATAACTTGTAAGCGAGCTCGTTATGGCGCTTTTGTGGCTTTCTACCGATAGGGGGATAAAAATGCTTCGTAAGTTTTGTCTTTGCCGAATCATTATTAATCAGTTAGTGATATAATTGAATTTTAAGAAGTTATTATAAGAAGCAAAAGGCAACAACCAACATGCTTCAACTGTTTTACATAAAGTGTGGCTATTGCTATTAGTTTTACAGTGTGGAATGTCTTTAATCTAGCAGCAATCATCTGGACGTTAACTTCGGTGCTGTTGTTTTACCACCAGGTGGCTCTGCTGCTGCCACCTTCACCTTTTATCCACGAGAAACGGTTGCGTATCGTGACGTCATTACGTTTTTAATCAACGGTCTTTCAAAGCGTGACGTCACAATTACGGGCGCTGGAATAGAAATGAGGGTAAAAACTGCTACTACAGACATTATTTTTTTCTACTGTATCAAATTATTTAGTTTGCTTTTTTGTGTTAAGAAACTTCTGCATCTTGAGCCACAACTAAGTCAGGATTGATGGTTGTGTTGGTGTAAAACGAAATATATTGAAAAATTCATAATTACAAAATGCAAGCGTCTGCAGAAATTTTGTTCCGCCAGCAGTGGAAACGCAATAATGAGTTTAGTACAGGACTGAAACGGAGTAAACCTTAAGTTTGAACATTTTGCGTAGGTTTGGTGGATAAAAATGAGAAGAATATTTTAAGCTAACGCTAGAGCAAATCCTAACATAGATTGTTGCCATTTATAAATCACGTGTTTAGGTTGAGTTGCTTGTGCGTCAACAACTATTGGTGAGATTTAATGGAATAGATCTAGGACAAATTGTCAAGCACGTGGTTCCAATCATTAACCGTAGCCCGGTGCCCATTTCTCTAACCCTCTCTGTGACCCCAGTGTCCCAAGCACTGCAGGACGACCCTTTTGCGCTCAAGCTATTGCCACCTGACACCTTTACTTTGGATGGAAACGGAGGCACCAAAACAGCAGAGGTCTATTTCTCCCCTAAAACCACAATACCAGCTTTCACAGAAGAGGTGAGTTAAGTACTTGTGCTATGTGAGATAGTGAAACGAAACCTAAGTATAACTTTAAAGAACGCCTATTGCTTTTGTGACATCAAATCGGTTTGTAACTTTTGTCCCAGATCTTCTTGCGCGTTAATATTACAGCCTAGATTTAATTCTCATTCGTTTTCAAGAACTAGACGTGAAACCCTTTCTAATCTCATAGGGAATGGGAGATATGTATATGCAATTTGCCTAACAGTGCAGATGAGCTTGTGACTTTTTTTCCAAACGGTACTTTTTCAAAAAACTAAGCACAAAACATTTGTAAAAAGTAGAAAAACTGAAATGCGCTTTACTTTTAGTTTATTGTTTTGTGCCTATATCTTTTCATGTTGTAAATTTTTTAGATAATGATGGAATGCGCTGGGATGTCCCAGCCTTTATTTATTGTGACGGGAAGCTGCCAAGGCACTCAGATCAGTCTAACCAGGACTCGATTCCATTCGGTGCAGTGGTCCAGAGAAGTACCAGCAAGAAACATGTTATTATGAAAAACAATGGAGACATTGGAACTGGGTATGCGAAAAGTTCGTTTGTTCCAAAGCAAAGTCATGGATTGCGATTCAGTGGGCATGATTTTCAGCTTATGAGTCTTCGAAATAACTTAGCGCATCGGGCTTCTGCTGGTTGGTGTCGAAATAGTAATAGTATAGTTTTCACTGTGGTTTTGTCGATACTTACATAGTTGTTTACGCAGCGATGATGAATGTTTGCGTGTACTAAACAGCTTATGAGGTAGAGATAAGTTTGCGAACAATTTCAATGTGCCCTATTTTATTTTAAATTTTAGAACGATTGCTTTTTTGCAGATTTTGTAGAAATGTGGCTGCATTCGCACCTGATTTTTCAACCTCTCCTGCCGAGGTATGTGGTCAAAAATGACAACGAAACTGTCTCGACTTAGCTAAAGTTTTGCCAATATTTTTGTTGCAAATTACTCTTTGACACACTTTTTCTTTTTATTATTTTAAGAGTGTCTCACAATTTTCAATCATCTGTGTAGAGCAAATACAAAAATGCCCACATTTTTGGGTTGGACGTAAATTTGACCTTAAAACCAAAGCTCTTCGAGTTTGACCTTAAAACTAAGCACATTTTAGCTGATGTCAAGTTTCCAAACTGTTCGGTCAATGACACAATCTTAAAATGTACTGAATGCCCCCAATACTATCACTCCTTCAAATTTGCACGGTCGTTGTGGGGTCACATTGTCTGGTATTAAAAAGAATCACGTATATTCGTCAACCGTCCTAACCAGTTTTCTAACAACTTAAGACGTAATTTCATGTAGTGGTGTTAAAATTATATTGCTCTCGTCAGGGTTCTGTGCTCTTTCCCCTACCTGATGGGGCAGGACTGCTTTATAACCTGCTGGGTCAAGCTGATCCCCCTAAACAGGGCCGTAGCCAGCCGGGAGCCAGGGGGGGCGCCGCCCCCCTTTGGCAGAATTTTCGCCCCCCCTGAGAAAATCGCGATTTTATCAATAAAACCAAAATAATTATACTTTGATACAATTTTTTTCTGTTGATCCTCGGCTAAATGCGGATCCACAAATTCGATAACCGGGGGGGGGGGGCAATATACTTTAGTCCTATTGAAAATATTATTTTAATTTCTTTTGCAAATAGTATAAATTGTTGACGTTTTGGGAGAGAACGATTGCCCAAGCCCCCCTCTCACTGAACCTTTTGGATCGGCATCCGCAGCTGCTTTAAAAACTGTCTTTCAAACCTACAACTTGCCTTTTTTGCTTGCGCTTTTTGCTCGCGAAGTTCGATTATTACATAGCTCTGATTATTACGTCATAATTGAATTTACTTTGTTTTGATGAAGAGAAAGAACGGGTTTATTTTTGTTGCTCATTAAACGACACAGAACACAGCAAAACATGCAGCAGTGAGATTGTGACACTGAGAAACAATAAAAAAAAAATCAGCAACAGGCAGCTGCTGCGAAGGGACCAACGGTCTTCGAGTCAAGCAACAGCCCTTAAAAAATAATCTTAGTGAAGAGTTATTTTTATACACAAAATATTTGTTATTTACAGTATAATAGAGATGAGAGTCAGAGTGAGCGACAGAAAACAAAACGCTCAAATTTAAAATATCTGATTGTACAATGATGTAACAAGATGATCTAAAAGGCCGATAGTACAATGATGTAACAAGCTTGAAAAAATATTGTTTGTATATCTTCTGTTATTCGTAAGGTGGGCCCTTGTAGTAGTTGGTTGATAAGCATATGATACGATACTGTAAACCGTTAGGCAAGGCGCTTATTAGTAAGTGAGCACATTATCGTCCGATTTGAGTGTTAGCTTCATAAACGATAAGTTCTTGAGCCAAAGTAGCTTATTATTGCAAAATAATTTGCAAAAAGATTAAGATTTTCTGCTTCCCCTGGAAATAGTTTTGTTCTCCCCTGGCACTCGGGTCTGGCTACCCTCCTACGTTCCTACCCCTCTCTGGAGTCAAGCTTGAAAATGGGTCCCAACCAGAACATAAGGCCGATATTTTGAAACACACTAGCTTGTTGGGTGCTTATATTTTCTACGCATGTAGTATTTACTGCTAAGAACTTTTTGAAACTCCAGTACTTTACCAAAGCGTACAATAAACAACATAAATTGACTATATTAACACCTTGTATTTGAGAGGGTCTAATAGCCTTTTCTGAGGCATGTAGGCGCACTGATTGCAAAATAACTAATTTGCTAATAGCCTCAAAACCGCAAAGCTGATTCAGAAAAGTAATTTTAAAAGCAGAAAAAGCAATAGCTTTCAGGGCTTAGCCCCGGACCCCTCTGGGGGAGCTTACAACGCTCTTCCAGACCCTTAAGCTGAATAATTGATTGTTTGATACAACTAAACCATCATGAACGTCTAGTGGCGTGTGCACGAGAAGAGTTCAACTCCCCCTTTGGCCATGAGACCAATGAAAAATAACTTTTGTATCAGCTTTAAGCGATGATTTCTGCTTCTGGTCCTTTTGCTACCAGTATTATTGAATCAGTTACAAGTGCTTTTTCTTAATAAAAAGTGCGTTAGAATGAAGTATTTTTTGCTTAAAATTCGAAAATTCCGTCAGCGGCTGGGGGCGTAGCCCAGTTAATTTTTCAGAAAACACCTTAGGATGGCTATATCGTTGAAAAAAAGGTCATTTTTTTTGCCCCCCCTGAGATTTGTTTCGCCCCCCCCAAGCTGGTCCGGCTGGCTACGGCCCTGCCCCTAAGCCTGCCAGCAGTATAAGTCGAGAAGTTTCATATAAAACGACCTGCGTGGAACTTCTTCCCGACAGTGACTGGTTGCACAGACCGCAAACGTAAGTTTTGATCAATGTGTTTGAAAATGCTTGAAATTCGTTTTTTTGTGCTTTAGTATTAAATAAAAATTATAAAATAGGAGCAATGATTGCTCAGCTGTGTTTTTCTTAGTGTTCCGCACCATCGTTGGAGAAGAAAATTATGATTTTTTTTTTCGATAGAATAGTTGTACATACTTTAATCCACTACTTCATGTGCTAAAAATTTAAAATATGTTTTCCAATTTGCAGTAAACATTTACACAAGAACATCCATAGAAAACTAAAAGTGAATTGTGCATAGCTCTGACTCCAAAAAGACGACCGTCTTACTGTAATTGCTTTTTTTGCCAAATGATGATTTCTTTCGTTTCGAAAAGATTAAAAATAAAAAAAAAATGTGATTCCGAACAGCAGCTTAATGGAAAAGCTATCTTAAAAAAGATCAAGTACTTTTCCGTATGCGAAAATTGCCATGTCCGCGATTAAGCGCCTGTTCAATGCAGTTACGAAGAAACGTTGCAGCGGTGGCGAGCCGTTGGCGACTGTGCGACTGGGCCCGGACATCGAAGCACGAGTCACGACCTCTCCGCCGATAGAGAAGTTTTTAACCACTATAGGCTGACCGGCCGCTCATTCCAAATTTCTACTTTCAAAACTGCTCTCCTGTTAAAGGCCAACGCTTACACTTTCATTTTTTATCTGTTTTTAGATACAAGGATGGCAGATACCATCAAAATAACGGAGAAAATTGCCATTATGAATGCATATCCATTAAGTGGTTATAACAGCTTCTGTTACCGGCAAGATAGCCATGCTAGCGCATTTCTACTAGGCCCACCAAAGGAAATTCCGGCACTTAAACCTCATTACTCTAAAGTAAGCGTTTTGCTACCTGTACCGGTTTAATAACTTTTTGCTTGAAACTTTTACTTCTACATGACACGTTTATGCAGATCTTTGCGATCCTTACTGCTTTTAATAGCTTTAAGCAGCTATTATAGATGATTTGTCATGTATAATCTGATTATGATCTGGTCAATTTTATGGCGACTACTTTTAATGGAAAAATTTCGTATTATCATCGTAACAAATGTACAATAAATCAGTGAAGTTTGTGATCAGTCTTGAAATTAACACCTTTTTAAGTATTTTGCACGTTGACTTTGTGTTACGCAATAGTTTTTAAGTAGAGTGGTTTTGGTTACAACTCCAGCGTAAACTTATTGTACTTGGCGAGTGTCGATCAATATCTCAGATCGATTCATGAGCACTCTCATGTGTTGCGTGGGGAAAACCCCGAACCGGTTTGTTTTAACATCGCGCGGTATCGTGTTTGACCAGAAATAGAATTGAACCGGTAGCAAGTTCTGTTTAAAACAGTGGGTTTATTTGAAATTTTGTTTGCGGAACTTTATAATCGATAAAGTTGGATAGCGACTGAGGTTTATTATTATGATGTTGGACTGCAACAGAATGGACGCAGATGTTGCAACGTGAGAAATTATCAACCAACGACGTTCTGTTGTCGCTAGCGTACCAATTAATGTGGTTGAAAACGAATGCAGAAGTTTTTTTCTAGGTTCTTCTAAATCGAAAGGACTTTAGGTCTGTACCTCCGTAGTAGGACCATGCTTCCGGTGTCCTGGCATATAGTCAGAATGGAGAACATGGCGTATGATTTTTCAATCAAGCAAGGAGGTGTTATCGAACTCAGACATGAATTTGCTCTTCATATTAATTTCATAGCGAGCAAAGCCACCAATGCCAGGAAGGTTATTCGATTGGAGGTGTGATGTGAATTTGCTCACAAAAATGTATGCAGTTTGTCGGCGGCATGACCTGGCGATACTCTCGCAGATCACAAATTGTACGTGACGAGTTAGATTTATCGCTGAAGTTGATCGCATTTGATATAATGCCCCGGTAACTGACATAGTGGGTACTATGATGATGATGATGTCTTCATCTTTATCCTCCTATCACGAGAAAGCGACGGAGGCGCTATGCGTAGGACGAATCCAGACTCGCTTAGGAGTTGCCTTTGTTTCCAAGTTTTCCGCTTGAATGTTCTTCTGACTTCTTTAATTTTCTGCTTGCCAGATTCCACCAAGCAGAGATAATCATCGTGAAGCATCTTATCCAAGGACGCAACAGCGAGACAAGGTTGGGAGGTGAACAATCAACCTTGCGATCATGGTCGTCGTAAAAACGACGCTCCGAACCACTACGCCACGCTGCCGACTCGTAGAGTGCTAGTACTACTAACTCGTAGAGTGCTAGCTCACTTCGCAAACTCCAACAATTACTCTTGGATTTTCAGTTTCATATGGTTTGAAAGTAATCTCCGTTGATTGATTGATTGATTATCGCAAGTTAAACTATCGCATTAGTTTTGGTTAGAAGAACAAATTTGTTTTTTATATTAATGGTCCACTACAAAAACGTAGGCCTATGTCAGTGACAATATAAGCAATATTCAAGGGACAAATTAATGTTTCGACTATAACCAAAGTCTCGTCAGCCTTGCTACGCACAGCCAATCCAGGCTAAACCCATTCCAGACTGTAAAGACTCTTTTTTGCATTGCTTTACCTGTACATCTCGACTTCACCTCTTTTCTAGGTTGTGCCCTATTTTTGGCAGGCGACTGGCCCCAAACAACGATACCCAATGAAAGAGCCTATAACCACTAGCCCACATCACTAGACACCCCACATCTAAGCCTCTACTCGTTCTGCTCAAGGTAGAAAATTTGAAATAAAACCTTCAAGAAAATAATACAGGCTGGATTATGATGTCACAGATTCCCTGTAAACAATCGATAAGAATAGAAATGACCGGTTAGTTTAAACATTATTTTCCCGGTAATCTGAGAAGGAATTTTTTGTTTAAGGTTTGTAACTATACCAGTTACCAAAACCTGCAAAAAACCTCTCTGCCCAACCCGTTCGCCCGTGAAAAAGCGGGGGACAAGGCAGGCACTTAATTTGTCCCTTGCAAATTTCTCATCTAACTCATAATTGATGACAGAAATGGATGGTTCAATTCCCACCTGTATGGGGGAGTACCATTTTCCATTCCATTAAAAGACTGTACTCTTATTGTTGGACCTATTCTTACCCTGACACTTTGAGCTTTGTTGTTGGCTGACTTTGGGGGTGCCTATCGGAGAAGTGTAGGAAAGAAGAATTCTATGTGACTTACATATCCTTCTTTGTATCATCTTGCTGGATTCTGTAACTGTACATGCGGTTCGACAAACGTACCGGGATATTGATGCTTAAACCACCGATAAGCGCTGACGTTCACTGTGTTTTCTGGGCTGCATGCGCAGACACAGTGCCTGCCTTGTCCCCCGCTTTTTCACGGGCGAACGGGTTGGGCAGAGAGGTTTTTTGCAGGTTTTGGTAACTGGTATAGTTACAAACCTTAAACAAAAAATTCCTTCTCAGATTACCGGGAAAATAATGTTTAAACTAACCGGTCATTTCTATTCTTATCGATTGTTTACAGGGAATCTGTGACATCATAATCCAGCCTGTATTATTTTCTTGAAGGTTTTATTTCAAATTTTCTACCTTGAGCAGAACGAGTAGAGGCTTAGATCATTAGATGTGGGGTGTGTAGTTCTTTTAAAGGTTATAATTTTTTTTTTTTTCAGGAAAGTGGGAGGTTGCTATGCTGCACTGATGAGACCATAATAAGGTCGAAACGCATCTGCAGCTGCAAATGAGTGGGTTGCCATGGGGGCTTCTAGTGATGTGGGCTAGTTAGGTTACCGGTAACTTAGTTGTGGGTTAGTCGTTATAGGTTCTTTCATTGGGTATCGTTGTTTGGGGCCAGTCGCCTGCCAAAAATAGTGCACAACCTAGAAAAGAGGTGAAGTCGAGATGTACAGGTAAAGCAATGCAAAAAAGAGTCTTAACAGTCTTAACTGAGTCTTAACTGGAATGAGTTTAGCCTGGATTGGCTGTGCGTAGCAAGGCTGACGAGACTTTGGTTATAGTCGAAATATAAGCAATATTATTATTTCTGCAATGCTTTGATGCTCTTCCAGGCATGCGACCGGCGACAAATGACTAGCGATTCGGATGCAAGTGGCGGCATCCGGGTCGATAAGCAGTAAAATAAGCTGACGAAGTAGAGGAAAAATATTTTGTTCATCGTATGCATAAAAAAGGGCAAACGGTAGTGCGCGGTTATGATGCAATACTTTTGTCGACTAGCAACCTTGTGTTTCAATGTAGATTTGCAGCTTCCTCTAAAATATTCTTCACCAGCCGCCACTGATTGATTAGCATAATTATGATGTATGCCCTAGTTCCCGGCCCGCGCTAATAAGCCAATTTAAGCTCTTCGAGTTTGACATTAAACTTCGCACATCTTAGTTGGTGTCATATTTATAAACTGTTCGCTGTATGAAACAATCGTAATCCTGTACAACTTCTGTCTTGAGACGTCAATTTCATTTAGTGGTGTTAAAATTGTATAGCTCTCGTCAGGGTTATGTGCTCTTTCCTCTTCCTGATGGCGTAGGACTGCTTTAAATCCTGCTGTGTCAAGCTGATGCCCCAAAGCCTGTCAACAGTGTAAGTCAAGAAGTTCCTTGCAAAACAGTCTATGTGGCACTTTAAATGATTTTAAAGGTTTAGAAAGCTAATGTGTTTCGTTTTTAGTTGTTTTTTGTGCCCGAAAAATGGCGAAGCGTTTGATTCAAAAACTTTTCGCTATTTATGTGTTTTCATGAGACGGTCGGTTACGATTTTAAATCGAGCTTATTTTTAAAACGAAAGCAGGTTGATTCAGAGATTGCGTGTCTTGTGTCTCAATATTTCAAAAATTTTAACGTTTTGATTGACATCATTGCCGCTTTAATACTTGAAGTCATCGAGATAATTTTTGAGTATCTGCAAATGGAGTTATTCACCCCTATTAGCTTTCGGATATTCGATCTTTCAGAGCAGCATAGTTTAAGGTTAGACTTTTCAGTCCATTTTAGGACAATATCAGTTTAAGCTTTGCTCTTTTGAGAGATTGTGCGCGTTAATTGCCAGCAAAAACTTTGTGCAAAGCAAAATAATTCTACTTTTTAAGAATTTTTTCATTTATTGTCAATTTTGTAAATTTGCCTCAACATGTCAATAATTGTCAAAACAAAAATGTTCTCTCTGCTTACCAAATCAATGCTACTCTTCTTTGACGAGAATAACTTTGACGAATTTCAAGTTTCTGTTTGCTTTTAGGGAGGCTTAAAAGCAAAAGAATTGTGCGCTGCTGCTGCTGCTAAAGGAGAAAGAAATGAGGAAGCAGGGGCAGGAGCTACTAATCCTGGTGGATTAAGTGAGAAAGCACTTGCTGCTCGTACTGGCATTCAGAAGTCGGTAAGTCGGACATGCAACTAGAAAAATTAGTCGTAAGCACTGGCCTGTTTTTAGAGGCAGCGTCGTCGTGACAACGGTCGTGATTTCCAGGTTGCTGTTCAATACTTATCAAACTTTGTTGTTGAGCTCTCGAATAAGAATCTCATGATTTTGTTGCAGCAAAACTGATGAAGGAGCAAGTTAAGAACACGAATATGAAGCTACCGGTGATTAATTTGATAAAACAATTATACGAAATACTCACGGAAGCAGAAAAAATTAACTTGGAAAAATTTGTGTTATCGAAAAGAAAAGAAAGAAGGAAAAAGTTAGTAGTTGGTTACTCCAATAGTGTCAACCTTAACCTGATGTTGGAAAACTTTTTTGAAACTAAAAACATTAAATATTTGTTTAATTAACATATTTTTTTGACATTTTTTAGTATTTATTCAGTTACAATTTTGGTTTGGGAAGTTTGTTTTACATTACTTTGCGTATCGTCAGCTGTTACTATTGGTGCAAAAAACTTAACATGAGCAATGATTGCTCAGCTCTGTTTTTCTTAGTGTTATGCATTATAGGAGAAGTAGAAAGTTTTGATTTTTTTCTTTAAAATAACAGTTCATACAGTACTTTAATCCACTTTTTAATGTGCAGAAATTTAAATTGAGTTTAACATTTTGCTTGTGTTTACATAAAGCTAAGTCGATAGTGGTCCAAGTCGATAGATCTACCAAACATTTACGCAAGAACATCCATAGAAAGCTAAAACTTGATTGTACATAAATCTGACTCCAAAAAAGATGAGAATCTTACAGTGTCCAAGACCGTTAAAACTGGACGAAGAACGTCCCCGCAAAAAGGTTCGGAGGGATTCTAGTGAAGAGCAACTTGCTGATGCTGCACGGCTTCCTCATTTCTCCGCCGATAGAGAAGTTTTTAACCACTATACGCTGACCGGCCGCTCATTCCAAATTTCTACTTTCAAAACTTGAAGATAGCCAGAAGCAGAGCTTTCATATTTCCCGAAGCTTTTCGTCTGACACTTGTCAAGGGAATCGTCAGAATAAAGAATGTAGAGCTGAGACCGCTTATAAAAGCGCGAGAGAGAAAAGAGAAGTCGTTTCTGATTGGACGAAAAGTGTCGACCAATCAAAAACAGAAGCGCTAGTGAGAGATTTTCAGCGTGTAGACAAACTCCTTTTGCCGGCACAGGATTGGTCGAGAAACTTTGATGTAAGTGGCTTCTAAGGCAGATAGATGGAAAGCCGAGCGACCTTTTGAAAGGATCGAGAATCTGTCATTGCTGTAGCTTTCAAAACTGCTCTCCTGTTGAAGGCCAACGCTAACACTCTCATTTTTTATCTGTTTTTAGATACAAGAATGGTAGATACCCACGAAAAATGGAGAGAATGGCGATCATGAATGCATCTGCAGCGATTAGTTATAACGGCTTCTGTTACCAGCATGATAGCCATGCTAGCGCATTCCTGCTAGGCCCACCAAAGGAGATTCCGGCACTTAAACCTCATTACTCTAAAGCAGTGGTTCTCAAACTTGTCGGAAGTATCGAACCCAACAGGTGTCATGCAAGTATACATCGAACCCTTAATTATAACCAGGATCGGATCCAGAAAATTTTAGAGGGGGGATGCAGTTTTGAATTAGGTTGAATGTTAAATGAGTGCGAAGACGTTAGACGTCTAAACCGGAAAAGAGCATAAACTCTTTGAAAATGTTTCACGTCAGGGGCGTATTCAGAATATTCTTAAGGCGGTGGAGGGTGGCATAAAATTTTTACATTTTTTAAGCGTATTTTTTCCGGAAAGTTAATTTGAAGCAAATTGAGGAACAAAAATATGGCTCTAGGGGGTCCGAGGGTATGCTTCCCCGGAAAGTTTTCAAAAATTTAGACACTGTAATGGCCATTTTAGAGCTTTTTGAACAATTTTTATGGCAGATTCTGTTTAATTTTTTTGCCTCTAACTCTAAGTCCTTCACCAAATATGATACATTTTGTTCGCACATTTTTGATTTATGCGTGCTTAAGGCGTAAAGATGATTGTTATCAAACAGGTTTGAAATTATGGAAAAATTGTATTCATCAAAAACAGCGTTGAATGAGTATGGTGGGGAAATGCATCATTCCACGCAGAGATAGTCATTTACTACAACTGTATGCCTTTTTGCAAAAACTTATTCTGATCTTAGCCGAACCCCTGCTACAGCCTCACCGAACCCCTGGGGTTCGGTCGAACCCAGTTTAAGAACCAGTGCTCTAAAGTAAGCGTTTTGCTCCCGGCCGCGGCTTAATAACTTTTTGCTTGAAACTCTCGCTTGTACATGACGCGTTTTTGCGGGTGCTTACGATACTCAGTTACTCACTGCTTTTAATAGGTTTACTGTAGGCAGTGGCGTAGCCACGAGGGAGGGGGTTAGGGGTTGCAACCCCCCCATTGAATCTCAAGTGACGTCGTACTTACGTTTCTTTCTGGCTTTCTTTTTGAAGCGTTAGATATTACTCTTTCTTGAACAAGTACTCGTAACTGTAGCAGTGATGGAGTTAAGACCATCACGTGAAAGACCAACTCTTGTAAAATTTTCAAGACCAAGACCGTTTTTGTCAAAACCAAGACCTTTCATTTTGTTCAAGACCAAGACCATGAAAATAGGATGAGAATTACCAGTTTATCACTTATCACCATTTTTCTATAACAACAAAAAACGGGCAAATATACACAGATTATTAAAAGAAATAAAACACAATCGCATACACGCTGTTGAATATTTTTTCTAGCTGTGCAGTCACTTAAGTTTTTACGAGATGCATTTTAGTTCTTTTGTTCTTAAGACCAAACTAAATGGTCAAGACCAAGACCGTCTTGGCCAAAACCAAGACCTTAAAAAATGGTGTTAAGACCGGTCTCTGAACTGTAGACCTAACTCGATTATTTAATGTTAATTGGGCGCGTAGCCAGAAGCGGATTCCAAGAACTCAATGTAGGAGGTAATAAACAGCGCAGAAATATTGTACATTCAGAACAGAAGGATGAACCATGCAGCACAGAGTTAACTTATAACTGTTACCCTTATGTGATATTTTAATACTCAAGTGTCGTGTTTATAGAATTTAAAATTTAGTGGCGGAACCACGGTGCGGAAAAATTAAAACGTTTTTGAGACAGAAATGGCTTCATACTTACTTTTATTTCTGATATATATTTCGAAGTGCTAGATACCGGTATATTTTGTCGTTGATGAACTGGTTTTGTAATTGTCATAATGACAAGAATTACGTAGCGTTGCTTCCTGAAACTTGTTTTTTGCCGTTATGCTTATGAAGCAATGACGCAATTTTATTAGCAGGGCAGGGCCGTTCCTGCACACGCAACTGCTTTCGGGCCCTCAGACCTTCCGTAAAAAAAAAGGCTAAACGATTTCAAGCAGAAAAACTGATTTACGTAGCTAGCCCAAAAAAGGACTAAATCGCTAACATGTGAAGATCGTTTCACCAGAAAGCATTCCTTGTACTTACTATAATTGTGCTTTAACTGCCCTCGGAATTTTTAGTTTGAAACATCCCTCATAAATTTGAAGCTTCTTTTGTTATATGATTAAATGTGTTGTCGTTCTCAACCCCTACCATTACAAAATTCTGGCTACGCCAGTGGGTTTTAGGTAGCTATTACAGGTGATTATTTATTAATCTCATTAATCAGATCTCCTTGGTTTTATCAATTTTGTCCTCATTAATCTGATCAATGTTATCGCAATCATTTTAAATGGACAAATTTTGTATTATCGCCGTAACAAATGCACAACAAGTCAGAGAATTTTGTGATCAGTCTTACAATTAAAACTTTTTTGATTGTTTTTGTATGTTGACTGTGGGTTTCGCAGTTTTTTTTTTTTTTTTTGATAGCAGTTTTGTTTACAACTCAAGCATAAAGTTATTGCATTCAGCAACTGTCAATATGGGCCAACCCCAAGACCTCAGGTCGGTTCATGGACACTCTCATGTGTTGCATGAGGGAAAACCCCAAACCGATTTACTTCAACGTAGCGAGTTATGGTGTTCAACGACCGGAAATCCCATTGGAACGGAAACGAGATCATTTAAAAAAAGTGGGTTTGGGTTAAACTTTTGTTGGAGGAACCCAATAAAATTGGATAGCGACGGAGGTTTATTAATGTGTTGGTGGTCTACAATAGGATGGAAACAGGTGTTGTAACAGTAGAAATTATCCAACGACGTTTTGTTGTCGCCTGAGAAATGCTAGAGAGCACAAGCTGATATAATTGAAAACGAATGCAAAAGTGTTGAAAATTTGATTATGAATCAAATGTAACTGCATTAAAATATCTTTCTAGGTTCTTCTTAATCAAAAGGACTTCAGTCCTCTCTACCTCCGCGGCAACCCCATTCTTCCAGTGTCCTGGGCCTCCTGGCATATAATCGGAATGGAGACAATGGGGAATGATTTTTCACTCAAGCAAGGAGGAGGCATCGAACTCAAACGTGAATTTTCTCTTCAGACTTGTTTCTTAATTTTATCTTCAGTTGATTTACTCTTCAGAGCGAGCAAAACCACCAATAACAAGAATGTTATTCGACTGAAGGTGAGATGTGACTTTGCATACAAAAGCTGTGTTTACTAGATATAAACCATCGTATTTAGTAGTTTTGGCTAGAAAACCAAGTTTATTTTTTGCAATAATGCCACTTTACAAACTTTATATCTTAAAAAACGATTAAAAATGCGAAAAGAAATACTAAGGAAGCATTTTAACCCCAGTGTTGTATTTAAGTAAAAGCAGCAGTTTTAAGATAAAACTTAGGTTAAAAGTTGCTAGTTTTAAAAATGTAAGTATGATGACCATAAACTATATAATGCCGTATTGATTAATTATTTTTCCTAATCACTTTGGTAAACCAGCTCTTTATATAACATTACTTATCGTTTTAACCATTTTTATTCATGCAGGCGACAGCTGACGCCATTCCTTCCCCTGTAGCTCGAAAACGGAGTGTATTTTTTGAAATTTGCGGAGAGGGCAACTTGCTCCGAATCACTGCGAACCAACCCACCGTGTGGAACAAGAACGGACACCCTCTGCTCGTGTACGAGCAGCTGCTGATTAACGTATGTGAAACCCTCCCGTTTGTGCTGAAGCATGAAAGAAGTTTTCCGAGCAAGGTATTCTGTAATATGCCGATTACCGATCGTAATATGCACCAGGTGCGCCTCCAGTGAACACTTAGTTCAGCGTTTTACCTCAAAGCGAAACACTGATTCCCAATAATCGGTTTACCTAGATTTGCAGCTTGCATGCACTTTTCAAAACATTTATTTGGAGAAACTAAATCAATGAAAACGAAACTGCCTGCTTTCGATTTATCTCATTAATAGAGTTTTTCCGCATTGCTTGGCTGTATCAGCATCACAGTATATTGCACCAGTCGGTAAAGCGTTGCCCGCCTTCATATTTTTACGTAAACAGACATACTTTGATTTCCTTAAACGTGGATAGGACCCTTTGAGCTTACACTGTTCGGTGAACTTGGATGATTCCGAATGCATCCGAAATTTTGCGCTTGTGTTGTATACATTACTAACGGCTGTACTTTCTCAAGGTGCAAGTTATTTTCCAATCTCATGCCGAGGTGACTATCGGCGACTATCCTGTGCCCAAATGCCCAGTCATTGAACCTTCAATCGTGGATGGAAAAGCAGTCCTTGCATCCGTTCCCATCCGCTTATCCGTAAGAACTTGGTGCATTTCTTTGATTTTGTGCTTTACTTTTTTTAACTAAACGTGAAAAGATTCGTTTTAGATCGAATTCGGTAGAAATTCCAAGACTGGAAAGAAATTGCAGACTTCAAATCTAACGAACGTTTTAGTTGTTGTAATTGAACGTTTCGGCTGCATAGATGCGGTGGTCATCATCAGTAGCTGGTGCATGTTAGACACTTGGCACTGCTGTTGGTCAATATTGCAAGTATCTTTACACTCGGATAAGTGTTTGTTAAGTTTACTTCCAAATTTCAAACAAACGCAATATTCAGTTATGATTTTAAGATTTAAGATGTCGGCAGCGTGGCGTAGTGGTTCGGAGCGTCGTTTTTACGACGACCATGATCGCAAGGTTGATGGTTCACCTCCCAACCTAGTCTCGTTGTTGCGTCCTTGGATAAGATGCTTCACGATGATTATCTCTGCTTGGTGGAATCTAGCAAGCAGCAAATTAAAGAAGTCAGAAGAAAATTCAAGCGGAAAACTTGGAAACAAAGGCAACTCCTAAGCGAGTCTGGATTCGTCCTACGCATAGCGCCTCAGTCGCTTTCTCGTGATAGGAGGATAAAGATGAAGAAATCAGTTTTCACTGATGCAGCGATTTCAAGCCAAATATTAAATTCTGTAAAACAGTGAGGCAATTTATCTGCAGGTGCGAAGCGTCTTACGCAATAATGACATTTTTCCCAAATCACACATCAGCTACGGTCCCATGATTCGCTACACTAAGAACACCAGGACTTTTACGATTGAAAACAAAAGCGAATTCGACTTTGAAGTAAGTGCTATTTTCATTTGGCTTCAAGATTGCAATAAGTTCTGCTTACTCTATTCGCTCATAAAAAGTTCTGTTTGAAATTGCTTTCACCTTTGACCTTGATTTAGCTTATGAGCAATTGGCATTGTGTACAAACTAGTTCATTTGCTAATGTTTTAACCAAATAACAGTATCCCTATATCGCCTCTTTCTGCAGTGCAATAATTTCGAGGTATTTTAGTATTTTATTTAGCTACGGTATGTTTTTTCTAGATTCGTTTGATTTGCATGATTGAGAAATGAGCTCCATTAGCACATTTTTTGCTTCATAAACTTCTGTTTTAGGAGGAGTATAAATACTCCACTTATAAAAATGCCACTTTCAGGGTTTCAATAATAATTTTTCTTCGTCGTACCATAGACAGCTTCGTTTTAGCAGCTCGGATGGCTGAGTGGTGTAGAGCGTCCGCGTTTTGAGCTGTAGATTCGGGCTTGATTTCGAGTCGGGTCAAACCAACGACTTAAAAATTGGTATTCACAGCTTCCCTGCATGACGCTCAGCATTGAAGAGGACAGTGTGGAGAACAAGCCGGCAAGTTTACTTGTTGTGCCGTGGAAAAGGCACTTAGCGGCATTCCCCCATCTTGGTGTGGTAGACAGATGCCTGGCAACTCCTACGCGAGCTCGTATAGCGCATTGATCGCTTTTTCGTGATAGGAGGATAATTAAATATGCAATGAAATAAAATAATAAAAAAATATAAATGCTTCCTCCTGTTTTGGATGCTAGGTTTTAAACTTAGTTTTGAACCCCACAATGCTTTCAGGAAACCTGCATGTTTGCGTATCAGCCTTTACGGGTTGGTGAAGACACTGGCAAAGTCTTGTTGGCCAGTAATGACTTGGTATTGTCCACCACTGACCTGGTGTCAAGCCCAGTTGGACCACAGAAGACCACTTGTTTTGAAACCAACCTGGGTAATAGCCGAGTGGTAAAGATCACATTCCAGAATTATGTTCGACAGAAAACCGACTACATTTGCAAGGTAGGTTTCCGCTGTGGTGAGTGCGTTAGTTTTTCTTTGATTGCTCAGACATATCTGTAAATGTTGGGTATATGACGTCTTACGCAGTTGAAGTATTTGACCGTTTTTAGTACAAAACTTTAGCACTTCCTCTGGCCAATTTCAACATTACAGGTTTGAGCTTTTGTAGCGCTGACGGATTAGTGCCAACAAATTTGTTACATGGTATAGGTTGAACGTCAGTGTTGGGGCCTAATACTTGTGTATACAAACACACATAAAAACGTAGGTGCTGGGTGCAATGCGGATACTGTGCAAATCGATCTTGTTCAGGAATGCACAACGCACGTATACTTAGCACGCAGTGCACTATGTTTTTTCGATTTATATAAATTGCCTGATGGAAAAATCAGAAGCATTAACACATTTTTTGCTTCGATAATTTCTGTTACACGAACCGTGTAAATACCCCACTTCCGAAAATGATGCTTGATCGTATCTAATTGCTATACCTTTGATATTTAACAGACAGGAACAAAGGGCTTTTTGTACATGGAACTTATTTAAATTTTTTTTTGACCACATTAGTCCAACAGTTCGTTGTTTGAAAAAAAAAAGGAAAACGGTTTACCAACAGTGTAGAAATGTTATGATGAATGCTACGTACAATTGCAAGAACACAGCCATAATGTCTTAGGGAGAATTCATCGCTGAAACAACACCCTAACTCCTTCGTATTTTAGATGCTAACTTTTGAATTGAATTTTTACCCACACAATGCTTTCAGGAAACCTGCGTGTCGGAGTATCAGCCTTTACGGGATAATGAAGACGCTGGCAAACACTTGTTGGCCAATAATGACTTTGGGTTGTACACTTATGACCTGGTCGTGCGGTCGAGCCCAGCTGGACAAGAAATAACCTATTTTTTTGAAACTAACCTGGGTATTAGCCAAGTGGTAAACGTTAAATTCCAGAATTATGTTCAACAGAAAAGTGACTACATCTGCACGGTAAGTTTCTACTGTGGTCAGTGCGTTAATTTTTTTGTAATTGCTAAGGCAATTCCGTGAGTGTGTATATGACGTCTTTCAATCTTGCCGCATTTGACCGTTTTTAGTACAAAACTTCTGCTCTTTTCCGGCCAATTTGAATATAACAGTATTTGCAAGTTTTCCTTTTTTGTGACGCAGACGGAAAAGTGCCATCAATTTTGTGACATGTTTTAAGTTGAACATCATTGTTGAAATGCACGACTCGTACGTACAAATTCGCACAAAAGCATAGGTGCTGGGTGCAATGCGGTTACTGTGCAAATCGATCTTGTTCAGGAATGCACAACGCACGTATACTTAGCACGCAGTGCAATCTCAACCATTGTTGAAACACAGAATTGCATAGGAGTTCTAGAAAGTGGCAATTTGTTAGGGTAGCCCATAAGTTGTTGGTCTTATTGAAGAGGTCGCCGCCAATGAGGCTGCTTTTATCCGTAATATTGAGGTAGCTACTAAGTGACATAATTGAGTCAATTGACACGGTTGTATTTAACGTGTAATGCTGCTGTGGAATGTCGGGGTAAGGTGCTCCAAGTAATTTGTAATGCGCTTCACGATGTTATTTCACAAAAATCAGTTTATTTTATCTAAAATCACCATTTTTTGGTTTTAGATTGATAGCAGTGAATGGAGTTGTGAGAAAAGCGTCACCGCTGCTAGTGCTCCTGCTTCTTCCGAGAGTGGTAGGAAAGTCACGGCTGACGTCATTTGCAAACCAATCTATTTTGGTGCGGTCCGAGCTACCATGACCCTAACTTCAGTTGTTGGGCGAGAATACGCTTTCCCTCTGCAGGGTTTCTGCGATCCCCCAAAGCCCATTTTGTAGCTTTTTCAGTGATTTAAAAACTTCAAATGCACATTGCATTCTGTACTGTGTCTTTTTTTCACTAGAGATTGCTATATTTTGTTTTTATGCGGCTTCGTACTAAAAATATAGCTTGTGCAGGAAGTATTCTACCTTTGATTGTGTATACAGTGTATAGGAAAACAAATCGGTGTTTTGGGGGCTTTTATTGGTTGCGTGACCTAGAAGTTTTTAATATTTATTGCAGCAAACTAACCAAGAAGGCAGTCGTGTAATTTACACTCAAGTGACGGTCGAACAAGACGTTTAATTCGGCAACCCTCTCACTTTCGATATAAGACGAACAGATGTAGACCAAGTTTTGAGTGATGCTTGACAAAAGTATAAAAAAGTTGATACGATTTTATACTTTTGTCAGGCATCGTATAGAACGCTGTGACATTAATTAAATATGCAATTAACTAACTAACTAACCTGCTAACTTAATATCCATACAGTGGCAACAGATAATAATTTCAGAACATAAAACGTTTGACGTTTTTAAATAGAAAATAACATGCAGAAAATATGCTAAGCGTTTACACACAACTCCGCCGTCCTTGATGATGATGATTTCTATATTTTTATCCTCCTATCTCGAGAAAGCGACGGAGACGCTATGAATAGGACGAATCCAGAGTTCCAGACTCGCTAAGGAGTTGCTCTTGTTTCCGATTTTTCCGCTCGAATTTTGCTTCTGACTTCTTCAATTTGCGTCTTGTTAAATTTCTCCCAGCAGCGATAATTGCCATGAAACATCTTATTCAAGAATGCAACAACGAGGTTTGGGTTGGAGTTAAACCGTCAACCTTGCGATCATGGCCGTCGTAAAAACGACGCTGGGCCGTCGTAAAAACAAAGCTCAGCAAGGGTACGACACAACTCGTACCCTTGCTGCTTTGCTTTTCGCTTATTAGTTTGTCGAGCGATAACTTTTTATTTCTGATCATGCTGTAATGAAGGACAGACGATTTGTCCGAAAATGTTCAGCTTATTTTCTGCACCGGCATGTTATTTTGTAAATATTGTTCAAGTCTATGATAGTTGAAGAAGTTCGTGTTCATAGTCTCAAAACTTTTGAAACGAGATAACGTGCAAAGAAGAACAGAGGTGAGGGGTCTGGGGGGCTCCACCCCCAAGAAGTTGACACGGTCTTAACGTTTTAGTTGATGGTGCAATGATTCATCACCCACAATAATTTCCACAAATGCACGCCACTGAGCATGACCCACCCGCCACCGCTGAACCCTTAAAACTGCTTCAATAAGCACTTAGATTTCGAAGATATAAGAACCATTGGAGGTTGGATTACTGTCAGAAGCCAGGAAATAGGAAAGCACAATCAGTATTCCAGCTTGCAACAAAATTTGCAAAAAAAACTGTTTTTTTTTGAGGCCATGTTTTTTTTGAAAAAAAAAAACACGTTTTAAAAAAAAAACAATGGCAAAACAAAACATTTACATCTCTAGGTCTTCCTCGCAGAGTTGCAGCAGCCAGTAATGGTAGCAACTACGTAACACTGTGCATCCTTTTTTCCGCAGATATTATAGCATACAGCACCGGTAATGAAGCGTATTTATCTAAGTGGAGCGCAAAAACGAGCTGTAGCTTCAGAAAAAAAGCGAAAGGAAGATAAAATTCTAAAAACGACGCCCAAACTGACGACTTTTTTTACCAGAGTAGCAAGTACCAGTGCACAATCAGCTAGTGAGCTTATCCTGGCAGACAATACAGAGCAGCCGCAATCTATTTCTCGATCTTCACTATTAGGAGCTGATGCAGATTTAGATTCACCATAAAAAACGGCGCTCCTGACCGTTCGGTCACGCTGCCGACGTGACTAAGAACGATTTTAAAATGTTTCAATTTTTTTGATTCGTTCATTTAAGTACCGTACGCGTAAAAACGATTGTAAAATTAAACAAAGGAAAATATAAACCCATTTAACTGATTGGGTAAATCGATGTAATGGAAATGCCCTAATTGTTTTTAACGAAGAATAATGTATTTGATCTTACTCAGTAGGACTCAAAGGCAGTAATTCAGCTTGCTGAACAACGCATTAGAAGTCCATACTGGTCTTTTTACGCTAGTACTGCTCAATATTGGTATTGTTTTTTTTTTTAGGCTGTTCTTTCGGTTTATTGATCTTTTCATTTTATATCGTATGAGCTTTCGCTAAATTTCGCAATGAGGGCCCCATCATTAAATTAGCCCAGGGCCCCTCGTACTGTTAATCCGCTCCTGGCCCCAAGCTCCTCAGACCTTTCTAGAAAAAAGGCTAACAATTTTAAGCAAAAATGTTCCACGTACTACAGCTCAAAAAATAACTAAATCGCTAACATTTAAATATCGTTTTACCAGTTTTATCAGAAAGCGTTCCTTTGACTTTCTTACAACAGTCGTGCTTTATAACTGCCTACGGTATTTTTAGTTTAAAACATAGGGGGGATGTGGGGTATGCTGCGTATGCATTCCCCCACCAGCCATTTTCAACAACGTTTTATATAAATAAAATTTTTCCATGATTTTGAACCTCTTCATAACAATATGCTGTAGTCGCCTTAAGCAAGCATAATCGAAACTCTGCGAACAAAATGCATCATTGGTGAAGCACTCAAAGTTAGGAGGAAAAATGTGACCAACTTTCCCCAAACATTGTTTAAAAAGTACTAAAATGGCCTTTGCAGTATGCAAATTTTCTAAATTTACCAGGGGTGGCATGTCCCCGGACCCCCTAGAGTCATTTTTGGTACTTACGTTACCTAAAATTAACTCTGCCGAAAAATCAGCGCTTGAATAAGTGACGAAAGTTAATGCCCTCTCCTTAAAAAAAAATCTAATTGCGCCCCTGACACGAACGCACTTTCAAAAGGCTTATTTACGCCCGTTTCCGGGTAAAAGCGTCTTTGTATTTAGTTAACATTCAACCTAATTTAAAACTTCATCTACCCCACCAAAACTTTCTGGATCCGCTCCTGCATACAACGTGTGGTCAAATGTGACGTCATTCTCAAAACCCTTCCCATTGCAAAATCCTGGCTACGCTAGTGCTTCCTACCATAATCAGGGGCGGATCCAGCTGGATGTGGGAGCGGATTTACCGATTTTTTAATTGTCAGGCCAGGGAAAAGAAGTTACTTATGCCGAGGCTTGAAAGGTCGGCACACATACGATTAAAGGTACGATACTTTTGCCAAAACAATCAACGACATACAAAGAAAAATACATAACGACAACAACTGAAAATCGACCCCACTTTCTTACAGCGCGGTGGTAGCAGTTCGGGGTTCAGAATAATATCGCTGCAGCTGGCCTGCCATCAAAACTCTTGGAAAATAACTTATGTTGCAATAATTCAATTTTACTATGATGAAGCCAAACTAAATGTGTAAGGTACATGTACCTAATAAGGCCCGCTAACACAATTTTTGCTCTAACTCAACCACCGCTTGAAAGTTGGTATTTTATTAGTAGGGGTTCATGGTCATCACACAATGAGAGCATATGGCGAAATGATTATTCACTTGATTTTTATAAGCAAAACAAAAAATTATATAAGTGGGCCTTATTAGGAACACGTGTTCCGAATAAGGCCCACCGTTCTTTTAGTTAAATTTCACCATTAAAACACTACAATGAAGCAATAATTACCAAGGTACGCTCATAAAACCTCAAGATTTCAAAAAAGCAAGTAGCTAAGCCTATATACAGAAAAATGTTGAACCAGAGGCTTGGGTTTTCAATCTCGTTTCGGGTCAAACCAAACATTTAAAACTTGCTTTCCCAAGTTTAGCCAATCACAAATCAGCTTTAAATCCAACGCTATACCTAATAACAAGTCTTGACAACATTTAGCTGAATTGCTGCAGTAACCTGACTACAACTGCACCGTTGATACTCTAGCAAGATTAGTCAAGCACATGGGCCTTATTAGGAACATCTATTTTCCCTATAAAAATGCTTTGATTTTCATTACGTCTAAAAATTTTTTTTGCAATATACCGCATTTTTTATTCACTAGTAAGTGTACTTTTATGCAAAACTTTCAAATCGAAAAAAACTTGTTTCCAACTGCTAAAAATTAAAATTTAAACTTTTACAAATTTTATTTCCAACGCTAACCGCATTTTTCTAAGATTTCTTTTAGCTCTAGAGAAATAATAGTTTGACAGAAAAGTTGAAATGTGGTAAACCACAGTGAGTTTATATTAGCTTTTGGTAAGGGACAAAACGAAATTTTTATTTGCTCTCGTAAAGAAGATCCAAGCGATGGGCCTTATTAGGAACCGGGCCTTATTAGGCGCAGGTACCTTATTGCATTTTCTCGTGTCAACTCGACGAATAGGCCTATTTATAATGTTTCAAAATAATCGCTGCTGAGTATGACCGTCTATTGCAGCAGCTCTTCATGGGAATACTTTGAAGCTCATTCGCTTTCTGTTAGTTCCGTTATGAGATTCAATCCTCACTCCTAACGCGCATATGCATTTTTGCTCCAACTAACTTAATGGCAGGCTACCTCACAAAACAAAACGTGTCTTCGCATTTACGCGACCCCATCTTTAAAAATGCCGACGTACGGTGTACGCCCATCTTAAAACTTGTTTCCTAATAAGGCGGTGATGAAAGTCTCCAACTTCCAAAAGGAAGCGGTCAAACAAAAATGTTAGAGGATCACTGCTCTACACCCAGGGTCTCCACTCTCCAGTCTCGCGATGAGTTTTCATATTGTCCTCGTGCGTGGTCGCACAAAGTATTGTCTATTAATATGATCAGATGAATCAAACTTAAAGCTTTGAGTGCTTTCTGATAATCGCAGACTCGAAAAAGCTCCATGAAAAAGTTAGAACGATTTACCCGAAGTGATGATCCGGTGTGCAACAAATTTCAAAAAACAACCGCGAAGCATGCCACTAAATGTTATTGGCCCTCGGCTCCTCGAGCATTTTTACACTATCTGGTGTTATGCTTCTGAAAAAATAATTGGATACTACGCAGCTCTACGCACTTCGATGTTAAAAACCTGTTTTTATTTAAATGACTTCCCTAAAAGGTTGACGTCATTACAATTTATGACGAACTCTTTCCATTGAAAACTCCAGCGTAGGCTACTTCTAGTTCTGGGGTCCCCGTTCATTCAAAATCCTTAAACAATCTTTTTGTCGCATTCTGCGCAGAAAGTGGTCTCCAAAAAAAAACCTTTTCGCTTTATGCGTTGCGGCCCATTCCTATGGGCGAGGGAAATGATTGCATCATTCTTCTGATTTTTGCTGCACTAACCTCTAACTATAGCTTATTTCGTATCATGTTAGTTAGTTAGTTAGTTAGTTGCATATTTATCCTCCTATCACGAGAAAGCGATTAATGCGCTATACGAGCTCGCTTGGGAGTTGCCAGCCATCTGTCTACCACACCAAGATAAGGGAATCCCGCTAAGTGCCTTTCCCAACGGCACAACAACGAAACTTGCCGGCTTGTTCTCCACACTGTCCCTTTAATGCTGAGCGTCAAGCAGGGAAGCTGTGAATACCAATTTTTAAAGCCATTGGTTTGACCCGACTCGGAATCAAACCCGAGTCTACAGCTCAGGAGATAGACGCTCTATACCAGGGGTGTGCAACCTTTTTCACTGGGGGGCCACTTTCGAAAATTTTAACAACGTCGAGGGCCAGTCACCGTCAAATATGTATAAAATTAGAAAATGCTAAACACAACCCGTGTATTGTGTCAAAAATTATTATATAGCATGTGGTTTTAAATATCTGAAACGTGCGTGCGCTCGCGCATGCACATTCCAGTGCGAGACGATTTCGTGCAAGCACACGCGCATGCGACAGCTCAGCGTGCGTTTGACATTCGTGATAGAGGCTAGAAAGTTACAACACAACGTCCTTGACCCCTTGTGTGGTTGATTCGGCTATGAAAAGAATCGGATTTTTATGTAAAGCCATATAGATGGTACAAATAGCTAAATAAATCGATTTAAAAAAATTTTTTTTTGTCCTGCCATCGTCGAGGGCCACATTGACTGGCCTGGAAGGCCGGATCGTGGCCCGCGGGTTGCACACCCCTGCTCTATACCACTCGGCCATCTGAGCTGTTTTGGATGGTTGGTGCAAATGTTTGGATGGTTGGAGCAAAGTTTGTGATTCGTTAATTGTGCAGTACCAAGTAGGCCAACTACCGGTAACACTACCATACTGAGTAATTAGATATTTAGCTAACTAACACTATAGGCCTAATTACTATGAAACCGTGCAGTTTTAATTAAAATTTAACAAAATATAGGGCAGTACTTTCTCTTTGGAACTTTGTTTTAAAAAGTACCGCGGTACTTTTAATTTTAAGTACCGAGTACCGGTACCGGCCGGTACTTTTAGCAAAGTACCGAGTGGTACTTTTAACAAAGTATTAAGTATCGGTACCGCCGGTACTTTACAAAAGTACCATGCCCACCTCTGGATGGCGGTATTGTATTTTAAAAACAAATCTTTCAAACGATTGCTGCGGAAGGTGTAGTTGTGCAGACTACACCTTTTTTACGATTTTTTTTTTACAGTAAATTTTGCAAAAGTACCGAGTACCGCCTAATTTTGAGAAATAAACATACCAGCTGACTGCGGTACTAAAGTACCGCGGTACTGTCCACCCATGTTTAAGATCTGGTTTAGGCAAAACCACACTTAATGTTGTAAACAGTTCCTCAACGCTTCCTCCACTCAAAATTCTATCACTCGTTCTTTTAGCACCAAAGTATATTCGGATTAAAGTTGATAATTATAACCACGTTGTGCACAATCGCGATCCTCTGAAGCAGCACGTTCACACAGCGAAATCCACATTGAAAGAGAGAAAACAATGACGCACGAGCTTATACGATGAGGCTCGCACGTGTGAATAAATACGTGAATAAATATAAACAAGTTAACCTATACTGTCCAAAAACAGTCCCAAAGTCCATATCGTCACGTTAGTGGAAAAACTGCGTACCGTAAGTCATTTTTTCAAGTTTCGAGAACAACGCAAAAAAACTCTTGATTGTCTATGTTACTATTGCGTCACAAGTTACCTGTGAATCAACAATAATCGGAAGATAAAAGGGTTTCATCGCTCATAACATGCGTTATTATGATTAGCAAATTCGTAAAACGCTATGGCACTAACTCAAAAAAATTCTTTCCAAAGTTGTAGGAAGAAGATAATCGCTTCCGCGGTGGATTAAGTGTTGCCTACTTTAACGAACACTATCTGCAAACCGTCAAATGCATCAGCTTAGATCAACGCTTCTCAACCAGTGGTCCGCGGCCCACAGGTGGACTGCGAAGTTGTTTCAAGTGGGCCGCGCATGCAGAAGATTTAATGCTTGTATTGAGAGGTTCCCTTCCTCTATTGCATAAATCAGTCTCAAACGATTTTTTTTAATGTTGTAGCACAAAAGGGCAAACACAAAACGTTGTCAAGTGTGAATACGAGAATTGCTTTGTAGTTCAATAAATTTCAATTTTTTGTGTGATTCACGCTTTTGAATTGACCCAAGACAATTTGTGCCCACCAAAAAATATTTTCATTTTTGGAATTGACTGTTTCTGTGAGTTAGTTTGCCCAGCCTAATGTTGATTTGGTTGTTACTTTAAAGTTGTTTGTAGCAGGCTACAATGTTAAGTCATTTTAATTGAAAAAAGGGATCCACGACTCTGAAACTTGCAGTTTCTGAACCCATTAAGCGTTACTTTAGCCCCGGAAAGTATAAAACTTTATCCTCGGAAATAGAAAATGAAGAAGTAGTTGAACTGTTCAAAACCAACACTCGTGTGTGTTAATCTCCCAAATTTGGCCCTAACTCCAGGCTGTATCTTTTTTTTAGTGAAGCATAGGCCTGTGCATCGTGGTGATGACTTAGCCCAGCATCAAACCCGCAGCTCGTAAGTCCAACACGTCGACCACTCGGTCAACTCTATGTGCCTCCACACTGTACCTTATTCCACCGCAAAAGGTCAGATTTTGAGTTAAAAAACAAATTTTATGTGTTCTTGTATTTTCTTTCTGTTGCATCACAAAAAAAAACTCCGTGTAAGTGGGCCGCGAAGTCGAAAAGGTTGAGAAGCACTGGTTTAGATGGTTAAATAAGTGCTGCTACTGCGGAAAAGGCTGTCTTTTTTCCACTGTCTTGTAACCAGTTTTACCTCGACTTGTTTATCCGGAACTATGTTTGTCCACTGAACTTGGGTGTTTAACGGCTTTGAATGATAATGCAAATTTCAAAATAGAATGGTTAAAGTTGCGTCCCCGTATTGCTTGCCGCATAAGACTTTATTTTGGTACTGCCACTTTCTACTGAAACCAGGATGCGCGTGAACGAGTAATCAAGCAATTGAGGAGACGAAAGTCCTGGGCCCACAGCGGTAGCCAATGCCATTAAGAATTTTTCGGAAACAAAATATTTTTTTTCTAGATACCGGGGGGCTGTCGGGGAAAGTTAGGGTGACTAAGGTGTAGACCTAGATGGGACACACATTTGAACTCTAGGTCACTCGTCGTCGTCATCGTTTGGCGGGGCATCTCTTCCAAGACAAATGGAAGGACCAAGGCCGAGGGTTTATCCTTTTACCACCCTGGCCACCAAACTGCTGACTGTAAGGGACTTCAGCCAGCATCTTGTTTCGTCATCCAAAACTATTAGACCAAACATACCTCGGGGTGCTCGATGTATGGGACACTGTGAGATGATGTGGTCTGCGGTTTGTTCACTGGCACCACACTCACAATTCGCTAGAGGAGCGAGACCCCATTTGTACATGGACGAACAGAAACGTCCAACACCAGAACGCAGACGGTTGAGCTTGACCCAGGCTGCCCTGGGCAGACCCATACCCAAGGGTCTGGAGCTAGCCTTGGGAATGAAAGCGTGGAGTGACAATGCGTTAGCAGAGTACTCTAGGTCACTTTTGAATTGGAACAGTAGTTTAGCAGCTACAGCTGCTGGAAGCATCAAAAAGTGCAGAAACGTCCAAGTAAAAACAATATGGCTTCCCTTTTCGGAAGCCATAATGACGGTAATACACTGCAGCATGTAGGCTACACGCACGAACCACTGCGTGGCAGCATCACCACTTTAATCAACGAAAAATATACTTGCAAATGCACAATAAATAAAACACAAATGCTCGAAAAAGGTTTAACTCCCAAACAACTTCGATATCACGCACAGGGCCAATGAGAGAAAATCCGGGCCCCGCGGCAGAGATAGAATACGTGGCCCCTGTACCAAAAAAGGTCTTAATTTCGTGTTTCTCTAAAAAAAAGGGTCTTGACATCGCGAAGCCGTAATTACTTTAGAATTTCGTGAAGACGTAATTTCTCGTGCGGGGCCCCTCAAAATATGACGAGCCCCGGTGCTTCGTACCCCCTGCCTCGCCCCTCTCACCTGCCCTGATCACGCAGGTAAGTTAATACTTGAATAATATTTAAATTAACTAACCACACTGCTTTTTGTAACATTGCTGGATAATAGCATAACGATAACACTTAAAAACAACACAGCAGCATCGTCATTCTCTTGAATCACTACAATTTCCGTCCATTTTTGCTTCCAAACTTTCCACTTCAACCAAAACTGACTACACTTGCGTATAGCAACGAATTCAAAAGATATTGAAAAAAAAAAAATAATAATAATCCTAGATTGCTGCCATAACTGTTTTTATATCATTTTGTTTTGAACCAACGGGTTATGAGGTTGTTAAATTCTTAGCAAGAGCTTTAAACTGTTCAGCATCTGGCAACCTTTTAGTTATGTAGCAGAGAAGATGCGTCCGGAAAGCAAAAAAAAATATTGCAAAAATTAGGAAGAAAAAAAGTATGTAGTTGAAACTTAAATTGGGGCTAGCTGCCTGCTCACTTGTCCAGAATCTGTTCTATGCCCCAAATGCCTATCTCGCTCTTGACATAATTCTATAGACATCTTTAAAGGTAGCCAGTTCGATTTGTTCGTTGACCTTGGAGAGTGCCGCTCGAATGGTATCGGTAGGTTTTCATAGAGTTATTTTGCGCTCCCTTATTAGTTGTTTCTATGCCCTCCCCTCTTTTCGTGGGGTCGGTAACTACATAACCAACATCACTTATTTGGGCGAAGCCAAGAGTGCAGCACACAAATACTATAGCTTTTCTACAGTAAACTTGGATATTTTTGTCAAAAACGGAGGATGGCTGGACTATTACTGCTGTCTGCTGGTAATTCTGTGGTCGAAACTCTATGAAAATCTGCTCTATTCACCAAGCAGACATCATGTTGCCTTTCACGAGAAAAAGTTGGGTGCACCACTACTGCACCATTACCGGCATACGGTACGGTACTACACGGACTAAATCAAATCTATTTTGCAGAAGCGTGTAACCAGTGGCGGGGCCCATCTCCGCAGCTTAGCGCCAGGGCTACACAGCTCCGAAGAAACGTCGCAGCGGTGGCGAGCCGTTGGCGACACTGTGCCGATTTAACCGGCCCGGGAATCGAACCCCAGATCTCCCGCACCGTTAGCTTGTGCGCTAAACAACTGAGCTAATGGCCGGTTGAGCTAACCACTAACCACACGGACTACGCTTTTTCAAGTGCTGGGGAGCTGCAAAATCAGTAGGCAAAAAAGCTATCGGCAGCGTGGCGCAGTGGTTCGGAGCGACGTTTTTACGACGACCATGATCGCAAGGTTAATGGTTCAACTGCCAACCTAGTCTCGTTGTTGCGTCCTTGGATAAGATGCTTCGCGATAGTTAAGCTAACTCTGCTAGTTGGTGAAATCTGGCGTGCAGAAAATTAAAGAAGTCAGAAGCAAATTTCAGCCGGAAAACTCGGAAACAAAGTCAACTCCCAAGCGAGTGTGGATTCATCCTAAGCATAGAGCCTCCTCCGCTTTCTCGTCATAGGAGGACGAAAATGAAGAAATCAAATCAAACCACGAGACACGGTACATCTTACAAAAAGAAAAGCAATATAATTATCTTTCGATAGATAATTTTCTCTCTAACTTTTTATTACCAAAAACTTTTATGTCATTTCATGAGCATTTAAGCCCTCCTCACGTAGTCTAGCTTTGGTTCATTGGGGCTACGTTTAGGGTAGAGTAAATAGGCCTTACTTAGGGGCTACGCTTTAAAGTCCATTGCTTAGGGTAGGGTAATCTCCCACTTTAAGGTAACCCTAACCCAGAGCTGGGCACTCGGTACTTGAAAAGTAAGGACGATATCGGTACCGATACTTTGCTAAAGAAGTACCGTCGGTACCGATAACGGTGCATTTTTGAAAAAGTAACGACGATATCGTTACTCGGTACCGATTTTCGGTACTTTTCAAAAATTTTTTTCTTAAAAATTAATTTTTTTTGATTTACGTCTTGCAAAGCCACGGAAATAAAACCTTATCAAGCTTTTTGTCGCATCAGGTGCCAGTGTAAGATCTGAGTTGAAGTCACGCGCGAATCTTGTTAATGCAAGCGAACGCTTCGGTTACATCAACAAGGCGACAGCGGCACACTCACTAAAACAAGCATTCTCATGTATGGCAACAGCATCTTCTGTTGATCTCCTGCATTAGTTTTGAAGCTAGGTATAACTAAGGAGTATCATTATCAGAAACTCACCCTGGAGAGCAGAAAAGTTTGTCACACCCTTGTTTATCTGGCTACGTTGCTATATTCGAACAATACTAATGACGTAAAAGAGCTTAATGGCCTATATACGAAAAGATGTTGCAAAGATTCTTGCTGTGCCAAATGCATCATTGCATTGAAGGAGAACGTTTTCATTTTTAAAGCCACTTTCAGCAGAGGTTGGTGTATCAGTAGCAGCATGCTCAGAACTTTTGGATGAGTCAAAATTAACATTTTTCTCAGAACTTGCAGGTTTATAGTTTTACTTTGATCCAATGACACAGAAATAAATTTTCTATATAGTCTAAACCAGCGGTCTTCAACCTTTTTTACACAATCGCCACTTTTTGAAAAGTGTGAGTCTAAATTGCTCTTACAAAGCATTGAGGAGCAAAAATATAAAAAGGTCTACACGTCAACAGTTATTTTTCCACTGAAAATCGGTGAAGAGCAAAAAAAAAGATGTGAAAGCGGCCCGAAGTTTGCCCAGCTCTGGCGCTGGGGAATTTTTTTATAATTTTTTTTTAAATTTCGTTCTTTGCTACTCGGGATGTGCCGTATAGCAAATTTGCCGGATAACCGGATATCCGGCAAATTTACCTTACCGGATGTCCGGTAGGGGGCCGCCGCCCGGTGGTTGCCCACCACTGATCTACAACAACGTGGTTTTGCGATACTTTTTGAAGATGCTTTTCGCGGAAAATACCAAAATTTTTGGCTTTTGCTCTCTAAGTTTATTACAAAAAAAGTTACCGAAATATCGAGTAAAATCGTCTAAAAAGTAACGACGGTACCAAAAACGGTACATTTTTCAAAAGTATCGACGGTACCGATAACGGTACTAAAAAAGTACCGCGTTACAGTACCGCGGTACTTTTGAACCGCGGTACTGCCCAACCTAACTCTTTCAAGGTAGTGAGGTTAGACTAGTTGCCGCAGCTGCCGGAACAAGGCTTCACTATCCTAACCCGTATCACTAATATGGCTTTCAAAGCCGTTACTTTTTTGTAAAGTCAGAAAGTCATTAATTTTTCGGCTTTGAAAATGGGAGGATTTGCAGACGTTTTTGGTTTTAAAAACGGTGATAGGTTAAGTAATAGGGTGATAAACCTGCAGCGGTAGGCCTACAGCCTAATCCTCAATGAATTTGTAGCCGTAAATCGGTTTACAGTTACGCTTCTTCTCAAACATTTTCACTCCAACTTGCTATTTTCATAACTATAGCCTCCCCTGGTCCCATACACCGGTTACAAAGTCTAGAAGTTTTTAATCAAAACAATTTTTTATTGCGTCTGTTGTCATCTTACCGTTTATAATTTTTGGTCCAACTTTTACAAAACTCCGAAGTAAATTCTGTTTATGACGTAAAAATCAATTGTACGTTGACAGTGAAGCAGCAGAAAAAACCAGGGAGTCGAACCGAACCCGAATCGGAGTTTTATAAACCGGTTTTAAGCTATTTTTGTCGAACCTTAACCGAACCCGAACCGTATTTTTCAAAATCGCAAAGAGCGAACCGGAACTGAACCGAATAAAGTGAGTACTTGAGAACCTTAACCGAACCAGAACCGATTAAAAGAAGCGGTTCGCTCCGTGACGTCACACGCGTCACTTCAAAGCTGGTTTGAATTCGAAATAATAGTCATTTATGTAAGCAATCTATGCATGGTGAAACAGTCTTTTACCGTTAATTGGCTTTTAGGGATGTGCCGCAAGGAAAATTACTCGGACTCGCCAAGTAACGAGTATTCACGACATTACTCGGCCGAGTATCTACTCTGCGACGTCAAGATATGAACTCAAAATCAGGTGAAAAGCAAAAAAAAGCTCATCACGTACGTAAAAGTAGCCTACTAATTTCGACTCAAAATCGGGTGCAGAGCAAAAAAAGTCAACATGATAATACTTTAATGCTCGGTCGAGTATCAATTAATACTCGGACTCGGCCGAGTAATGTCTTAATACTCGGCCGAGCACTCGGACTCGACTCGGCACATCCCTACTGGCCTTACTGCGAGTTAAAATTAATGCATTATATTGGCCTGTCGACGTAAAGAAAAGTTGCGTTGTACGTTTCATTTTTTAACTAGTGTTACTAAAACTATACCATTTTTACTGTGAACCAGAACCGGAACTTTATAAACCGGTTTTGAAATATTTTTTGCTGGAGCGAACCCAAACCAAACCGTTTCAATTTATGTGAACCTTAACCGAAACTGAACCGAAATTTGAAATTGCTGTTGAACCCAAACCGAACCTCAACCGGAAAAATGAAACGGTTCGACTCCCGGGAAAAAACTTTCAATTCCTAAACTGCAAGTCACCTCAAAGTACTGACCTACGCAGTTTAGGTTCTGGGCCATAACTCGCAAAGTAGCCTACTTGGTGTTTTTTCCCCAAATTTTCACAGGCGGTAGCGCTGACCCAACAGAACAACTTGGTGCAAAAATCTCATTTTCGCCAAAAAATTACGTACGCAGTTTTTCCACTAACGTGACGATATGGAGATAGGTCGCTTGTAGAGTTTGCACAAATAATTCATCCGCTTCCATAATGTAGCGTATAGTTGCGCACATTCCTGCCATAGATTTCCATACAATAAAAGCAAAGTGAAGTCTCAAGCTTCCTTGACAGGCTCGGTTAAGGTTCGACAAAAATAACGTAAAACCGGTTTAATACACTCTGGATCGGGTTCGATTCGACTCTCTGCTAAGAATCATCGCTTCAAGTCCCTTTATAACAGGGGTTCCCAAACTGGGGTACTTGTACCCCCTGGGGCACATTTCGACTTTTTGAGGGGTACATTAAATTATATTTTTTATTATCTGATGTTATTAGGACATAGGGCCGGACCGATTGCAAGAGTAACAAACAAAAAAATCCACACGTCTTGACATGTCCTGTAAACCCAAACTTACCATTTCGTGCTTCCGTGCTTATTTTTGAATTTGTAGCGGAAAAGACAGAACTGTTTGGACGTGAAGACCTTTCGTTTGGTCTTCACCAACTTGGGGGTACACGAGCGAATCCATAAACTGTCCAAGGATACCGAAGAACAGAAAGTTTGGTAAACTTTGCTTTATACGATTACAGTACAGCAGCTCTTCATTTTTTTATCAAATGCACTCATGTTAGGCCTGACTCACAATATGAGTTTTCTTTTTCTTTCGGTAAGGGCAAAACTGTTACCGCTGAACGTGGTTGCCAGATTGGAATATTGTAGGTCCAAATTCGCGAAATTTGGACCTTTATTAACTTGTTTGGACCGAAAAAAAGTTATTTGCACTATTGGACTAATTGGAAGGAAAGTTGGACATTTTAAAAGTTCGTTAAAAAAGTGAATCTACGTATTGCAATTTTGTATGTGCGCATTGACAGACAACAAATAGTGAAAATTGGACACCTGCGGATGTGGCGACAATTTTTTGGTCATCAATTGATTTTGGGCGGTGAATTGGACTTTTTTGTACTCAATTTGGACATTTTGAGATTAATTTTGGACTTTTTTCGTGTTGATCATTTGGCAACCCTACCACGAAATACTAGTCCTCGCTGCTTGGGGTACAGCTGTCACCCTGCATGTTGAAATTTTAAATGGACCCCTATCTTCTAATTCTAGCAGCACTGCTACCTCCTCACCAATAACACTACAGCAATTGCTACAGTACAAAAACAATTACTGCAAAAATATCATCATGGTCAATGATGAAATGTAACGGTCTTCACCAGTGATAATTTTAAATTGTCGCTTTCAATGACAATTTTTTTCGGTGATAATCATTTTAGCAAAAAATTCTCACTGGTGGAGTAGACTCTTCAGCAAAAACTCGCTGCGCTGCTCCAGTACCTGTAAGAATTTCTGATAAAAGTAATTATCACTGAAAGTGACAATTCATAATTACCACTGGTGGAGCTGTGGCTTAACAACTCATGCACGACTAGTTGTTGTAGTAGTAGCCTAAGTGAAAACTATAAGACTATGTTAAACTGAAATTTTGCCGTATGATTACTGGAAATTGATAATATTCGCCCGTTCGCAGCCTAAAAAGGTTGATAGCTACTGATTTACGGTGAATTAGTGATGTTTTTTTGTTTTGTTCTATTGTGTGTCATTTATCTTTGTCAGTGCGGTGAATTTTTCAAAAAGTCATCAAGCCTGTACGTAATCGAGAAGGCTGCTAATCAGTGGCGTAGTGAGAAATTTAAAGGGGGGGCATAATTTGCACATTTTTTCAAACGTTTTTTTTATAGCAGAACAAATTTGAAGCTGTTTGAGAAACAAAAAAAAAACTCTAGGGGGTCCGGAGGCATGCACCTTCGGAAACTTTTTTGAAAATTTTGTGCTTTTTGAATAATTTTCAGGCAAATTTTGCTTAAATTTTTTGATCCTAATTCTAAGTGCTTCGCCAAATATGATGTATTTCTGGTCACATTTTCGATTATATGCGCTTGGCGTAAGGCTTATTGCGATCCAATAGGTTTGAAATCATGGAAAAATTGTATAGGTCTTCGTCAAAAACATTTTTGAAAATAGTTGGTGGTAGAATGCATACCCCTCATCCTATCTCCCTGGATCCGCCTTTGGCCATAAGCTCCAAAACCATAAGCTACTAAAAGAGTCTGGCATATTTCGGTCACTTGGCACCATTAGTTTTGTTCTTTTTTATTAAATGTCAGAGTCAAAAGCCCCCCCCCCCCAAATACGATTCTGCCGCTAATCGTATCATCACTAAAATTTTCTAAAGTGATTTGAAAAGGGAGATAATGAAATGCAAAAGGATTTGGGTATACAATGGGACCCTATTACGAATTCTATTTCTCTTTCTGAAAATTTAACTGCTAATGCAGTCCACCCGCAGAGGTATTTTGGCTACTTTTTCGCAAATTTTTGATCCCATTGGATTAATTCAACCATTGCTGTTATTACCGAAAATTTTGATTCGATCTTTGTGCACATTAAAATTAAACTGGGATGACGAAATTACACTTGACCTAATAGAAGGTGGTTGAATCACGAGAAGCTAGATATGCGACAGTTTCTTTTGAACAAAACCGCTACAGGGTTTTTGAAAATCACGTGATGCGTTAGAAAAGTACGTATGATAACAAGCTGACTATAAGTAACAACATTGTACCGGAATGTGGCAGCAGCGGCGTGGTGTTAGAATGCTGGAGTGGCATTCAATGGCACAAGGTTTGATGCTGCTTAAGGTGTTAATTTTTTTCTCTACGTAGTTGGTTTATTTTCTGTGGGCTAACAGAAAAAAATTTTTTATTCGGGATGGGGAAGAGTGGGGGTAATAGAATAAACAAAAAATTTTCTTTTAGTCTACCAGTAAGCACAAAAACTGCCACCAGTAAGGACAAAAACGCTGCAGTCAGCACAAAATCGCTGTAGCGGTTTTGTTCAAAACAGACGGTCGCATATCTAACCGCTCGTGTTTGAATCACGTGGATTGCATTAAGTCCGTCAGCTGGGATAGATGTTTAATTCCGTCAGCTGATTATGACAGCGTTGAAGTTTATGCTTTTTCAGACGCTTCTTCCGAAGCTTACGCCTCAGTTGTGTTTCTTCGTGTGGTTTACGATCATCGTCGTCGTCGTCGTGTGGTTGGGCATCCTCTTCTGACGGTTTAGATGTTGACGGCATTGATTTTAAGCCAGCGTCGGGTGTCATCATCCAGGACCAGCAGACCTTGTATTCCTTTTGGTGCACGATGTAGGGGGCATGTAGAAATGATGTGGTCTGCAGTTTGCTCAGAGGCACCACACTCACAATTCGGTGAAGGAGCAACACCCCATTTGTACATGGATGAATGAAATCGCCCTACGCCAGTCCGCAGACGATTCAGTTTTACCCAAGATGTTGTGGGCAAACCCATTTCAAGAGGCTTAGGACTGGCCCTGGGAATAAAAGCATGAAGCCTTGATGCACTTTTCAAGTACTCCATGTTCCATACATAATCCATCCATTGCGCTGCGCGAATGTCTGATTCGGTCAGACTATCGAGTAGTTTCTGTGCAGCGGGTACAAACGGACGTCTTGATTTGAGCCTTCCCTGGTGCGCATTTTGTTTCCCGACCAGCTGCTCATGTAGAATGTGATCAGGGTTAAGGGTGGCGCGGTTAGCCAGGGAGAGTGTCGCTTCTCGACGGCGAAGCTCAGCTGGCTGGATGCTGCGAGGATTGGCAAGTAGTCCGTTGGAGTGGGTCGCAGACATCCAGTGACAATGCGCAAGGCGTCATTTAAAACACTGTCGATTAGCCGAGTGTGAGCACTACGACACCAAACAGGTGCGCAGTACTCAGCTGTGGAGTAAACCAGGGACAAGGCGGCTGTTCGCAATGTTTTGGCTCCTGCACCCCATCCCGAGCCTGCAAGTCGCCTCAACAGTGTGACGCGAGTGGAAAGTTGCTTGCGCAATGCTTCTAGGTGATGACGAAAAGTGAGCGACCTGTCCAGCTTTACACCAAGGTAGGTTGGAGTTGGACAGTACGGCAATAGTTTGCCGTTGTTGAAGATTTTGAGCTCACGTTTCGCCTCTCGGTTGTTTAAATGAAAGGCGGTCGTCACCGTCTTAGTGTGGCTGAGCTTCAGCCTCCAAGTCTGGAGATACGCTGAAAGTGTTGTCATGTCTTGGCTTAGAGTGCCCTCCAAAGTCTTCCAGTCTTTCGAGGTATGCATCAATGCCAGGTCGTCGGCATACGCATACTTCTGGGAAATTGTGGAAGGCAGGTCGTATGTGTAGATGTTAAAAAGAAGGGAAGCCAAGACTGATCCCTGTGGGAGACCATTTCGCAAACGTCGTAACCTGCTTCGCTTGCTGTCACCGATGGAAAGGGTGAAGCTTCTATTTCGGATAAGTTCCATAATCATTTGGACCATGTGTTTATCAGGAAGGAGTCTCAGCAGCTTACAGGTGAGGCCACGATGCCAGACAGTGTCATAAGCAGCTGTCAGATCGACAAAAACAGCACCGGCCTTTTTCTTGGTCTCAAATGAGTCCTCGATGTGTTGGATAAGTAGAACAGTTTGGTCTACTGTGGACCTCCCCTGTCGGAACCCAGCTTGCTCCCGAGGAAGAAGCGGGTCGACAATGGGCTCGATACGGGTGTAAATGAGCCTCTCGAGGATCTTGTAGGGGACACAGAGCAAAGAGATGGGGCGATAGCTCTTGGGATCCTCTACAGGTTTCATTGGTTTGGGGATCGCGACAACCAACGCTCTTCTCCAGGTTTTTGGAATTTTGAGGGGGTGCAAACAGGATGAAAGAAAGCCACACAGCCAGGATTTCAGGGCAGCTCCAGCATGGAGCAAAAGCTCAAAGCAGATAGAGTCTGGGCCTGGAGTTTTTCCTGGTTTCAGATGTTTGAGGGCGGCTGCGAATTCTGAGGAAGTAAAGCTTCCACAGACATTCACTGCACTTGTTGTAGAGGCCCTCCAAAGATCAGACACTTTTTGAGACACAAGCCGGGATGACTTGCGATCAATATCCTCGTATTTGCTGTTATTGACCAGTACTGATGCGATGGCATTGGCTGAAACCGCACAATGCCGAGGGGAGCGTCGTGATCTACCAGTTGTTTAATATGCTCCATGCTTTACGACTGGCGTGAGAAAAGTCGATGGTTTGGACTGCCTCAGACCATCGTTCCCTGCGTTTTCTGTCAAGCCTGGACAGCAGGGCAGAAGCAGCCCTGCTAGAGTCAGATCCCTCAGGCGATTGCAGAAACATCTGATAGAGGTTCTCACACTCAGCATCCCAACACGGAATGTGGTCGTTTCGTCGACCACGTGGGATATACTTTTTGGCTGCTGTGCTGATGGCATTACAGAAGTCCTGGTATGCCCGGTCCACATCAGATGTATCACGTGGCAACAAGCTCTTAGCGAGTTGGTTGGTCAGGGCATTGTAATGGCTCCATTTGGCCTTGCGGAAGTTCCATCGCTTAACAGGCATACTCGGAACTGACAGAGTGAGCCTTGGTGGAACAATGAGCGAAGGTCGATGTTGTGACCTAGGAAACTTCTCTAAAATACGATGATTATGTAAAGGTGAACTTCTTGGTTGGTAAATGTAAAATAGCTCCGCAAAAGGAAACTTTGGCCGTTCCTAAGCTTGCGTTGATAGCTGCCTGTTTATCTGTTGGCCTTGTTCAGAAAGTCTTCAGCGAGCTTCGTTTGGAAATCCATCGTATTGTTTATTGGATTGATGCGGCTTTTGTGTTCGACTTGATCAACAATCAAGATAAACGTTTTAAGCTTTTTGTAGCAAATAGATTGTCGTTCATTCATCATTACTCGAAGCCTAGCGATTGGCGTTTTGGTCCCACGCAGTTTAACGTGGCTGATGATGGTACGAGAGTTTTGTTGCCTTCTAGCATTGAACGGCTTAGCCCTTGGATTGAAGAACCTGAGTTTTTGCGTCAGATGAATGGTAATTTGCCCAGCTTTGCTTATAAAACAAGTCCGGCAGCTTTCTCGTTTCTTTGTTTTCCAGTTGGTGTGCGTGCTTTGGACGTTTTAACTACTTTGGAGTATTTGATATTGAGGTATTCTTCTTTCGTTAAATTGTTGCAAGCCGTAGCTATATTCTCTCGTTTCAAAGGATATCTAAAGTAGAGTCGAAAGGTCATGGGTTCTCCAGCAACCAAAACTGACCTTGATGACGCTCGCGGTGATTTGTGTCGTTTTGTTCAAACCACTTGTTTCGGCTTTTTGTTTGATTTTTTAGCAGGGAAAGCAGTGTCCAAGGAGCACCGCAATGAACTAAATTATCTATAAGAAAGCTGTCGCCCTTTATTGATGAAGAGGGTTTAATTAGAGTCGGAGGTCGTCTTCACCGTTCAACTTTAGGATATGCAATTAAGCTTCCGATTTTGTCGTTTCTTTAAAAGTTTTATTTGCGTTTCTTTAAAAGTAAGCGTTTGTTTTATTTGCCGCTTCTTTAAAAGCGACGTAAAGGGACTAGCTTAAACTCTAATATTGCTGCAGGTGACCTTGTTCTTTTAAAGAATTCTAATGCGACGAGGAATCAGTGGTCGAGGGCTTGAGTTACGAAAGTTTTCCCTGGTGGATTTGAAGTGGTAAGAACGAGTGGGGTTGTGACTGCCAATCGTAAGCATTTTGTTCGAGATGTGAGTTACGTACGTCCGTTAGAGGCTCTCATTTAAACTTTCTTGCTTTCTCTTTATACTCTCGATGTAATATTTCTAGTGCTGGGTTTGCCTTGTTGGTGCTATTCTAACATTATTTTGTTTTTCAGATTGTGTTGTTTGAAAGTGGTCTAGTTCGATTGGTCAGGCACTACCTTTTGAAGGCTCATTTATGGGGCGCCATTTGGAAAAAAACTATTTGTTTTGTGACCCATATTTTTTGAGCATATTTAGACCTTCATTTGTCCGATATATATATATCGGAAATATCCGACTTATATATTGGACAAATTGTACTCTAAATCGGAACAAAACACACACGCAAAATAAGTCGGACAAAATTGTTTTTGCTCAAACGGCGAGCCACACGCCGTTTGAAAAAAACGATTTTGTGACCCTTGTTTTTTCAGCTTATTTATACCATTATTTGTCCGATATAAATATCAGAAATATCCGACTTATACAGTATATCAGACAAATTGTTTTCTAAGTCGGACCAAAAAACACGCGCAAAATAAGTAGGAAATTTCCGACTTGTATGTCGGACAAATTGCACACTAAGTTGGACCAAAATAGATGCGCAAAACAAGTCAGACAAAACTTTATGTCTGACTTATTTTGTCTGATATGGTTTCTATGAGCTATTTCAGACAAAAGCTAATAGTATCACCTGACTTTCATGAGATACCCTGTCGTAGAGCGTTTACGTACTACTAACAGCGTACTAACTTAGTCCATCCAGCGTGTTGCCACTCATAATTTTGTTTTCAAGATTTTTTTCACAAAGTTTGCCAGAAGTTTCTAGTCTATAGTCTACGCTACTGTTGAAATAACAGCAAGCTTTGTCATTATTTGTTAGACTATGAACGCACGTTAATAGAGCTTATACATACTTTTATTTTCCGTATGAAGTTCAAACATTGCGATTTCGCGAGTATGACTCGCTTGATTGAGCAGCCTGTACGAGCCTCGCGTCAACCGTCATGTATCTTAGCGCTTTGAAGTGAAATTTTCTGCTTTCTTCGCGACAGTCCAGTCAAACTGATATCAAGATTCACAATTTTTTCTTTTTACGCGGTACATCACAAAACTCACGTGATACTTCTAGATTTTGTCTGAGATAGCTCCTATGAACCATATGAGGCAAAAAATATTTTGCGTGTGGTTTTTGGTCCGACTTAGCATAGACTTTGTCCGATATACAAGTCGGAAAAATCTGACTATTTTGCGTTTGTTTTTTGGTCCGACTTAGCATAGACTTTGTCCGATATATAAGTCGGAAAAATCTGACTATTTTGCGTGTGGTTTTTGGTCCGACTTAGCATAGAATTTGTCCGATATATAAGTCGGAAGAATCTGATTATTTTGCGCGTGTTTTTTGGTCCGACTTAGAGTACAATTTGTCCGATATATAAGTCGGATATTTCCGATATATACATCGGACAAATTATGGTCTAAACAAGCTTAAAAAACAAGGTCACAAAATCGTTTTTTTCAAAACGGCACATGGCGCGCCGTTTGAACAAAAACAATTTTGTCCGACTTATTGTGCTCGTGTTTTTTGGTCCGACTTAGATATTGATGAGTTGCAGCTGACGTCATCATTTTCCCGCCAAAAGCATTGGACGGCAAAAAGAGCTTCATTCTTTTATAGTGTACATGCGCTTAATATGAAAAGATGTGGGGTGAGTGGAGGAAAAGATAGAAGAGTGTGAGGGGTGAGTGTGGAGAAGTGTGGGGGAGGTGTGAGAAAGTGTGTTGGGGTGTGGGGGGAGGTGGGGTGTGTGGAAAAATGTGGGGAAGGTGGAGTGTGTGGAAAAATGTGGGGGAGGTGTGGGAAAGTGTATTGGGGTGCAGGGGAAGTAGCCTAAACAGAGGTGTGGGGGAGGTGAGGAGAGGTGGGGGTGTGAAAAAATGTGGGGGAGGTGTGAGAAAGTGTGTTGCAGGTGTGGGGGGAAGGTGTGGAGGGTTGGAAAAATATGGGGGAGGTGTGGGAAAGTGTTTTGGGTGTGGCAGAAAGTGAAAAGAGGTGTGTGGGAGAAAGTGAAAAAAGGTGTGGGAAAGTGTATTGGGGTGCAGGGGAAGTAGCCTAAAAAGAGGTGTGGGGAAGGTGAGGAGAGATGGGGGGTGTGAAAAAATGTGGGGGAGGTATGAGAAAGTGTGGAAAAGTGTTTTGAGTGTGAGAGAAAGTGAAAAGAGGTGTGGGAAAGTGTGTTGGGGTGTGGGGAAGTAATGGGGGAGAGGTGTAGGGAAGTGTGATAGGGTGTGGGGAAGTGTTAGAGGAGGTGTGGGGTGTGTAGGGAAGTGTGTTGAGGTGTGGGAAAAGTACTAGGGGAGGTGTGGGGTGTGTGAAGAAGTGTGTTAGGGTGTGGGGAAAGTTGTGGAAAAGTGTGTTGGGGGAGGTGTGGGAAAGTTTGTTAGGATGTGAGGAAGTGTGTTGGGGTGTGGGAGTGGTGAAAAAAGATGTGGGGAAGTGTGGGGGAGGCATGGGAAACCCCAACACCTCTCACAAAATTTTTCCACAGCCTCCACACCTCCCCTAACACTTCTACACAGCCCCTACACCTCCCCAACACTTCCCAACATCTCCCCCCACATCCCAACACGCTTTCCCACACCCCCCAAACCTCCCCCGACACTTTCCTACACCTCCCCCCACATCCCAACACACTTCCCACGCCCCCTACACTTCTCCCCACATCTCCCCTTACCTTACCCACACTTCAACACCCTTTTCCATTCCTCCCCCAAAACTTTCTCACACCCCAACACTTTCCCACACCTCCCCACACTTTAATTCCCACACCCCGTCACCTCTCCCACACACTTTCCCACACCTCCCCCCACACCTCAACACTCTTCCCACACCCCCTACACTTCTCCTCACATCTCCCCTTACTTTCTCCACACCCCAACACACTTTTCCACACCTCCCCCAACATTTCCCCACACCTCTCCAACACTTTTCCACACCTCCCCCCACACCCCAATACACTTCCCCACATCTCCCCCAACACTTACCTACACCTCCCTCCACACCCCAACACACTTCCCCATACCCTCAACACACTTTCCTATACCCCAACACACTTCCCCACACCCCCTACATTTCTCCCCACATTTCCCCCTTACCTTCCCCACACCGCAACACACTTTCCCACACTTCCCCCAAAATTTTTTCATACCCCCACACCCTTTCCCACACCTCCCCCAACACTTCCCTACACTTCCATCCACACCCCAACACATTTCCCCACACCCCCAACACACTTCGCCACACCTCCCCAACACTTCTCTACACCTCCCCCCACACTTCCCCACACCTCTTACACTTCTCCTCACATCTCCCCCTTACCTTCTCCACACCTCCCCCCACACCCCACACTACACTTCCCCCAACACACTTCCCCACACCCCCTACACTTCTCCCCAACACGCTTTCCCACACCCCCCAAACCTCCCCCGACACTTTCCTACACCTCCCCCCACACCCCCAACACACTTCTCCACACCCCCTACATTTCTCCCCACATTTCCCCCTTACCTTCCCCACACCGCAACACACTTTCCCACACTTCCCCCAAAATTTTTTCTTACCCCCACACCCCAACGCACTTTCCCAAACCTCCCCCAACACTTTCCTACACTTCCATCCACACCCCAACACATTTCCCCACACCCCTAACACACTTCGCCACACCTCCCCAACACTTCTCTACACCACCAACACACTTCTCCACACCCCCTACACTTCTCCCCACATCTCCCCCTTACCTTCTCCACATCTCCCCCCACACTACACCTCCCCCCACACCCCCAACACACTTTCCCACATCTCCCTTGTATTTTCTCCACACCTTCCCCAACACTTTTCCACACCTCCCCCACACCCCAACACACTTTCCCACACCCCCACATCTCCCCCAACACTTTCTTACATCTCCCCCCACACCCCAACACACTTCCCCACACCTACCCCAACAATTCCCTACATCTCCAACACACTTCCCCACATCTCCCCTTACCCACACCCCAACACACTTTTCCACACCTACCCCACATTTTTCCACACGTCCCATCCCCCCACACACTTCCCTACACCTTCTCCGCACCCATCTCCCACACTCTCCCATCCCTTCCTCCATACACCCCACACCTTTTCAAAGTAAGCGCATGCAGCGTACACTATGAAAGGCGATAGAAAAGACCTTTCTGCCGTCCAGTGCTTTTGGCGGGAAAATTCCGTGGCGTCAATGCAACTCATGAATATCGGACAAATAATGGTCTAAATATGCTCAAAAAACATGGGTCACAAAACAATTAGTTTTTTTCCAAACGGCGCCCCATACTCAGTCTTGTCGTAATGGTGTTTTTTCTTGAAATTTGTTTTATGTATTTATATTTCGTGCATTTATGTGAATGTTGTGTGACGTAGGTCTATCTTTATGTTAGAAACCCTTGTGTTTTAAGGGTTTCGCCGGAGGTTTGTTCCAGATGTTTCGTAATTTCTGAGTAAAAAGGTTTTAATTTGCGCTGGTTGCTTTACAATTATCTCGTTTCCGTTGGCAGTTTGTCGTTTTGTATATCTATATTTGTCAAAATTGTGTAATCGCTTTGGGCGTCACCCTCCTTGTTTATAAGCTGCTGGTGCCACGTTGTTCGTTGAGGATGTTCGAGGGCACCACGCAGCGCTAGTTCTTTTTTCGAAATCGAGATTCTGTTTAATTCCTTTATTTGTTTAGATCGATCAGATAGTTTTTTTGAACGATTCAAATGCGTTTCTTGATTTGATCAAAATAAATTGCTGAAAAAGTTAAAAGACATCGAGTTCAGCCTAAAGATCTTATTCTGTTACGATCAATCACATTTTGTTTGTTTGCTTTGTAAGTTAAAGAATCTGGCAAATTGTTGCCAGCATCTCCACACACTGACAACCAGGTAGGGTATTGCCAGCAGGCAGGGCCGGATTTAGACAATGAGACGCCCTAAGCTATTTTTATTTTTTCCAACAAAAATCGGTGAAGACCAAAAAAAAAAAAAAAACGTCTTCGTTGTTTGTGATGAGGTCCCCTCGTATTCTCCGAGGCCCGCCATTTTCCCTGAGGCTCTAGGCTTCAGCCTGCCTAGCCTATACGTAAATCCGGCCCTGCCAGCAGGTGATGGCAAGGGGTGACTTTGTCTGCCTTCATCCAGTCTATAGAGTTACTCTTTCACACTTGTACCGGTACGCCAATTTTTACACGCGGCATTCTCAAATTTCCCGGTATTCTCAAAATTCCAATCAAAAGTACCCCCTGAACCCCCTCTCAACGGCCCAGTTTAAATGCTATGGATTGTTGGCATTTAAAACAACTGAGTTTTTAACACTGAACAGGGCCCCCTAGCTCGAATTTTAGCAAGGCACCCCTGACTGGTAGCCAAGAAAGTCTCGTGCTTACTGAAGGTAGTGAGCATGAAGCCTACATCCAGGTGACATTTCTAAACCAGAAAATTAGGGAAGAAAGTTCAAAATGGCTACCAGGGGACCTTTCCGAGAGACATATCAGACATGTTCAATTATTTAGACGCAGGGCCGCAACCAGGGGAGGGCAAAGCCCCTCCTAAAAAAACTATCGCCCCCCCCAACAAAAAAAATTGGTTACTATAATACATGATACCGGTATAGGTAATTTGACCCCCTCTAAAATATTTTTCGCCCCCCTAAGCATTTGCTTCTAGTAGCGGGCCTGTTTAGACGCTGTCCGCAAGGCATTGAATAATAATGTAAAAATCTTGCACAATGCACATCTCAGTTGCGACAACGAAGTGGCTGAGCGGGATTTTCACGTTCAAAGCAGATTTTGTTAACTACAGTGTGTAGATTAAAAAACCTTCATTATACTCGCCGCATTACGCCGAAGCGTGTAACGAGTTGCGGGGCCCATCTCCGCGACTTAGCGCCTGGGCTACACAGCTCCAAGAAACGTCGCAACGGTGGCGAGTCGTTGGCGACACTGTGTCGATTTGACCGGTCCGGGAACCGAACCCCAGACCTCCCGCACCGATAGCGAGCGCTTTGCAACTGAGCTAACGGCCGGTCGTGTGTAGATTATGTTGCCGTAATTATCGCTTATTATGCGTAGTCGTTTCGTTTTAATACACATTCGTTCGTTAACTAATTCACTAATTGTAGCAACGATCTTTATGAGACGTTTTCTCTTACTTTAGGTCATATTTGGACCCTATGGACGAAAGGTGACCATGTTAGGGGACCGTTCGGACGTTTGAGTGACTTTTCAATCGCAAAGATCACCCAAAGCATTTCGCATCTTTCCGTTTGAGTGCGGGATAAGTTTACCACAAACCACAGTCCAACTTGAACTATAAAGCACTTAAAATTGTCCAACCGGTTGGACAAAAAATATAATTAAGTAAAATTTGTCCGATAGGTCCCACACTTCCCCTACTCAGCTCAGATCTTTTTCGAGTTCGGCAGAAAGATCGAGTTCTTTCGCGTTCAAGTTCCAGCCCTGACTTGAACAGAATAATTAGTTAGTTGCGTATTTATCCTCCTATCACGAGAAAGCGATCAATGCGCTATACGAGCTCGCTTAGGAGTTGCCGGCCATCTGCCTACCACACCAAGATGGGGGAATCCTGCTAAGTGCCTTTTCCAAAGGCACAACAAGTAAACTTGCCGGCTTGTTCTCCACACAGTCCCTTTAATGCTGAGCGTCAAGCAAGGAAGCTATGAATACCAATTTTAAAGTCATTGGCAAGGGTGGAAACCTGGCTACTTGGCGTTATAGTTTCAGTTTCGGTGTGTTAGGATAAAACCCAGATGTCAGGTTTGGTTTCACGGTTGTTGAAAAATGGGTTTCGGTTTTTAAGTTTTGCTTACGCACAGCTTTGGTTTCTGGGTTTCAGTTTCATCCAAGCTATTTTATTTTGAACATGAATTATTCAAATGCTCTACTTCTTAGCGTTTTTGTTTGATCACAATAATAAATAGCACCTCAGATGGCCGAGTGAGGAGAGCAATTGACAGAAAATGTCGGTTTGGGTATAATCCCGAGTCCGGTGAAACCAAAGACTCGAAAATTAGTATTCACAGCTTCTCTATTTGACTCTCAACATTAAAAGAACTGTACTGGTAATGATGGTGATGGCAATTTTTACAACCAAAACCTTGGAAAATTTTGAACAGGTTTTAGTTTCAGTTTTGACGTTTCAAGAAAAAACGGTTTTGGTTTCAGTTTAGGTTTTCAAAAATTTGGTTAAGTAGGTGTCAGTTTCAGTTTGGGTTCCCAAAATTTCCTTTTTCAGGTTTAGGTTCGAGTTTCGGTTTCCACCCTTGGTCATTGGTTTGACCCGACTCGGAATCAAGCCCGAGTCTACAGCTCAAGAGACAGACGCTCTATACCACTCGGCCATCTAAGCTGTTCATAAATCGAAGCATTTTGACTGATGTCAAGAACGTTAACCTAAGAAAATTCATCTCTACGAAACTTTCTGAGGGCGCCCATGAAAATGCTTTTAATTTGTAGTAGTGACAACCAGGGCCAAACCCGGCCAACAGCCCAAGCGAAAACTACGCTGGGAGTTATCCTAAATGTTTTAAACATCACAAAATTTGCTTTTTTCAAGCCCTTCTCTCGTTAAAAAAAATTTGATATGTGTACTAGTTGGATACGTTCCTAGATAACCCTTTCTCAAAAAACCAAACTTTCATACAACTGTTTTCAGTAAAGTTATTACAATTTACAGCACAAGCTAAATTTAGAACACAGTCAAAATCCACACAAAAATTGTTAGAGATCAATCAAAACTGCAGCGACTTTCAATTCCAGAAAAGCATAATGTCGAGGTAAACATAACGAGAATGGCGTCATCACAATTGCAAAAATAAGCTCAAGAGTAACACAGACTAGTTGCAGGAATCAGTTATACAAGCGGATAGTAGCCAAATAAAAATTTTTGACATGCTTTAAATCGGCAGCACGAAAGCAGCTAATCGCGCCTTAATTTCCAACGTTTTGCTAGATCATATCGGTTAATTGACCTTGCACAGATGAGAGGAAAAGTTGCACAAATTACAGCTCGCAAGGCCAGAAAGGCTTAAGTTTACAACATTAGCAACAATTGTTTCATTCTTTCATCATCATAATCACGATATGCTAAAGGGTGACAACTCGCACATGAAATGTCAGCTACCGGTAGTAATCCCACTAATCCCGCATTGACGAAATCTTACCAGAAAGGCCTGCAAACGCATTATGTGAGCGTTGAGATTATTCATGAAAAAAACTTACGCAGTCGGCTGCTTGTTCTTAATTGCTTAAAATCTTTTTGTAACGCAGCTCAAGTAGTACTTTACAGAAACCATAAGCAAGATCAAAAACACAAGCACAGCTTACATCGTCGTGAAAAGGGAGTAAAAACAACTGGGTAGCAGTAACCACGCCGGAGTACAAGTCAGATGCAATAAAAGGTCCAAAAACACAATTAAGTGTTAAAAGTGCGCTGGTTTTCCTATGTTAGCGCGGAGAAATATTTTGGTTAAAGCAAAAACACGTAACATTATTGATCTCCAGTCGTAACAGGAGGTTGGGGCACATTTTGGATGTATTTGTACTTCATACATGTGATTTTGTGAGTTTCGTATTTAAATGCTTTTTATGAGAAGTATTTGTATTTTAAATACATTTGTTACCTTCGGGGGTGCACACTGCACATTCGGGCAATCTTTATTAAACATAGCCAACTTAATTGATAAAACGCAGTGGCTCTTTATTAAAATGTAGCGCTTTAGAATAAAGCGTAATGGAGTATTCTTAAAACTAAAAATGAAATATGACTTCATATATAATGCAAAACCTAGCAAGCGAAGTTTTGTTGTTTTTTTTTGTGTAGACTTAACTTTTTGTTTTTTTGGAAAAGTATTTTAAAAATATTTTCAAACGTACTTAAATACATTGCTTAAGATTTATATTTTGTATTTACCAGTATTGCCAGAAAGTATTTTGTATTTGCATTTAATTGCTTCACAGCCACTGTATTTCCTATTTGCATTTAAGTGCATTTGGAGAGTATTTCTTCAAAGTCTGGGTTGGGGAACATGAACCTCATCGAGAAGACTGAGTCTTATTTGTCAAGTGCCTTTGCTAGGCATCATTATTTTCATCTTACGCCAAGATGGCTTCATACCTAAGTGAGATTAGTCGCAAAAACGCTTGAGCACAGCAATCACAATTTAAAAATAAAGTTATTATTAAAATAAGTTTGCAACTAATGAGCAGATTAATGGTTGATTTTAGCAAACGAAACAATTTAATTAGCAATAACACAGCCAAGAAAAAGCTACAAACACGTGAACAGATGGTTCGGATCACTTCTGGTGCCATTACCAACGCTACAATCCTACACAGAGCTGGATGTTATGTTATGGTGCACTGGCTCAGTGCAGGCTTATTATAGTGTTAACGACAATGGCACCAGAAGTAAACCGAAAACGCCCGCGAAGTGTTTTTACTGTTTCCTGGCTGCGTTATTTGTAAGATTTGTTAGTCTGTAAACACCATAAAATAAATACACAAATAAAAACATTTGCAAAGAAACGCAAAACGAAATTGAATTTTTTTACAGTAACAAAATAACATTGTTTTCGATGAAAAAAAGTCTGAGACGTTTTCCGACGTTGAAAAACCTTCTACACTGCTTAAGGTAGCTTGGGAATACATGATTGCTTTAAAGCAAGAAAACAAAAGCAAAATCAAGCAGCTTTAAAATTGGTTGCATGTTAACTTCTTGAACATGTGTGGCCAAATGTTCATACAATAAAGCATTTTTGATGTTCAAGGCCGTTAGCTCAGTTGCAAAGCGCACGCTATCGGTGCGGGAGGTCTGGGGTTCGGTTCCCGGGCCGGTCAAATCGACACAGTGTCGCCAACGACTCGCCACCGTTGCGACGTTTCTTCGGAGCTGTGTTGCCCAGGCGCTAAGCCGCGGAAATGGGCCCCGCAACTCGTTACACGCTTCGGCGTAATACGGCGAGAATAATGAAGATTTGATTTTTGAAACTCAAAAATTTGGCTAGCGAATTAAACTAGCGCCTGTCATTAGCAGGGCGTTTTGCGAAGCAAAAAATTTCTCAGCCCAAACACATTCTTTTTTGAGAAACACCAACATGAGGATGTAGAGTGTTATCTTTAGACAAACGAGAGCTTAGATTGCTATTTTTTCAGTCAACGCAACATCTACTGTCACTATCAGTTACAATCATGACTAAAAAGAGTCACTAGCTAGTTAATCGCGAATCTAATTTCAGTTATAAGTCTTCACACGTAGGAAAAAAGTTATGTTTGTAGTTAATGAGCGATTTTCGTGTGAGGTGCTACATGAATTAAACATTTTTCGGCCACCCCACTTCGCAGACTGCATTTTTTTATATTTTGTATTTACTCCATGTTTTTCGAGAACGAATTCAAGTTTAAGAATTTTTGTTTTCGACTTCAAGTTAGAGTTCAAGTTGGCAGCCCTGGATTGAAGTAACTTGAAATTTGCGACGTACAAGTGTTCCTTTCGCGTTATTGCTGAAACTATTTTTGACAAAGTCTAGTATAGTCAGCGACATGGCCTAGCGGTACCGGGCGCAGATGACAGATCCTACGTGACGGGTTCGATTCGCGGCTGGAGCCGATCGCATTTGACATATTTAACGGGTGGCTGCTGACTCAAAGAGCGCAAGCTCACTTCGCAGTCTCCCTCAATTACCGTTGAATTTTCTGTTCAATACAATTTGAAAATAACCTCAGTTATTTAGTATAAATTATATCAACATAAGATGAAAAATAGAGCATTTTTGACACATCGAGAAAAAACTTTTCAATTTTTTGCAATTATTAAAACTTACAGCAATTAATATAGCCTACTGAATATACACTAACGATCATGTTCGCAATTGCTCAGTCTCTAAAAAAGTCTTGCTATATTAGAAGGTGCAACATACTCGCAATAATTACGAAAAATCGCAGAACCCATGATTTCAAGCAACTGGCAATCCAAAACTTGATGATAGCTGAATATGTTGTCGAAACGTTGTAAGAATTACTGCGCCATGCGTTTCCCCGTCCATGCAAAACTATTATAACAATTTACACTCTGGGCTTAGCTGTAATTAAGGGAGACAGAAATTCGGCCATGTGCCTACGTTACGTCAACATTTGCCGTACATTGCATGACGATTGTTCATTACGTTGAACTATTCCGCCGTGCAAAACAAAAACACAGGTAGTTCTGTAGCAATCGTGTCATGTATCCTCGTTCAACTTTAAATTTTCACATAACATATTCAAACCATAACTACTTTCACATCCGTTATTAGTACATTTAGCATAGTTTTGATCTAGTTCAAATGCCGATATCAATTCTCTTCATACATTTCATGTACTTCCGTTAAAATGATATTTTGTCAACTAAATGCTTTTGCCATTCAGTTCAGAATGCTTCATCTTGATAGACGGTTGCAATAGAATCAGAGTGCGCTGTGACAGAAAATTATAATTCTCTATATTATTAAAAAGCTTTATGAATTTAGGTAAAAGAAATAAATTAATTATCGTAATTCCACTGCAGATTAGTTGAAGTTTTAATTTTTACTCTTCATTATTTGAAAGAAAATATATCTCAATAGCCGACTATAATGTAGACGTGCAACTGTTAATTCATTAAATTTGTACAATAATTATAATCTATTTTCCTTTTTGTTTATAATTCTATTTGAATAAGTTCGACGTGGATAAGGATGAATTATTGAATTGTGGAATAAATTAATAAAGTAACTCTGGAATCAGATATACAGTTCAACCATCCGTTACAGTTCAAAAAAAATAAATAAATACCTGAGGCTATTTTCAAATTATATTAAACGGAAAGTTCAACAGCAATTAAGGGAGACTGCGAAGTGAGCTTGCGCTCTTCGGGTCAGCAGCCACTTGTTATATGTCAAGTGCGATTGGCTCCAGCCGCGAATCGAACCCGCTACGTAGAATCTGTCACCTGCGCGCGGTACTGCAAGGCCCTGTCGCTGACAAAAACAAAGTTTAAAAAAAAAAGCAAAAAACTATTTGGAGTTGAACTTTTTTTACATTGAAGAAACAATTCTTGGCGGATTTTGCTCATATTTTTGAGAAATATTAAATTATTATTACTTTTTATTTGGTGCGAATTTCCAAGTCTAATTCTTTTTACTTAACTTTTTCGCCCACAGTATAATAAGTCCAAAACGCTTCTATTCTATTGTATAGTTTTGTGCGGTAAAGCAAGACAAATCACAGTAAGTCCACTGACATACTGCGCTTTGTCTTGTTTTAACGCGTAAAAAATGCTCGACAATACAGGCATTTTGGAATTTTTACCGCCAGATTTACTGAACCTGAGAATCTGCCCTGTAATTCAAGGTAAAATTTTGCTTTTCCATAGTCATAACGCTCAGGTAGCTATTTTTTTTTTAAAGTTTTTTCACGTTTCTCCAGGCTTTTGATTCTCAGGTTCAATAAATTTACATAGTGAACGTAGGCCCACTTGCTTTGCGCGAAATTTTATTTGTTTCTATGCATTCTCTAAGTGTTTTACTCTCAGTGACTATAATTTTCTTTCGGTTAATAATGGTTAGAGAAACTTAACCGAAACGTCTCATTTGAATATGTATCAATTTGTTTTGGCTTAAATATTTGTGATTTTGGACTTACTGTCGGTTATCTTTTTTATTTGTGGGTATTTTGTCCCCAAAATTGGTACATAGTTTTTTTTTTATGTCGATTGACGCAAAAATCTCAAAAACGAAAAAAATGGACATACTGTTATTTTGATTTGCACGGCAGTTATTTCTTAGCGACGAATTTGTTTCTTGTAGGTTCGACGTATGAAAAGTTTTGTGGAAGAAAGCAAAATATCATGGCAGATGTGATGCGAATTTGGAACAAAATTTGCGACAAGCTACCAAATACGGCTGTTTCTAGAGCACTGGCAGGTTTTTTCTTTTGAAATTGCTCTCCGCACAAACCAACCCTAAATTACATGAACTTTAGATCTCTAACCTTATCCCCGATGTCCCACCCTAAACTGTACTCGAATACTACTAATTTTTACACTTCCAAGTTATAGATTACTTATGACGTCATACCACCGTGACACCAACGTCATGTAAAGAAACAAACAAGCAGTTCCGTGCAGCAGCGTTTTGATAATAAAACCAGTCCGGTGCTTTAGACATTAGCACAAGTGAAAAAATATTACTATTCGAGTTGAGGCAAGAGCCAAATTTTAAAACTAATAAAATCGAAGACTCAGATGACAGTTACGCAGCACTGAAGGTGCCGCGGTTTAAATAGTAAAACATACGCTACTTTCCGCAGGATACACGATTACACGTGTTAAATAAAAACGCAACCGTGACACAATTTAATTTTTTGTGTTGATGCATAAAATGATTAATATGAAGATACTTTTCCAACTGTTACAGGGTCATAAAATGTTACAACATTATATATCTTAATTTCAACTCAATCACTTCAATTTACAGTACATTACGTTGCTAGATTTGGAAAAATCGTGATCATATTATGCTGCTTGTTCATGTTGAGAGGATGAAAGAAGCAGAACATACTTGGCCATTCTGTCGCAATGCCACATCTGAAACGAATAAGAAGTGAGCGTAGAATCAAAATCAAAAAATATTTTTCAAAATTTTTGTAATGAAAAATGATAGCTGCCCGAAACGGATTTGATTTTCTATTATAGGGACCTAATATAGACCAAACGATATTTTTTATTACTGGAGAACCAATTGTTCATTTAGAGACCTGAGTCGAGTCTCCAAATCGCTGTGAAGTAAACCCATTATGCAGAATGCGTTAAGTACCAATAGATCATGTTGCTAAAAAGTAAACAAGTAGAGTTTACTCCACATTGAGACCTTGAAAGAATAGTTTACCCTGAGACCAGTGCAAAAGTCAGACACACGTACAAAGGCACAAAAGTATTTACCACATTATCGAACAATATTTCAACGATTGTTGCCAAATGCTGAATTAAGATTTCTAGACGTTTGTTTAGAAGTAGAAGGGGTAGAAACAGAAATTGGATTACTGAAAACATGAACTCCAAATATATCCTTGGCACTCGGGTGAGCAACTGTAATAGGAACATCTTCTTCAAACTGTCTTCCCAAATTTTGAGCTACAGTTTGAGAATGCCAAGGGTTATCAATTCTCATTGGGCTCATTGGAGTGCATGGTTTTCTAGGAGAACGTACTTTGGGCATTTCAAATTGTTCACTCATGCTTTCAAAGACAGATGGCGCAACATAAGTAAAGCCTCGAAATACTTGATTGGCACTTTCAGAAATTGGACAGTTATCAGGGCTGTCTACTGGAGGTTGCTTCGTAAATTTGGAATCAAATAAACTAACATCTTCTTCATTCTGTAGAGGTGGCTTAAACGGAGGTTCAACTCTTCGATTAAAAAGATCGTCCCAGTTGATCTGTTTGAAAAAAGGATGTCTTCTCACAGCTTCATCGTCTTCTGGACCAGCACCTAGCCTGGACTGTGCATGACGTTTAAGCAGCTTTTTTAACAGGTCTTTCGCATCTATTGTTAAATAAGGAGGCAATGTCAATTTTCCTTTTAGTACTTTCTCAATAGTTTTCTTTCGATTTTCAGCAGTAAAAGGAGGCGCACCATTCAACATGTCAAACATCAATGCTCCAAGACTCCACCAATCAACTGCTTTGTCATGACCTGACCTCATAAGAACCTCAGGTGCCATGTATTCAATTGTACCACAAAATGTATGAGTTACTGACCCTTCGTGTATCGACTCCTTGCAAAGACCAAAATCTGTTAGCTTAATATGACCCACAACATCCAACAAAATATTTTCTGGTTTCAGATCTCTATATATAATGCCTTTACTGTGCAAATGGCCAAGAGCCATCGTGATCTCTGCAAGATAAAAGCAAGCCATGTCTTCCATGAAAATGCCTTCTCTTTCAAGATGCATGAATAACTCACCACCACTGAGGTATTCTAAAATTAAATACAACTTTCCTCCAGTTTGAAAAGCGTATTTCAAATCAACAATAAAAGGATGCTTGACCTCTTCAAGTATGTTACGTTCAGCTTTGGTGTGTGCTGTGTCTTTTTGGTTTCGAACTATCGACGCCTTTTTCAAGACTTTCATGGCAAATATCTTGCCGTCATCAGGACTAGTGATTTTTCGAACCTGAAAAACTTTTCCATACCCACCTTTACCAAGGACTTTTAGCAACTGAAAACATTGAGGGCCAACTTTTTCTGGTCCTTTGTTTACAACTTCTTCATTTAAATCAATTGTTTCAACTTCATCTTCGTTCATTGAATCTTCAAAGCTTTCACTGCTGCACAAAATTGTATCGTCTCCTTCATTGTCCAATATAATCTCAGTGTCCAAATCAAGATCAAACACACCAGCCATAGCTAAATTATAATATAAAACTGCAAAAAAAAGGATACGTTTGATTTGCAAATCATATCATTATTAAGCTTCATTGCCAATGGAGCAAATTTTTTTTTTAAAAATGCTGACAAGAATATTAAAGAATTTAGCCAAATTTCGATATTTTGGTGTAAAATGGAAAGGGTGTAGTGCACAATCAGCTATCTGCAACTTTTATAGTTTCACGTTCTTCTGATGTCACATGACGTCAAGAAACTAAGGCTTAGGATTAACCCTTAAAAAACATGAAAAGAGAAAGACCACGAACAGCCAATTGTTCACTTCACGCAAATGAAAGTACTGTATCTTTAGAACTATGCTGCAAGAAAACTAAAATTTGTAGCAAAAACTAAGGTTAGTTTTAACAGTTACTGAATAAAATATTGGTCCTCATAATATTCGTAATGTGTCATTTGTGAAAAATTTGGGTGTATTCATCTGCAATGACTTGAAATTTCTGTATCACATTAGTTGCATCACACGCAGTGCTTTACTTTGCGCTTCCCAACAAATTTTGTGTTCTTTCTCCACCAAAATGCATAGATTTTGCTTAGAGCTTTTATGTGTATGTGCGACTTAAGCTTGAATACAGCACCTGTGTAAAGAATTCTTATCTTAAGAAAGACATTTTACATCTTGCATCGGTTCAAAAAAAATTTACTTGTGACATTTGCATACGTTGTAACATTCCAATTGCTTCCTATCTTGATCGCCTTCACATACTTGGCATCAAATCTCCTGAATACTGCAGAGTTGAATTTGACCTCATTTTTTAATGTACAAAATTTGCTATCATTTGTCTGACCTACATTTTGATGCTGACTTTGTTTTTTGAGATACCGGTACAGGTTACAATTTAAAGCAACACAGTCTCTTTGTCCAAACTCTACAACAGTGTAAACACAACCAGTACCAGCATTTCTTTTTCAATCGTATTGCTAACATTTGTAACCGTCTCCCTAATGACATTGTTATTGCCCTAGTTTGTCTTTTTTTAAGCACCGTCTCAAGAAATTTGACTAGCATGCTATTGCTTCCATTCTTTTTTAATTGCCAGTGTTTCCTATTTTTTGTTTTCATTGTTTCATTTTTCTCCTCACATAATGGTGTGACCGGGTGTGGACCCTGTCACCTTTGTGTTGTATATCAAACAACAAAATAAATGAAACAAAAATCATTATAGCTTCATGCAAATTTGCATTAAACTCTTAATTCAGGCAAATTCTTACTTGTAACAACCTTAATACGAAAAAGTGCTCGCAACTATTTATAACCAGATGGATGCAAACTTGCAATGCAAAGTGACAGCTGATCTTACAATCTTACCGATTCATTACATTAACATAGGCCTACTGAAGTACAAAAGCAGTTTTGCTGCACCAGAACCTGACAACTAGACTACCAGTACCTGGGCACCCTGTACCTACATAGTTAGTTGCAATCTATATGATTTGTATTTCACACTATTGATTTCATTCTCTAAAACTGAAAAAAAGCTTAATCTGCTCACTCTGGGTATCTACTGGTGCTGTTCCATGGATACCCAAAATTGTCACAGTTTCACGTCTTTGATATAACAGCCCTTGACCAAGTCTCAAAGCAATGCATGAATGAAGCTAGTCCCCCTGTTGCAAAGCAAATACTGATACTTTGGTCCTTAAGTCCACCGCTAGTACATACCGTACTTGTATCATAATCATTAGGGTGATGCAGTTGCCCCAATGTTATGAAATGACACTGAGCCTTTGTCAGGTACTGTGGTTTGGTGATAAAAGCAGCTTTGCAAAATTTGGTTGAATTTTGTCAACATTTAGATTAGGCAGAAGGGACATCTTTGTATTGCCAGCAAGGTTTCCATTTTTTTTGCCTGTCGCATAGAATTAAATTTTTGTATATAATCTAAACTAGAGATGGCGTGAATGACAAAAACCCTGTTCGCAAACCACACTGTGTTTGCAAACCCTGTTTGCAAACCGCACCGAGCTGCAAAATTTTAGAGGTAATGATGCTGGTGCCTGCGCTGCACTGCAAATATATTAAGATCTATATGTAGGCCTAATGTAGCTAATGAGTAAAAAGCAACAATATATATATATAAATTCAATATAAGTGCCTAATAACGTGCACACTCAAAAGCTGCTAGATGAAATTGCACAGTTATAAAATATTAACCTACTGTTTAGTTAATCCTAATATTGTAGGAAAACACTTAATGAATTAGCATAAAAAAAGCACACTTTTAGCTGTGAGTCCAAATGCATAAGAGCTGATGAACAATAGGCATTTGTTTTAGGATACTATGCTAATTCTGTCTTTTAAATAAGGTAAACATTCAGTTACATGACTTATCAACAGTGAAAAGAAATCTGCAGGCCAGTTAAGGTTCAGCAGAATTACACTTGTCTTCTGTCAACATATTGCGATCGATAACATTTTCACAGGTAACTACAGTATTGTTCGAATTAATCGAAATCGACTCTTTTTTTTTTCATTCTTTCACTTTGGTTTATCTTGCAAAGGAAATAATTCGTATAGTTTATTTGTTTACATCTAATGCAACAGATCAATAATCTAAACAAGTTTGTGAGGTCGTATACTGCATTATCACGTCATAACAAATGCTTAAGCAAAATGTCAGCGGCTACTGCTAAAAAAAACAAGGTAGAAGTTTGTCATGGCCAATGCGACTAGAAAGCGTGCTAGTGTCATTGTTCATGCAAACATTCCGAACTTAACCAAAAAAATGTTGCACAAATCTCTTGAAATGAGTAGGACAACCGTTTTCTGGGTTATTAGGAAACTCAATGTGACAGGACTCGTAACCCCCCCCCCCTAAAAAAGGAAAATCAATGTGGCAGAAAAAGGTTTCCCTTCCCTAGGGTTCAGAAAAAGGTTTCCCTTCTCGGCAAAAGTTCTTTTGCTTTCCCTCAAAATTCAAAATCCCTAGAGTGGGGAAACCTTTTTCTGCCACATTTTTTTTGGGGGGGGGTTACGGGTCCTGTTGCGTTGAATTGCCTAATAACCCAGAAAACGGTTGTCCTACTCATTTTAAGAGATTTGTGCAACATTTTTTTGGTTAAGTTCGGAATGTTTGCATGAACAATGACTCCAGCACGTTTTCTAGGAATAGTATCGTCCATGACAAACTTCTACCTTGTTTTTTTTTAGCAGTAGCCGCTGACATTTTGCTTTAAGCATTTGTTATGACGTAATAATGCAGTATATGACGTCACAAACTTGTTTTGACTATTGACTTGTTGCATTAGATGTAAACAATAAATAAACTATACGAATTATTTCCTTTGCAAGATAAACCAAAGTGAAAGAATGAAAAAAAGAGTCGATTTCAATTAATTCTAACAATATTGTATTAATTGATTGATGGTGTTATGACTGTTTTCAGAGCAGTTACATTCAATTACAACATGAAACAACGATTGCACACCACTACCACAGCCACACAATGGTGTATCACAACAGCTAGGAAAGTGAGTGAATAAAAAAAATTTAGAAAATTGTTTGGATATAATAAGCTTAGGGAAAGTTTCCACTTTATGAGAGGTATATTTAAAATTTAAAACGTCACACGAGACTGTGGGTATAGTACTACGACCATCCATCAAATATTCGTTAGTTGCAATATCTTGCCATAAATGTACTGAGTATGCTTTGGCAACAGACTTAGTATACAAGCAGCATTAGCTAGACAATTTAGTAAAGTTACCATAGTCATTAATTTGAACAATAAGATTGTCATGGTCAGAGAAGTCGCTTAAGTAATTACGTTGTTTCCACTGCAAAAACTTAAACACATTATGAATTTTTATTTGTAATGCACTGTCTCTGTTGGTTGAATCAGAAACTGCTGACAACAGTTTCTTAAAAAAGCAACTATTTTCAAAAAATGAACCAACGCAAAAAATGTAAAAAAAATTACAAGTTTCCAATTTTGCCATTACTTTCTACAGAAGGGAGCACTCTAAATTAGATCGGTAAATGACATGTATCAGGAGCTAGTTATCAAAGAAACATTTGTGAGAGCTGATAAGGAGCTTTTACATCTTCTGGATGCTATGATATATTTTCCACCATTTCCTTCTACGCATTAAACTAAGAAAACTCATCACTTCTTATGCCATGAGATTCACTTCAACAGAAAACAATGTGTTTGCAACAAAATTTGCCACCAAGTAACTTTATTTTGGATACTGTATATGCTAAAGCACTTGCAGTTTGCTACTGGAGTTTTACAAAAAAATAAGGAGTACCGATACAAACCACATCATGTCAGATCAAGTGATGAATGTCTCTAAATAGAAAGACAATCTCCCAATTGTAGGATTGTTTTTTACTTGATACCTTGCTCTCCACTGCTTATCGTACTAAGTTCCACACCACTTATCAGCTTAGCTGATGTTTTTTAGCAGTAGTCAAATAAAACTTGCCTTTCTACCAACAATCCATCTTCTGACTAGACTAGATGCTGCTTTTTTCATTCAAACACTACCGTAAAATGCCCATACTTTAGCCATTTTTCAGAGTTATTTTGGTTTCATTTTTAGCATAGTAGAGAAACTTTTCTTACTTTGTACTGAAAATAAAGGGACTAGGCCTTACTAAGCATTAGTGTATTTACTTGTCCCCAATTAGTGGGGAAACCCATTTTTTTTTATATTTCTTGAGTGGCTAAAGTTTGGAAGAATTTTCCGAACTTTAGCCAAACTCATATTTTGAACAGAAATGACCATTTAGGAGTCATAAAATGACCGTTTAGGAGTCATAGAGTTTACTTTAGCCACCCTGAGTGTTTTTAAAAAACATTTCTGCACTTGCTACGGTAAGTCCTAACACACCATTTTTTGATCAAATTTAATGAAAAAGAGCATATTTTCTGTGATGGCATTAGCACCTATTACATAAAAAAAACATCAAGACTCTTTGGCAGCTTAGAAACATCAAGAATTAGCACATTTAACATAAAAAAGCATCAAGACACTTTGGCAGCTAGGTCAACTTCACAGTATTAACAATTACATACCATGTATAGATATTGAAATAAGGTGGCTAAAGTTAGGTTTTCCTCGCAAATTCATGTCCTTACTTTAGCCACCCCCACAATAGCTATTTAGGTTGAAGATCAGAAATCAAAATGCAATGTGTGCATTCTGCTCTATATTAGGCATATTTTGGCACCATTAAGATTGAACAAGGATGATGCTTACCAGATGGTAACAAGTCACTTTTCCGGAGACCATTTTTTTCGTTTTTTAACGTTTTCGAAGAAATGTCATCCAGATGCTCCCTGATTGGCAACAGCAGGATGTTTTACCACAAATCTGACTACTAAGCTATGACGAAGTTTTGACTGCAAAATGTTTAAAAAATCTCTAACCGTTAAGCCTCGCTGAAAATAAATATTACAATTTTGTTTTTGGCTAAAGTATGGTTTGAGTCTAAAGTTAGGGCATTTTACGGTAAGTATGTATTCACTCCAGTATTTCAAAAATAGGACCACATGGTATATAATCAAATAATCTCACACCTAATTCCTGAAAAACACATATCGATACCGGTACCAATACCCGTAACTAGTGTTCCCTTTAGAGTCAGAAATTTGAGAAAAATGCGAAATTTTTGGGAAAAGTCTATCGATTTTGAACCAGAAATTAATCTTATAAAATGCAAAACTGAAATACTTAAACAAAAAACTTGAATATTTTAATACAAGACTGTAGCTTGATTTTAGGAAAATCAAATTTAATGCAAAAAATTTGTTAAAGAGGTTATTAAAGTAGTGAAATTTTAGGGCAAAAATTTCAATGAATTTATCATTTGGGCAAATTCGCACCAGTCAAAATCCTAGAGGGAACACTGCCCATAACGAAGTAATGCTGAAATAAAACACAAATTAGGAGACACTTTGACTTACGGTATTTCATATCTGCTGCTGCTCTTCTGGTAGGCTACGCTGGTCGCTGATTATTTGGACATTCCATTAGCAATTATTCAACAAGCAATTCCAAATTTAAAACTGGCCTACTTTGTCCTTTCACAAGGCTACCGGTATTTAGTTTTGACTATTGGTACTTATACAGTTTATACTTCAACAGTTCAAGTAACAATGCTTTTACTTCAGTAGATTTCTAGAATAATGGCTAGAACTTCGACCACTTCTGAATCTATAGTACCGGTAGGATACCGTACTGTATTTCATTTGAAATAAACTTCTTTCTTTTGCAGTAAGTTTGTACCAGTAGCCTAATTGCTAGGAGTGCTTTGCACTGTTGGTGATGGAGTGCTGTTATAGCCTCTGACCCAACAAGAGGAAGTCGTCATGACTTCCCGTCCGGTAGGCCAGGAAGGACGCTGCTCTTTAGTTGTTAGCCTAATAATATTACCGATATATCGGCAATCTAGCACAAGGCCAGTTACTGGTACCGGTATTAGTACTAACAGACTAATGCAACAATTAAATCACTGTTAGATAACTTTGTTACTCTGTTACCACCTCCAGACCCACACTGCTGACTGCTTATTGCTTAAACGGTTACCGGTACCAGTACCATCACTTGAAACACCGGCTAGCAAATTGCACTTGATGCAGTGAGGCGCAATCACACTGAGGACGTAGAGACGAAAGTCCCACAGTCATTAAGAAATTTCGTCTCATTGAAGGAGGAATTGAGAAATGACAATGAGACGTTGCGAAGAAGGATCACATTAACTGTGCATTGTGCATCCGCGTTTTTCAGAACGCTGATTAGTCTAACCAAAGGTCTAACAATGGTAGTCTATGGTCCAACAGCAGTCATGCCCAAAGTGGCGCCACATTAATGTGGCGCCACTTGAGTGCAAAGTGGCGCCACCTTGAGTGCGAAGTGGCGCCACCTCCAAGTGCAAGTGGCGCCACTTGAAGATGCAAGTGGCGCCACTTTAACATACAAGTGGCGCCACTTCAAGATGCAAGTGGCGCCACTTTAACATACAAGTGGCGCCACTTCAAGATGCAAGTGGCGCCACTTCAAGATGCACGTGGCGCCACTTCAAGATTCAAGTGGCGCCACTCCACCGCCACTTCACCACCGCCACTTCACCGCCACTTCACCGCCACCTCTCCGCCACTTCTCCGCCACTTCACCGCCACCTCTCCGCCACTTCACCGCCACTTCTCCGCCACTTCACCACGCTGTTGCCAACTTGCCAACCACTGTTGCCACTTAACACTGTTGCCAACTTGCCAACTTAACTTAGCTGTTGCCACAGATGGGCATTTATCGCGATAATTTATCGGCGATAACTTTTTATCGATTATCGTTATCGCTCAAAATAGTTTGGATTTATCGATTACCGTTATCGCTTTTGTTGAATATTTTGTTATCGCCGATAAATTATCGAGATAAACGATTTTTTATGCACGCATAGTTTAAACTTCAAAGTTAGTGAGTTTGCGCCTTGGAAAAAACACGGTGTCCATTAAGACTTGTTGTAATTTTTAAAAATTATTTCTTCGTTTGGCTTAATTTCACGGCAGAGTCCGTGAACTGCTCTCTTTTCTTGAAAAATTTAGAAAAAACATTTTTGCAATTCGACTTACAAAAAAAAACTTCGTCAAACACATCGAAAATTTACCGCAACATTTATCGGAAAAATTTATCGGCGATAATTTATCGATTATCGATATCGCTTTAAAAAATTGAAATTTATCGATTATCGGTATCGCCCTGGGCTTTTTGAAGTTATCGATTATCGTTATCGCTTTAGTACAGAATGGTTTATCGTGCCCATCACTGGCTGTTGCCAACTAACCGCCACTTCACCAACGTTGCTTAGTATCTAGATCTAGATACTTTTTTAGTCCCCTTAGATGCCAATTTTTTCGTCTAGATCCTAGCTACTAATCTAGATACTTCTATAACTAATCCAGTTTGTTTATTGTTTTATCCCTTCGCGGAAGAATGCCAGAAATTATCGCTTTAATTTTGTGAGCTGTTCCTCCGAGTGTTCAGCTCAGTACCGGTGCTTTTAATGGCCTAAATTTTACTTTGAACTGAGTGAGCAACGCAATAACCGGATTAACTGCGATACATAATGCACAAGTTAGTTTTCCTGGTGTGCAGAAAATCCAATCATATATTGAAATTCTGCGAGTAGCCTGCCGGTACTTCAGTTATTGTATTTATAAGCTGAGTTAATCTTAACAATTTTTTTAGGGCTATGCTCTAAAAAGATGATAAAGTGAAGAGAGCATTTGCTAATTCTAGATAGTTCAGAACTTCTGTTACAAACTATCAAGTGTTTTATCCTTCGCCTCTACACAGTACACAATACACATTCGTCTTGTAGACTTTTGGAATATTGTGGTGTTTTGTTGAAAAACTTTGATTGAGCACATGTGCAGATATTTTTTTAGATTGTTTTGCGTGAAGTTGCAGTGGAGTAAGCTTACAGTATTGCAAGGATAGTGTGCTGTGCACAAGATTTACAGATGCTAATATAGGCTATATAGCCTACACTAGGGGTGTCCAATCCGTGGCCCGCGGAAAGGTTTTGAGTGGCCCGTGAGACTTTTCTGAAATTACCAATATTATCAACGTAATTGCTACGTAATTTATGGTGAGCTTACATTCCGAGAAATTGTCATTTAATGTTTGCTTTCTTCTAAGTTAATTTTATTGCATCACAATGGAAATTGTTTCGCATCACATTTTCGATATCGTCACGTTCACATCTTTTCCACACAATTGTGTTCGTGCTTCAAAAGTAGTCAGTAATAAACTAGGTTGAACCGGATTTTAGCTCAACTGCTAAGCGCACACGCTATCGATGCGGGAGATCAAGGGTTCAAATCCTGGCTCTGTCAAATCGGCACAGTATTGCCACCGCTACGACGTTTCTTCGGAGCTGTGTAGCCCAGGCGCTGAGCCGCGGAGATGGGTCCGGCGAATTTGTTACACGCTTCGGCGTAATACCTCGAGTGTAACGAAGATTTGATTTTGATTTGGTTGCGATCCGAATTTATACTATAGGCGCACGCAGGGGGAGCACGGTGCCATGCCCCCCCCCTTTGACTCTATAATAAGGTGCTAAAACCTAACTTCCAGTCTATAATTTTTCAAACTGATAATGGTTGCAGCCTCCTTTCACTTATTTTGGCCATGCTTCTGCTTTTACACATACCGTAAGCTGTGAAAATAATTTTGTATTGTCACGAGTAATTGCACTCACTGCATGCCCTTTTTCGTTAAAAAGGTGTGCTAAAATGAGTGTTTGTTTTATGTGAAAACCGACCCCCTTTGCCTGCTTCGCCCCCACACCCTCGGTTGTGCCCCCTCCTTTGCCGAATCCTGGGTGCGCTTCTGTCTGAGACGTGAAAATCTCGAATTTTTTGGTCGGAAACCGACTTAGTCGAAAAGAAAATCGTTCGGTCTTGCCGAATTTTGCCAAGTTTGTTAGAAAAAAACAGGGATATCTAGAACACCGGGATGAGCAACTGCTTTTTTCATCTGCCAATAGTAGGGCTATGTCTTAAAATTGCTCACACGCATTGTTTACAGTCTGAGTAGCGAAAAAAGCAAGATTAAGTGTTTGTGCAGTGGTCTGGTATATTAAATTAACACTTTGAAAATCAACATGGTAATATTTTCACATTTAATACACAAATGCGAAGGCCACATTCATTACGAAAGTATTTACGATGTGAACAGTACCAAAAAATCCAATAATCAGCAATGACGGTCATCTACAAATCGATAAAATAACAATATTAAGTACGTAATACTGCCATATTAAACACTAAAAAGCAACTACTGTAACACTAAAACGAAATGTTAAGCATCGACAAAAGCAAGTAATCAGTAAAAATATTACTTAAATAAATTTAACACCAAAAACTAAACGGTAAGCACTGACAAATCCTATACAAGTAACACTGTATCTAATTAGTCGAACCTTTTGCCGTAAGTTTTCGCACAGTTCTACTACTTTTGGACATTTTAGGGGGAGCCTCAATGGTGCATTGGTTTAATCGCTTTAATTCATTTTTCGCAAAGCAGTTAAACACAGTTTGCAAAATCAGCCTGAAATTATGGTGCATTTTCTGACAAGTTTCCGTGATAGCACTTTTAAAGACTTCAGAAGTCTCTGCAAATGTACATACGCTTTCCATAAAAATGCTTAAGTTTGAGGATGAGTAATGTAATAGTGAGTCATTACAGTCTGGGATGAGTTTAGCTGGATTGGCTGTGCTTAGCAAGGCTGACGAGACTTTTATTACCCGAAAAAGAGCGGTATAGTTGAAACATAAATATAAACGCACCCACACTATTTAAAGTAAACATGATTTGCTTTAAATGTGAATTTGAAAAGGTACCAGCATATACCTTATTTGTTGCAATTTAATTGTGGGGAAATACTCAATTCAAAGTTTCTCAATGAAGCCATGAATGACCTAACGCACCATTACAGCATTAATCATATCTTTAAACGCTACTAATACTACAACTGACTGATCAAAATGTACATTAAATCCTGATAAGTTTAACTAATAGTAATAAAATTGAACATTTTTAAACATCAAATTCTTTAACAAAACCTATTGTCTTGCATCCAAGCAACAGTTAACTAAATCCAATGCATAGCAACAATCACCCCACCTCACAGTTCTCTTCTTTGCAGATAGGAATGAACCCAACATCTCCTGCACAGTGCATCCCAGAGCTTCTTCGCGTTGTGCAAGCACAAGTAAAATACAGTACAAAAAAAGTTGCAGTTTTAGTTCGTAGAAGTTCAATTTCTAGGCATTTAACTGTTTAGCATCTCTTTTTATTCTGAAAAAAAAAAAAAAATTATGAGAGCAAAACCAAGAACAAATCCCAGAATCCACACATTATAAAAGCACAGTAACAGTAGGCCATAAACTGTGAGTAGTTTAACAGCGCATCTTTAAACAAACATGAACAATTGACCACAGCAAACTGACTGCCGCGACAACCGACCGCCCACAACAATGCATGTTTCAACCAGGTTCGAAAACAATCACAGATGGGAGTAAATCTACAGCGATTTACCATAATTGATATGTTTTTTGCTGCGCTGCATAGTTAATTTGAAGCGAAAAAACTTTCGGCTGACTAATAACATTACGTCTTGACTTGCAAAATGTAAATAAGTATAACTAATTTAAGGCTATCCAAATGATTCTCAACTTTCTTTTGGCCCATAGATCATCTTTTGCTTTGCTGACATTACATGAACGCAGGTCAAAACTGTATTAGTAATTTTTATTATTGCACTCAACCAGTTAGCAAACACCCGTAAATATATCAAGTGAGATTGACTTCAGCCATGAATCGAACCAGCCACGTAGGATGTGTAAAACCTGAGCACAGTGCCGCAAGCCAACATTAAAAGTTTGAATTAACCTTTTAAAAACCCAGAGAGAAAAGTAGTGGTAATTTGTATTGTCGAATGTCGAGGAGGAAAGACCATGAAAATGTCACCTTTTGCTGTTGAACTCCCTTCTGCTTGGCAGAAACACTTCCCCACAATAAGATAGGTTTATTTCAAACAAGCCCCAATATCTTTACACTGATGCAGTACAGAGCAAGTCCGTATACAATAAACACTAGTCTAATCTGTTACCTGTACACTAGCTGATTAGTTCTGTAGTAGGCCTACACACCAGTACAGTGTACACTGCCGGTAGTCTACCAGTGCACTTCTAAATGCTTAAAAACTGAAGGGGCTTTAGTCTAATATAAACAGTTTTAACTGCTTAATGCCCGAGTGTCCCTAATGCAGTAATACTATCAAGATAAGCTGGGATTTTTGCCATAAAACTGTGATATGAAGCTATTGCAACATCAATTCAACCACTCAGCCTTGTTTAACTTCTGCATAAAAATGCCACCTCTACAGCACTAAACCTCTACCACCGTCTGTATCATTTCATAGTAACTGAAGTGGCGCCGCCACCTGCAAAATGAAGTGGCGGTGAAGTGGCGGAGAAGTGGCGGTGAAGTGGCGGAGAGGTGGCGGTGAAGTGGCGGTGAAGTGGCGGAGAAGTGGCGGTGGTGAAGTGACGGTGGAGTGGCGCCACTTGTATGTTGAAGTGGCGCCACTTGCATCTTGAAGTGGCGCCACTTGCATCTTGAAGTGGCGCCACTTGCATCTTGAAGTGGCGCCACTTGTATGTTCAAGTGGCGCCACTTGCACTTGGAGGTGGCGCCACTTTGCGCTCAAGGTGGCGCCACTTTGAACTCAAGTGGCGCCACATTAATGTGGCGCCACTTTGGGCATGATCCCGCCTCCTATGGTCTAATCTCAGTTTATGTGATAACTAGGAAAGCTCTAAGCTCTGTTGGGTAGTTGTAACGGCAGGAACATACCTGGATTAAAGTTTATGGAAAATACGCTAGATTTGCCGTATTCTGCTTTTGTCAAACGAGAAATTTTTGCATTTGGCAAAAAACGCAATTTTTTAGCGGATTTCTTCAAAGTGTTGGGGTGGGCCTATCAGTAAACCTGTGAGAATTGTATTGACTTTAACCAGTACCAGCGTTGTTGCGTTCTTGAAAACGGTCTTTAAAGCGCAACGCAAATGTATTGCGCAGTGAAAAGTATAACTTAATTTTTTTTTTTTATTAATACTTGTGTACGTAGCCTATTATTCAATTTTTAGGGAATTTTAAAGACTCACTTAGTGCGCTGGCATTTGCCCAAGATATTTCTGCGCGGGCGATTGCCTCACACCTTCAGACGCTAGTTTTTGCTGCAGATTAACTGCAGCTGTTTGGTTTAGTTTGTTATAGTAATTATCTCCTGACTACAGAAATAACACAAGTTGCCACAAGAGTAGCCTACACACAAAACACACACGGCCGGTTAGCTCAGTTGTAACATTGCTCTCGGCGCGAGAGGTGTGGGGTTCGCGCCCTCGGCCAGTGTCGCGGGAGGTGTGGGGTTCGCGCCCACGGACAAAGCGGACACAGTGTCGCCAGCAACACGCACGTAAAAACTGTGGATAAAACATTAGCGCTTTTCAAAGATAAATGGTATCACTGAAGGTACAGTAGAATTTGTCTATATCAGTATTTCAGCACCGGCATAATTACTTTACATATCTCGAAGCGTTGTAAAGATTCTTATGCGCTCCAATGCAGCTAATTTTGATCGATCTTATTTTGGCTGGTTGGGGCTCGATCGGGACTTGATCCTACATCGTGCATTTTACTTGTTGCTTCGTAAGTCAGATGGCCGAGTGGTATGGAGCGTCTGTCTCTTGAGCTGCAAACTCGGGGTTTGATTCCGAGTCGGGTCAAACCAATGACTTTAAAATTGGTATTCACAGCTTTCCTGCTTGACGCTCAGCATTAAAGGGTACAGTGTGGAGAACAAGCCGGCAAGTTTACTTGTTGTGCCGTTGGGAAAGGCATTTAGCGGGACTCCCCCATCTTGGTGTGGTAGACAGATGGCCGGCAACTCCTAAGCGAGCTCGTATAGCGCATTGATCGCTTTCTCGTGATAGGAGGATAAATATGCAACTAAATAAAAAAAAAAGTCAATAATCCACGTCACATGCTGCTGTATTACGCAACTTAAATCGTTATCACTATCAGCCAGTTCAATTACGTGACTTGTGTGCTTCGTAGTAATTATTGCCTTTTTTTTTTTGACACCTCACTTCACGCTAGGATTTGAACGACACTCCAGAATGTAAATCAGTTTTCTTTTGGTTTTACGAGTTACGCTGCATTTGTTTTGCAAGATTTTAAAAAGTTTTTATTCAAGAGATTTTATGTGGACGTGGACTTCCTCGGTGAAATTTTGCTACAGAATTGCTACAGAGTTGGTGCAGATTGAATTGCTGCAGTTTATATTGATATTGATGCAACTATACTCCAGATCAAGACAGCCTAATAAAGTTATCTTCAGAGCAAGGCTGAGTGATGCATTCTGTAGTGAAGGCTTTGGCGCTCCGCCCGAGCGGTTAGTTTCTACCGAGGACCAAACTTTAAAATTATATGTTACTACGGTTTCGTAACATAAAGAAATTTCACCGTTTTCAAGTCTTGTTTCCTACAACTTCCGTCCGAAGAAAGTTTTAAGCAACAGTCCTACAAGCCAGGTGGAACCATTCCAAAGTTGAATTGTTCGAAACGTAAGAAGTTTGAAAGTGTTGGCTGCTTCCCCAGAAGTGCCTTTATTGTTAATGCTGACGTCAACGACTCAGTATCTCCTTTCTTTATCCTTGGTTTGCCTTCTGGTTGAAAACGTTGAGCTTCATCTTCCCAAGTTCATCTCTGGTGGCATCGGTGTTTTGGTCTGCCAATAAGCTGATTCTTCTGTTCTGTCGTGCCGCAACAACCGAGTGGTCTGGTCTTTACGAGTCTACTGAGGATCAGGAAACGTCATCCTTCTTCAGTCGATTAATTGCTTCAGAACTTTCGCCGCAACAAACAAGTGGTCCGGTTTGTACGAGTCTACTGAGGGTCCGGAAACATCATCCTTTTTCAGTCGATTATTATTGCTTCAGAACTTTCGACGAAATTGTGACGATCATCCAAAAGGTTAATCGTTTGTTTTATTTGCTTAATTTATGTGTTGTGTTTTTGATAGTATTTTTGCCCTTGAAGTTAAAATATGGCTTTTGCAAAAGATAATGGGGGTTTTGTGGATAATGACGAGGTTGGTGTTAGCTGCGAAGGAGATAACTGTAACGATGTCCCTGTTAATGATGAACCTATTGTAGAAATAGAAAATCTCCATTTGGGTGGGACCACTACTTCTAAGCCCCAGGCCGGGGACCTGTCTGTACCTGAAAAAACTAATTTTAGGAAGCTGTTGACCATTAAAAGGCAATTGATGGTTAAGTTTAAACACTTGAATGATAAACTTCAAAGCGTTAAAAAATCTGAATTGGCAAACATTACTTCAGAATTTAATGAAGTTTAGTCCTTTTTTAACGAATTCAAAGTAATTGTTAAGTGGTATAACGGACCACGAAATAGCTTCTGAACTCTATGAGGGTATCGCTGATGTTTATGAAAGATGTTGCTTACTTTATGATAAATTTAGAAGTCGAATTAATGAATCTAAACTAGATTATGATCTTGATATGCTTCATACAACTGATAGTGCTTCTCAGATAGCTGAGCATGTCAGTGTCACGTCGAGTAGAGCTCGCGTGCAGCAAATTGAACTCGAATGCCAGCGTGCTGAGCTCCGAGCTATGTGCGACCTTGAAAAGGAACAAGCTAAAGCCAGAGCTGAAGCGGCTGCTGCAGAAGCTGAGGCTAGATTCCGGGTCGCACAAGCCAGGCTTGATGCTGAGGAGAAACTACTTCCATTGTCTCAGAAGGGGTCTACTGTTATTGCCGCTTCACGTAAAAGTGGACGCGGCTACCGTAGTCTCACAGACGCAACTCATGCTCGTGGGAAATTACATCACGGAGCCTTGACCGTTAATACGGACTAGAAGCTGCGTGGGAGTGGTGACTCGCTTGCTTTAGGCGCTCGTGTGGTTAAATCCCCTCCTTGCTTCAGTGGTAGTACGGATGAGGATCGTCTAACTGGTGTTAAGCTGCCCGAATCCCACCAAGTGGCACCAGTTTCGTTTCTTCTTCGTACTGAAGGGATTCACCCTAAAACGGAGGTACGTTCTCGCGATGGCCGTGTTAATCAGGCAAGAATTTCGTCCGGCTGCAGGAAGTCACCCTGATCTACGGCTTAACAGCTATAGAGAAGGTGTCTTAATGCCTGCGGCTTCAGCGAGGGAACCTACGTGCTCTGGTGCTACTAGTAACCAAGAAAATGTTTTCAATACCTACGTAGAACGCCTGAGTAGGAACGAGTACATTAATCTGGCAACTCAAATCGGCTACGACGGCACTAACATTGCGTTCGTGTTTTACGAAAACCAAATTCGTAAGCTGATGGCTGAGAGCCCTTGTCCTGAACGCAGGCTTGAAATACTGAGGGCGTCCTGCTCTGGTCAACCACGTGAGACCATTAATTTATTTTTAGCACCTATGAAAAGCATATCTACGCCCGAACGTATCGAAAAAGCACCCGATTGTTTGAGACAAAGATACGGTGTATTTGGTGGCCTAACGGCGGAACCCCAGATAATAGAAATTCGCAACGGAGCTAAAATAGCTTACAATACTAGTTCTTTAAAGACCTATAACGAACACCTTAATACCCTCGAGGTGTTCGCTTACGCCCATGACGAAGTTGGAAAGCTTAGTGGGCAGTGCTGATGGACGTGGCAAACCGTCTCCCTGGTGTACTTAAGCGACGCTACTTGGATTATCTATCGCAACATGGTCTTGATCTAAACTGTCCGGGTTTCGATTCGTTGCGTAAGTTTGTTGCACATGAACTACATTTAATGTCTTCAGACTACGCACAGACCTTTTTTAAATCTGACGATAAACCACGTGATTCCACTTTTGGGCGTGATCCTGTTAAAGTTCGTTCAGTTAATATAAAGTCTGATTCTGGTGCGAGTGGCACAACGTCTACCACCCGAAAACCTAGTACTAGTAGTAGCCGTGGTCCAGCAAGGAGTCGACAGTATCCTCTTTGCTTTGTGTGCAACGACTTAACGTCTAGGCATTATCTTGGAGACTGCATTAAATTTAAATCTTTAAATAATGAAGAAAAGCGTCGAGCTGTAACTACGGCGAACTGGTGTTTTAATTGCCTTGCAATCGGGCATGTTGCTGTTAACTGCTCTAAAGGTATGAGGTGTCGCATTTGCGCACCCACATTTTGGAAGAAACACGCTGGCGTTTTACATCAGGTGTTTACGTCGTCTAACTCTGTTAACCTTAGGGCCGCAGAGCGACGGTGTGAAAACGTCTTATCGGATGGCGAAGCGTGCGACTCTAACGATTGCAATCAGAGAGCAGTACGAAAACTAGCGCCTGCCGGTGACTCCGTATTATTACGCACCTGTGCGGTTCGTGTTGTCGACGCAAGTACGGGAAAATCCACGCTTGCTTTTGCGCAACACGACACGGCATCGCAGGCAACTCTCATTTCGGAAGGGCTGACGAATGAACTTGGCTTGGACGTAGATTCGAGTCGCAAGGTGAAGATTCGAACCCTTGCTGAGAAAACCACATCAAGTGGCCGGCTCGCGAGGTTTACGATTCAATCCCTTACGACTGGTCAATCTTATGCAATTCGAGACGCCTAAGTTGTGCCTGACTTTATAGAAGATGAAGGCGTTTTGCCTCACTCTGTAGACGTTGGCAAGTCACAGCATTTCGAAGGCGTTGATATACCTACGATATCTGGTCGAAAAACTATAGATGTTCTTATTGGGCAAAGCGATAAGCTGCTACTAACAGTGTAGGAAGAACGGGAAAGCCTCGATTCTGACGACCCTAATCTTGTTTTTACTCGACTGGGCCTTATTGCCAGTGGAGGTTGTTGCAGTAGTGACGCAGTATCATTGCATAAAGTTCAGGTGGGTGATTGCAACAACTGTAAATGTGATCAATTGAAAAGCGAAGTTTTCAGGTTAAAACAAACACTGCGTGACCTTGAATTAGAGGATGAAGTTATTCAACCTTCAAGAACTGATGAAATAGCTCGAACTCTGGTGGAATCGAACCTAAAAGTAGTGAACGGGCGCTACGAGATTCCACTTCCTGTGAAACCTGACGTAGTTGAAAAGCTACCTAATAATTACGTTTGTGCTTTGAATCGAACAGAAACTTTGCGTCGCAGTGCGCTTAAAAATGCTCATACACAGCAAATGCTTACAGAGGCCTTTCAAGAAATGATTATTGAAGGTAGGATTGTGCCGGTTAATAGCGACAAAGATCCTGACGCCCCTTGTTGGTAGTTACTATTTTTTGTAACCAAACAGGATAAACCTCGAGTCGTGTTTGACGGCGCTGCTACCTTTGAAGGACTTTCAATTAATCATGCAGTTTTACCTGGGGTTAATCTACTCAATAATCTAACTAACGTACTCATTCGTTTCCGAGTTGGAACATTCGCTTGTATGGCTGACTAGAGTAAGTGCTTTTTTCAGGTCTTTGTTCCTGAAGCTCAACGCGATTTGCTTCGTGTAGTATGGTACAGAGGTAACTACTGGAGAGGGGTAAAACTCAAATCTTTCGCTTTACGAGACACGTGTGGGGACTTAACTCCAGCCCGTATGTTGCTTTATTCGCCATTTAACGGCTAGTGGTTGAAAACAACACGAACGCGAGCCAACCTACACTGACAGCGATCGAAAACAACCGCTACATGGACGATTTGCTCTTGTCCACCGATTCATTGGTCGACTTAGAGATTGTCTCGCAAGAATCTGCTGAGCTGTTTCAGAGTAGAGGCTTCAGGCTGCGTAAGTGGGTGGCGAATAGCATCTCTAAATCTGTTTTGAGTGCGATACCTCAGTATGGTGGCCCATGAGTGCCATCTAGTTTTTTTCTTTATTTATTATATTTTGATTTCATTTTCATTTCGTTTTCATTTTGATTTTGATTTCGTTTTCATTTTGATTTCATTTTCATTTCATTTTCATTCTCATTTCATTTTCATTTTCATTTCATTTTCATTTTCATTTCGTTTTCATTTTCATTTCGTTTTCATTTTCATTTCGTTTTCATTTTGATTTCATTTTAATTTCGTTTTCATTTTGATTTCATTTTCATTTCATTTTCATTTTCATTTCATTTTCATTTCGTTTTCATTTCGTTTTCATTTTCATTTTCATTTTCATTTTCATTTTCATTTTGATTTCATTTTCATTTTGATTTCGTTTTCATATTGATTTTGATTTCATTTTCATTTTGATTTCGTCTTCATTTTGATTTCATTTTCATTTCGTTTTCATTTTCATTTTGATTGCGTTTTCAATTTGATTTCATTTTCATTTCGTTTTCATTTTGATTTCATTTTCATTTTCATTTCATTTTCATTTCATTTTCATTTTCATTTTGATTTCGTTTTCATTTTATTTCATTTTCATTTTCATTTCGTTTTCATTTTGATTTTGATTTTGATTTTGATTTCGTTTTCATTTTCATTTCATTTTCATTTTCATTTTCATTTCGTTTTCATTTTGATTTTGATTTCATTTTCATTTTGATTTCATTTTCATTTCAAAAACGAATTGAAAATGAAAAGGACGTAGTGGCCCATTAGTGCCAAACCCATGAAACAAACAAACGACTTGGCCCAAATGTGCCATTTCGCTTCTTACGTCACAATTGCCTTGCTATATTGCGGCTGACAAGAAAGTCCCTATAATTGACTGTTAACTGGTTAACGAGGCAGTAGGCTAACAGCAATAATGTATGGTACAAGTGTAGTTAAGGCATAGGTAATTTGGTTAGGTAGCCTACTGGTACCGGTAGTTTTTGTATGGTACCGGTAATCAGCCTGGCGGCTGCGTCCTGAATTTCATGTACGAGATGACAGAGATGTATTGGTAGGGCATGGCTGGACTGTAGTTAGACTAAAGCTGCCAGTGGTTGGTACGGTACCGGTAGCCTGATGTATTTATCGGCCGTCACTTGCATTGGGTAGCATTTCGAAGTAATGCCAGGTGGTATACATCACCCGCTGGGCCACTGTTAGCGAACCATAGCTTTTGTTTAGTATGTAAAACTAAATACTAGAACCAATATGTCTAGCAGAGTACCGGTAGGAGCTAAGCAGTCTGCCGAATAATACAGCCTAGCCTATGTTACTGAAACGGTACCAGTTGTTGATTGCTTTATGATCAGGATTCACAAGCAGCAATGAATGATATACTAGATTTCATGCCGGTAAGCAACAGACGACAGTACACCATATAGGCCTACATTATATAGCCTACCGGTACCCTATCCTGCAAGCCTCATTGGTTTGAGATTTTTATTGGAACTATCTAACCAAATTACCTATGCCTTAACTACACTTGTACCATACATTATTGCTGTTAGCCTACTGCCTCGTTAACCAGTTAACAGTCAATTATAGGGACTTTCTTGTCAGCCGCAATATAGCAAGGCAATTGTGACGTAAGAAGCGAAATGGCACATTTGGGCCAAGTCGTTTGTTTGTTTCATGGGTTTGGCACTAATGGGCCACTACGTCCTTTTCATTTTCAATTCGTTTTTGAAATGAAAACGAAATGAAAATGAAATCAAAATCAAAATGAAAACGAAATGAAAATGAAATCAAAATGAAAACGAAATGAAAATGAAAATCAAAATGAAAACGAAATGAAAATGAAATGAGAATGAAAATGAAATGAAAATGAAAATGAAAATGAAAATGAAATCAAAATGAAAACGAAATCAAAATGAAATGAAAATGAAAACGAAATGAAAATGAAAACGAAATGAAAATGAAAATTAAATCAAAATGAAAACGAAATCAAAATCAAAATGAAATTAAAATCAAAATGAAAACGAAATGAAAATGAAATCAAATTGAAAACGAAATCAAAATGAAAATGAAAACGAAATGAAATGAAAATGAAAATGAAATCAAAATGAAAACGAAATTAAAACGAAATCAAAATGAAAACGAAATCAAAATGAAAATAAAAACGAAATCAAAATGAAAATGAAATGAAAATGAAATGAAAATGAAATGAAAATGAAATGAAAATGAAATGAAAATGAAATGAAAATGAAATGAAAATGAAATGAAAATGAAATGAAAATGAAATGAAAATGAAATGAAAATGAAATGAAAATGAAATGAAAATGAAATGAAAATGAAATGAAAATGAAATGAAAATGAAATGAAAATGAAATGAAAATGAAATGAAAATGAAATGAAAATGAAATGAAAATGAAATGAAAATGAAATGAAAATGAAATGAAAATGAAATGAAAATGAAATGAAAATGAAATGAAAATGAAATGAAAATGAAATGAAAATGAAATGAAAATGAAATGAAAATGAAATGAAAATGAAATGAAAATGAAATGAAAATGAAATGAAAATGAAATGAAAATGAAATAAGAATGAAAATGAAAATGAAATCAAAATGAAAATGAAATCAAAATGAAAACGAAATCAAAATGAAAACGAAATCAAAATGAAAACGAAATGAAAATGAAAATGAAATCAAAATCAAAATATAATAAATAAAGAAAAAAACTAGATGGCACTCATGGGCCACCATACCTCAGTGCGACCTTGGACCGAATATTCGAGAGATTGATCTGGGTTCCCAACTCATGCCGGATTCCAAAGCGCTGGGCTTAGCCTGGGACGTCGAGCATGATAGTTTGCGTGTGTGTATTCGACGCACGCTTCATGATGTCAAAACCAGACGCGAAATGTTACGAGCACTCGCTAGTCTGTTTGACCCTATGGGTTTTCTTGTACCTTGGCTCTTGGGTGGCAAGTTACTTTTACAAAAGGTAACTACCTCAGGCCTAACATGGGATGACGAATTGCCAACAGACGTCATAAAGCAACGGAAATCATAGGTAGAGTTGTTCGAACCTATGATGGAATTTTCCGTTCCTCGTTGCTGCTTTTTCGTCTGTAGTGAAGCCTTTAAAGCCGCAGCACAGCAACTCCCAAAGTTTCTGAGCTCTACCGAGTTGAGTTCTGCTCTTCGTAAAAAAGGCAGAAATTGGATTTTCACTCCTCCTTACTCCCCCAGTCAAGGAGGGAGTTGGGAAAGTATGGTGAAGCTGGTTAAGAGTACTTTAAATAAGGTTTTGGATAATACTAGGCGCAGATCTAGCTTGATTGAATTACAGACTGTCATGTCAGACGCCGTTGGAATTGTTAACGATAGACCTCTCACTACTTTAAGCAGTGAACCCAATGATTTGTCTCCCCTTTCTCTTTTCTGTTTTCTTGGTCAAGAGCTTGTTCCCTACACCCCCCTTAGTGCTTTCCATGATAGTGGGGACCTTGGCCGGGACTACACCTACAATGTTAAGTTAGCGCACAGATTCTGGCTTAGTTGGGTCAAGGGGTATCTCCCCACTTTGCAGGGTCGTGGGAAATGGAGAAGTGTTCGTGAAAACCTTTTACCCGGCCAGTTGGTGTTAGTGGGAGGGTTTGAAGATATTTGTAAACGTGGACGTTACCGCCTGGGGAGGATACATGCTGTACACCCTCAGACCCGTCAAGAGAGGGATATTGTCCGCAGAGCCACCGTCGCTGTTTTAAAAAGTTCGGACAACGGCGAAATTGAATACATTTTGAGAGACATTTCAAAGATCGCCCCGTTATGAATAAGACTTAGATTTGACATCTGTGTGGGCAAATTATTGTTACTGTTATGCTTTGATTGTTTTGCTTTGATTAATTTGATACGATGCTTGACGTAAACAGATATAAATCCGTGAAGAAAGCCACTGAGGAAGTCGATTTTAACCTTTATGTTTTGTTTGCCGTGCTGCAATATTATTTGTTTTGGTTTAAAATGCCACTTTGTGTTCTGTTTTAAAGGGGCCGCTATGTTTCAGCACCGGCACATTTACTTTACATATCTTGAAGCGTTGTAAAGATTCTTATGCGCTCCAATGCAGCTAATTTCGATCGATCTTATTTTGGCTGGTTGGGGCTCGATCCTACATCGTGCATTTTACTTGTTGCTTTGTAATTCAATAATTCACGTCACATGCTGCTGTATTACGCAACTTAAATCGTTATCGGCCAGTTCAATTATGTCACTTGTGTGCTTCGTAGTAACTATTGCCTTTTTTTTTTGACACCTCACCTCACGCTAGGATTTGAACGACGCTCCAGAATGTAAATCAGTTTTCTTTTGATATTGCAAGTTACGCTGCATTTATGTTTTGCAAGATTTTAAAAAGTTTTTATTCAAGAGATTTTATGTGGACGTGGACTTCCTCGGTGAAATTTTGCTACAGAATTGCTACAGAGTTGGTGCAGATTGAATTGCTGCAGTTTGTATTGATATTGATGCAACTATACTCCAGATCAAGACAGCCTAATAAAGTTATCTTCAGTGCAAGGCTGAGTGATGCATTCTGTAGTGAAGGCTTTGGCGCTCCGCCCGAGCGGTTAGTTTCTACCGAGGACCAAACTTTAAAATTATATGTTACTACGGTTTCGTAACAATCAGCACCTCGGGGGAATTGCAAAAAAGTGCCGATATACGCGAACTGCCGATGTTGGCAAATCATTATAAATCATTCCGAAAGTGCCCTTTAATTCAATTTAGTGTTGCGTTATTTAGTCAGCTATACCTTATAATATCATATAACATGAAATCAGCGTAAAGTGCTGCACAAACGAAAGCATATGTGTTCACTGTACTGTATTACAGTACTTCCTAGCGAAAAAATCATTTATCTTTGGTTGTTTGGTTTTTGTAACAGTACTTCCTAGCGAAAAAATCATTTATCTTTGGTTGTTTGGTTTTTGTAATAGATTTATTTACTGCGTATTGCTGGATTTTCGTTAGATGACGTAGCATTTCTTTGTCCTTTGTTACCTTGGACAAAAACAAATGCTTTGTTGTAACTTTTGCGTCGCAGCGGAATTAAGTCGTAGAAGAAATTACAGTCTGGAAGCATGAAGCAAATGCCGATATAAACGAACAAAACACTTCTGCAGAATAAAAAAGAGTGCCGGTATAGGCGAAATGCCGATAAAAATGATGCCGATAAAAACGAATTTAAACGTACGTGAAACATAAGAATTCTATCGGGACCAAAGAAATTGTGCCGATACAGACGAACTGCCGGTATAAACGAATCCGATATAGGAAGCCTAATTGATCAACTCTGCAAAGGACTCTGCTTCGCACCGACAATACCGTCCGAACTCGCACTCTTTTTAATGGCAAAGTTCTCAACACTGTGAAGCAAAACTGCCAAACCCGCTCGTGAAAAGCTGAGGGCTCGGGTCCCAAGCTAGAGTTTGCCAAATCATTGGTTTGACTAGAATCGAACCCGTTGCCTGTCGCTTCAAAGACTGACGCTCCATCCTTTGGCCATCTGATCGATATATAAACAATCATTTTACTGATTTGTTGGACCTTTTAAAATGAAACTACCTTAAAGTGATGGCCCTTCGTTCTTCAACTGATATAGGTTTCCTCCGATTTGTTTGTAGCTTGTAAGCATGAGGGCCAAGTGGTAAGTGGTAACAAGCTCCTTAAATTGAGCTGGAGAACGTCGAAAGTAGTCCCTGAAGTACCGAACTCCTTGACTAACCGATTATATTCTTTTGAAATTAATAATAATTAATTCAATGTTTATTCCAAGTGCAAGTGAAAGGTTTCATCAAATTCGTAACACGATGATTGACACTAACTATACATTAGTTTTTCTTGCCTATTTTTTTTCTACGTTGAATGATTAAATGCACCCAGTGCTTTCAGCGGCGATTCTTTTTCTAAGGCATAGGTGCATTTCAGCCAAAACAATTGGGTCCTAATGAAAAAAAGAATTAAACAGAGTAAACTGGAACTACAACTGTATTTTAAACACTTAAAACATTTTCAACATTTGGGCAACATTGCAATTATGCATTTTTGCACGCTCCTGCTTGTTTAAACCAGGGCTACGAACTCGATCGATTTTTAATCGAGTTCAAGAGACATTTGCAAGTTTGAGTTCAAAGATTTTTATTTTTCGATTTCGATAAAAATGATCGAGTTCGAGTTCACAGTCCTGTTCAAAATATCCCTTAAACAAACATACCCTAACCAGGAGCGGATCCAGAAAATTTTGGTGGAGGGATGCAGTTTTGATTTAGTTTGAATGTTAGCTAATTACAAAGACGTTTGGATCGGAGAAAAGGCGTTTAAGCTATTTAAAATTAATGTTTTCACTGCCAGGAACGTAACCAGAATTTTTTTGGGGGAAGGGCACCAAAGTTTGACATTTTTGAGCGAAGATTTTCCGGCAGAGTTAATTTGAAGCAAAATCAGAACACTAACGGTTTTAGGGGGGGTCCGGGAACATGCTCTCCCGAAAAATTTTTGAAAATTTGCATTTTATGATGGCCATTTTAGTTTTTCTTGAACAAGTTTTAAGGCAAATTGTATTTGAATTTTTTGCCCTAAATTTTGAGGTCTTCACCAATTTTCGGGTGTTGCGACCATGCCTACTAATCCCTTCATCTTCAAGTTTCACTCTCGCTAGCATGTTACAACGTTGATCGTTTTGTCGCTTCCTCCCTTTTCTGTGTCCGTTTGTATTTGAAATCCTATATTGCTGTGTTAATTTATTTTGACGGTGCAGAAATAAAAGACACTACTACTACTACTGCAGATATGTTGCAAATTTTTCGCACGTTTTTGATTTCTGTGCACCGGTATAAAGCGTAGGAATTATTGTTGTCGAAGAGGTTCGAAATTATGGAAAAATTGCATTCATCAAAAGCATTGTTGAAAAATGTCCCCCACTCCTCGATCCGCCCCTGACCCACTTAGTAACAGTTGAAACAGAGATTGCAGCACCGCACAAACAACAAGTAACTGTTGCTGCCAGTGCAGCTGCGTTTTCATTAAAATCTCTCGGAACACCGTATATGATGCATGAATAAGTTTCAATGAAACGACACAAAATGAAATGCAAATGCAGTATCGATACCAAAATTGCAAGTTTGCAATCATTCAATCTACAGTATAACAAAAAATTAAAAGTAGACTAAACTTCGTTTTGAGAGATTTGAATCAATAAAACTAAAGCACTCAATTAGTGAACTCGAGCTCGATTGTTTTTTTCGAGTTCGAGTTCAACAAATTTTCTTGTTCGAGTTCGGCAAAAACGATCGAGTTCAAGCGAGTTCAAGTTTGCAGCCCTGGTTTAAACCCATAAATTCATAAATACTAAGAAGTTGTACTGTTACCATCAATATCAACACTGCTTGATTGCCATGAAAACTAGTCTCAAGCCATAGTAACTGCATTCTTTATGATAAGCTACATCCGCAAAACTAAAAGATGATCTGAAGCTTAGTGCTGCGACTTCTATGTTGCCAAGAAAAATACTAATTGCAAACAAATGAAACACAATTTACAATTTTTTACAAAAGTAGTTCCTGCTCGCAATTAGCCAATTATAACTGACCACAATATGAGGAATATTGATTGTTCATACATTTAGTACGTACATACATTAAAAACATATTTTTTGGGGGGGGGGGGTAACATGAATATTCATTACCGCTATAGAAAAATTTTAGCCATTAAATTAAGCACTTCTGGTTGTGACGCTGGGCATAAAGTTGCGAATTCCAGAGTGCAAAACCCCAAAATTAATGAAAATCATCCAAAGATCAAAGGTGTTAAAATGCGTAGATCTACGATCATCACAGTAAAGGTGTGATTCACCATTGGCATACATGCTCATCAAGCCAGAGCTGCATGAATCACAACTTTACACATCAATTGCAACAAAACGATTCTAAGTTACATATGTTGCAAATACTCTGTGGTGATGTTCTTAAATTTTATATATAGACCTATGTACATATTTTTACACTATGTTTAGGCATGTACTTAAAAACATGGAACAACCCCAGAAGACCAAGCGCTGTTATGTTTCCTTTCAATGCACCTTAGCATGGTAGCATTAATAGCAGTGAGTGTTTAGTTGCACCGATATTTATTTTTTGGATGAATTATCACTTTCATAGTTTTTTTTCTCTTTGTTATAAGAACCATCTGCTCTTCATCTGGGTGTTGCAACTTTGCACACTCCAGTTTTTTATTAACTCCAAATCTCTTATCCATAATGTTGCATTGTTCATCACTTTTGTTCCTTCTTTACTATCGCTTTAATATGTTGTCATCACATGGCACTCTTTCTCGTGTTGACAGTGTGAAAATAAAAGACACAATGTAGAAAATAAGAGAAAAAATATTTATTACCGGCACCTGCAAAAAATAATTAAGGTTATATTTTGCTCCAAGGTATTATAAGGTTGATGTTAGATTTTACAGAGCTTATATTCATTTACTAAATGTGTCACTGAGTAAAAAAAACATTAGTTATATTTTTGATTAGTCTTACTTTAATTTCAGATACAACACTATGACGTCCTTGGTGATAAGCCAAAGCACACTTGTTAACAACGACGGGAATATTCAGAATTTCCAATGTCCACTGGGAGCCAGTGGGCCTTCATCGCCTGGCAATATGTCTGACTTCTTAAAAGCACTTGACTTTTCAGACGAGGCTTTATTGATTTAAAATCAGAAACAAATAAGATCTCAACCGAATGGCGAGGCAATAAACAGTAAGGCGGTAAAAAATAACTGAAGTTTTCCCTACTCAACTAAAAAAGAACTCAAAATAACCAAAGCAATTGTGTGTCTAGCTTCGGCGTTGCACGGTTTAATCTGATGAAATGAAATGTTGTGTGATTTTATGACGCTTTTTTACTACAAAGGTCCTTTAGCGCCAGGACTAAGTTTTGTCAAGAATTCACTGACGTATTTTATTCTCTGTTCATTTCATCCTCCGCGCTACACTTAATTGCTGAGCGTTCAGCAAGTGTAACATCAGATACCAGTTTTAAAGTCTTTGGTTTGACCCGACTGAGAATAGAACCCAGTCTACCAGCTTCCAAAGCGAACGCTCTTAATCACTAGGCCATGATACTGGTTTAGACACGCCAGTCAGTGTAGAAAACAAATTAAAGAAAAAAGGGGAAACTGCTTCAAGCAGCTGTGCACAGATGGTGAAATACAATGTAATCATCATAATTAGGAAATAAAAACCTGCAGTGCAGTGTGAAGCACACTGTACTACTTGAAAACGTCAAATGATTTCGCAACATATTAAAGACGTGAGAGCCGTTGTAGGTCCTTAGGTTCGATACCTTGATAACACAAAGTTGGTGCTGTAACATAGCGCCCCCTTGAAACAGAGACCTAGACAGCTCGGTTTCAACAAAAAACAAACAGTGAAAACACCAACAAAACATCAGCAAAAAATAATAATACTCAAATAAACATCAACAGGTGTAATTCAGGATAAACCGTACGTGCGTATGAATATACCTTAACGTGTATCAGAATGGCGTATCTGTCGTCGAGCTTCATATTCGGGTAATCAAAATAAGAATTAATTTTATTCGAAAGCGGGATTCACGATTCAAAGGTGATAATATATTTCAAAACAGTAAAATCACGACAAATAAACGCAAAGGCACAACACATATTTTAAATCATCACACAGCGGCGATTTTTGAGAGGTCCCGTAAAACATATTCAATGTCAGGGTCATCTTTTCCCAACTTTTTACTTAACACGGCCACTGTAGCCCGACGGACAATTTCTTTCCCTTTGCGAATTCGGGGATGAAATTTTTCAACACGACCCAGGCGGTAAGCCCCCCTATAAGAAGGGTCCTCGGAGTCTCCCACAAGAACTAATTGACCAGATTGCTGGTTATGTTGAACTGTTCTCCACTTATTTCGCTTTTGCAGTAACGGAAGGTATCTCTGCATCCAACCAAGCCAGAAACGATGGGCCATATTAGCATTGTATAGAAAGTCCTTGCGTAGGTCTCCCGCAAGGACTTCATGAAACCCACCCACAGGCGTGTTTGGTGCCAGTTCCTGACCTAAAAAGGAAACCCACCCACAGGCGTGTTTGGTGCCAGTTCCTGACCTAAAAAGGACGAAGGGCAAATGGGCAACAAGTCATTAGGTTGGTCGCTCAAGGTAGTAAGAGGGCGATCATTTACAATTCGCACCGCATCCGAGAAAAACGTTTGCAGTTCAATTAGCGAAGGCATGCGGCGAGTGTTATCAACAACTTTAAACAACGCTGATTTAAACAATTTGACTAAGCTTTCCCCGCTTCCACCTTGGCTAGGGGCGTAAGGAGGAATTCGAACCCAGTTTATATTCTGTTTACGCAAGCAATTTTGAAATTCATTTGAACCTAGCATTTTAGGCAGTTGGTACGCAGCAGCACAAAAAGTTGAACCATTATCAGAATATACGGTGTCCACGGAACCACGCAAATTTGTAAAACGAGTAAAAGCCATGAGAAAATTGCTTAAGTCGAGGCTAGTGACTAATTCCACACGAATGCACCGCGTGCACATGCAAGAAAAAAGTAATCGCCAAGCTTTGCATTCACTTCGAAGATTTCGATAGCGAAATGGACCAAAATAGTCTATACCACAAAATTTAAACGGTTTATTGCAAGCAGTTAAACGGCACGCAGGTAAATCCGACATGAGTTGTCTGATCGGTTTAGCTTTAACCAACGCACATTTGCCACATTCTGCAAGAAAATGCTTAACGCTTGAAACTCCGCGTATCACCCAAAAACGTTGACGAATTTTCATGAAGGTATATGCGGGCCCAGTGAGCCCAGACTTTTCGTGTTCACTTAAAACAATAAGGCGAGTCAAAATGTGTCTACTGGGCAGAATAATGGGATGTTTAGAATCAATCGGAAGCTCAGAATTTTCCAAACGACCTTCGACACGTAGCAGAGAATCAGCTCTAGCGCAAGGACGCAAGTTTCGTAGAGTTTTTAATTCATTTATGCGACGCGAATCATCCGAATTCTTACGTTTGCCATTCATGCTGCGTAGAATGGCATCAAAGTCATCATGTGACCCACGACCCAACGGTTCAATAACGGACCCGAAAGTTTTTAGTTGAACATACTGCACAATTTTCAAGAAAGCTTGATCTAGAAACGTGGCATTTAAAACCGGTTTCTTAAAGGGCGACTTCCTGACTTTAACGGCAACAAAATATTTTACAAAGGCCATTAAATAAGCCACGCGTATCTTTAGCGCATAAAGATCGCGTGAAGTAGCAATCACCCTATCCAGGGAATCACACTCCTCCGATTCAGACTGCGTACTGAGACGAGTAGCGCGAACAACAGAAGCAACAATGGGGGATTTTAACGTGCTCTTCCTCTGAGACAAGAAATGCCGGTCCTTGCAACCACAAACTAACCGACTCAGGGTGTTTAATGGCGCCATCTCTGGTGCCAACATCGGAAGGATTCAATGACATGTGCACATATTGCCAAGCGCTAGAGAGAGCTACACGCAAAATTTTATCAACCCTTCGTTTCACAAATCAGAGTTAGTGATCCATTTAAACGCAACTTGGGAATCCGTCCACAAGTATGTATCACAATGAAGATGTTGTAAAGCCTCTGAGGCCTGAAGTACAAGTTCACTACACAATTTCGCGGCTTTCAATTCCTTACGTGAAATAACCCAGTTAGATTGGTGAGTTAGTAACAAACGAGATTTACCCAACAGAAAGCTTACTTTAGACTTGCCAGCTACACAACAGCGCAAATACACTACACAACAGTAAGCCGTGTCAGACGCGTCACAAAAACCATGAATCTGATACGATGGCTTACTCGCACAATCTTGACGGCTGGCAAAACAATTTCGTGAACTCGAAAAATTCTCAAGCAAACTCAAAGACTCGAGCCATTTCCTCCAGCTACTTCTGACATCGGCGGGGAGAATGTCATCCCATCCAAACCCCGAGGAGGAAACTCTTTGCAGAATTAATCTACCACCCAGTAAGAACGGAGAAGTCATTCCCAAGGGATCAAAATGACTAGAGAGCTGACTAGACATTTCACGTCTGGTCGAGGCCTCCATAAACTCACGACAACGAATGCGCAATTTATCTTGTTGTGTGTCCCTAACTAATCCCAACGCAGTAGAATCCGGAAGGGGTTAAGAGCCTAAGTCGATATCATTAACAGCAGCCGCAAGATCACACTGAGGAATATTATACAGGACGGACTTGGCGTGAGAATTGGCGAACCACTTGCGCAATTTAAATCCTCGACTAGCAAACAGCTTACATCCCTCCGACGCGAATGCTTCAAGGTCCACAAGGTGATCACTCGCCAGCAACAAATCATCCATATAACGATTAGTTTCCACAGCATTTAGCGTAACTTGACTGGCACTAGTCGGATTTTCTGCAGCCAGTCGTTTAAGTGCGATAAGTTTAAGTGCCTTGGACTGTAGGTGAAATTAAAAGCTTAATTAGTGAGATAGAAGACAAGCCGGTGTAGTGGAATGTATTCAGTGATGAGTACAGAGATAGAGTGAAAAAAGCGAAGCCTGGAGGGAGGTGAAATTGATTATGATGCATAAACTAGAACCAAGAATCGTGGGCTCAAAACCCAATAAAATTAGACATGTGGATACGGTAAATGATTGCTTCCCTTGAGTGACTGCTACCGGTAAGTAACTTACTGAGCATCAGTTAGATCGCAGCGTTGTTGACTCATTGACCGAAGCACTGTGCATTGTTTCTGGATATCAACGTGTGACTCCGACGGACAGTCATACCAATACTTGACAGTATCTTGCAATCAAATGGCATCGATCACTGGCAAAATTGCGCTTCTGGTTCATCGTTACAAGCATTTGCACATATTCCATCACAAGCACATTTTAATGACAAGACTTCTCACAAATTTTGGGTAACGTGGACTTCGCGGGCGCTAGAACTTTTATGTAACTTCTGATGTTATTAAACATTCTAAGTAGGCCTACCGTATTTTTTAGTAGTTTGTTGCGTATTTATCCTCCTATCACGAGAAAGCGATCACTGCGCTATACGAGCTCGCTTAGTAGTTGTCAGCCATCTGTCTACAACACCAAGATGGGGAAATCCCGCAAAGTGCCTTTACCGACGACACAACCAGTAAACTTGGCAGCTTGTTCTCCACACTGTCCCTTTAAAGCTGAGCATCACGCAGGAAAGCAGTGAATACCAATTTTAAAGTCATTGGTTTGACCCGACTCGTAATTAAGCCCGAGTCTACGGCTCCCCAGGCGGACGCTCTTATCACTCGGCCGTCTGAGCTGTTGCTCCAGAGGCGGATGTATTCAGCACAAGCCCATGACTGATGAGACTCGTACACATTTCCAGCAGTGGCTATGCATCGTCAAATACATTAGACAATGGACAAGCTGCTAACGGTATTACGACTCTGGTGCACGAGCTCGTGTGTTGAGCGTCTGCCTCTGGAGAAGTAGAGTCTGGGGTCGATTCCGAGTCAGATTGAACCAATGTATCAAAAATTTGTATAGAGCTAGCCTGTTTGACGTTCAGCATCAAAGGATAGTGTTGAGGACAAGCTGGTAAGTTTAGCTGTTGAGCCGTTGGAAAAACACTGTACAAAATTACCCCCAATTCAGAGCGGTAGTCCTTCATTCGTTTTCAAGAGTAGACGGCAACTGCAATGCCACGTCGCTTTGCCCCTCGTCGATTTCTCTTAGGAGAATGAATATGTAATAAATAGGATGAAAAGCCCATACGTTCCTATGCAGTGCGCTGCTACAAATGAGCGAACGCTTTGTATTCATCAACGCTTTGGATTATGAGTTGGGCGCAAGCGACGAAGATAGGTTGAACTATACCAGTACATTTCAAAATAGGTTTATGCATTATAAAACTGCAAAATTTGGACTAGTTACTGGCAAATTCACTTCAGATGATTACGGTTTTGTGTAAACGCTGATAGCTTTTACGATCCAAATTAACCCAAAGTTACGTAAATAATCATCGCGTCGATTCATACTTCTGTTTTTCACTCTTGTTTGCCAAATACTCAAATTGGCTAGTGGTAATAACATAAAGTTTTACGGTTCATTGCCTGCATGTTCTACAACGCATCTTCTTCCACAATTTATCAGGCAGTGACGAGAAGAGAAATGGGTTCAAAGCGCTGTTAATCGGCAACAGAAATGTGGCGGTAATTTGGTAAGTCATTTCCGTAGTATAATAAACTGTTTGGCTTATTTGCAAATAGGACATCACGCAAATGGGAATCCAGCAACAAAAATCCGTCAAAATAATTCGAGCGATCCGTTTTTGCATTCTTTTTTCACGTCGAAGTACATTTCTCCCCAATTCATTGCTTTTTGCGGTGGATTTCACATACATCGTGATATAGCCAACACCAATATACAGGAAAGCACAAAAGTTAATCGTGACAACGGCCATCGTGTATTCCCAAGCAGTGGTAAAGCGATCAGCAAACCATCTAGGTAAACATGCACTTGAGTCAGCATAGTAACCAAACTCTCTCAGCAAACCTCGCGGAAAGCTTGCTTCAAGGTAATTTCGAATGGAATCAAAATCTTGTAGATTTATTTCGTCAATCTGTCCCCTCAGAACAGAATATTTAATGGCAAAGTCCGTCAGTCCTCTTTTGGAATCGATGATGCCTTGCGGATGAAACCAATTGGAAATGTAATACAATGAAACAAAATATTCTAATGTTCGAAATACGATGGGCACAACAGCGATTAACACGGCCATCAACCAAGCTGCACACAAGCCAATTTTCCATGTCAAGGCAGGTGATGTCAGTGAGGCCGTCGGGTTGCAAATGTTGTACAAACGGAAAGAGGTCAAAATCACCATAAGAAAACAAGAAGCTTGGCTGGAAATCACGGCAAGACTTCCAATAATCGAACAACGTAAACTTGTTCTCCATTCGATTTCGTTTTTGTGGTTGTATCGTCCAGAATAGATCTCACTATGAGTAGCTATAGTAAGCAAATAGATTCCCATTATGAAATCTGCACATGCAATATTAAGGATAATGAAGTGTTGAAGTTTTAGTGAATCAGTAGTTCTGGTCGTCCATAATAATCTCAAGATCGTGACGATGACAACTGAATTTCCTACAAGCACAATACAGCCGATGATCCAAAAAGCATAACGGGTAACACTACTCAGTAACTCGGAGGATTGAAATCGAAATGTGTTGCATGCACTGTTGCTTATGTAACCACAAGACCTTTCGTCTGTGGCGTTTAAGCAATCGATACAACCGTCACACTTTTGGTTTGCAGATATCAGCAAAAACTTGTCGGAGCATTCAAAACAGGAATTATTGTTTGTCAAGCAAAGATCAGAACCGTCATTACAATGAGCAACGTCATCATACAGATTGATTTGTGGTAAATAACAATTATAATCGGACAAATTCTCTTCACATTTAAATCCAAATAGGCTTAGTTCATCACTGTAATCGCTACAGTCAAACATACTATCGCAAAGCAGAGAGGCAAGAATCAGTTCTCCATCACTACACTGCATTGCGAGTTTGCATTGTTTGGAGGAGCATCGCAGTATGATGTGCATATTACCTCGGTGTCATTGCAATCACTGCGTGAACATCTGAAGGTAGTTGCTTTGTAACAAGTTGAATTGTCACATAATAAAAAACCCAGTTCATTGCATTCTCGAATACTCGGCAATCGGCGAATCGTGACGTTGCAGCCATCACACAATAAAGTTTTGAAAAAGTGAGATTCGTCACTTTTATCAGGGCAATCTGGAATTCCATCTTGGTATTTTGTTGATGGAATGCAGGAATTGTTGCATCGTGGAGGCGTAATTGTGCCGCAATGACAAGCAAACTCGTTGTCGTTACAGGAAATTGAGGTTTCGTTCGTTGATTCTGAAACATTGAAATAACTGCGGAAATTTCCAGTGAAAAATGATTTGTTTTTAAGTTGTTGTGCTGCTTTAGTTTCTGGTGAAATGTTTTTACTATATTGTAGGTGACCTTATATCTTATATCAATTGCAACAAATGTGGGTCATTCTCATTTAGTGTCAGTGAGTTCTTCACTAACTGAGGATGACCCACATGGGTCAAAATCAATTTTACATAGAATAATTTAAATTTAAATTGTGAAATTTTTGCATACTATCAGTTTGTACATACGCATAAGCAAAATCATCAGACCATCAACCCCTTCCTTCTGAGCAAGATATTTCTGGTTCTAAACATTGTTTCGAGAACTATAATGATGATGACAATTTCTTCATTTTTATTCTCCAATCACGAGAAATCGATGAAGGCATTATACATTGGACAAATCTAGATCGAGTTATTTTGGAGTTTTCCGCTTCAGTTTTGTTGCTGACTTCTTTAATTTGCTGTTTGTAAATTTTCACTTGGCAGGAATACTTATCGTAAAGCATCTTATTCAATGACGCAACAACGAGACTTGGGTGAAAGTTTAACCATCAACCTTACGGTCATGGCCGTCGAAAAACGACGCTCCGAACAACTACGCCACGCTGTCGACAAGTTTAACTATTTCAAGTTTAAGTTTTTAGTTATAGTTAACAAAAGGTGGTAAGTTTTTAACTAATCGACAAAAACCAATAACCGAAAGCCGATAAGTTTACCTTTTAACTAAGTTGACGAAAAGCAAGACGAGAACTCACCTTTCTTTTGACAATTGCTACAGTTGGCTAACACAAAAATCAAAAAACTCATCCAAACTTTTCGAGTGAAATTCATGGTTGGTTAATCTCCGGCGAAAGCCTTCAATCAAAGCAATGACTACCAGCAACTTTTTAATCAAAACAACTATTGCTTGTAACTTCTTGTGATCAATCAGTTCAGTAATTGCTGTGTTGTGCTTTTCTTCTTGCTTTGCCGTAATTGCTTTGCTGTGCTTTTCTTCTCATTTGCTGTTTACTGTATTTCGATTTCTTGTTTAGTTGTTGCAGTTTTGCATATTCTCTTGTGATGAATGATTTTTATCTCTGTATTTAATATCGCTTCCTTCTCAAAGGTGATATTCTTATGCCTGATGATCATGATAACTGGCATGCACAAATGTCAAATTTTGTTTGTATTTTATTGCATATATATACTCAGGGTTGGGAACCGATACTGAAAAAAGCAAAGAAATAATCGATATTCTATAGTTCACCAAAAAGTAAAAAAATAATCGATTTCGATGGTAGTTTAAAAAAGTAAAGAAGAAAGAATGCAGTAATCGATATTCCACATCATTCTGAGTGATTTTAGCTTTTTCGAAATACTGCAAACCCAGTCCCAAACCCAAATTACACTTTTACCTGTTTCGGGCTAATTTGTAACAAGGTTATCACTACATTCACCTGATGAGTTGCAATAACAACGAAAACCGTTTCGTGGATTGTGATAACCAAGGCAATGTTGAGTAAATGTTTGTATCACAGTTGTGGTTTCCTACAGAGGTGTCTAATGGTGGGCGTGATGCCCTAAGAGGCTATTCGAAGAAAATAAGAATGGGCATATTTAGGTCTTTGGATGCACATAAATATTTCAGCTTGTGGTGATGTACCTTACTGGGTGTATTCCAATGAAAATGTTTCTGATCAGTTATGGAAAAGTTCTCAATAATAACGCGTATTCAAATTATGTTATGACGTCATATGTACAATTTTTTTAGATTAGTATAGCCCATGACATAGCCTATTCTATCCTATAGAGCAAAATCAATGACCAGAACGTTACTGAAGGCAGGTCGTATGCTTTCATGAAACGTTCGAGTTAGAGCAATTAGAGTAAGATTAATTTTATTTACGACCAAAAAAACACTACTGAACCGAAAAAGAATAATAATTGAAAGCAGTGATTTTATTTGGAAAAGGCTTAAACGCATGTCAATAATATTGTAAATGCAGTTGCTTTTCACTCATTGTTCCTACTCATCAAGCTTGCATTCCTTCCTGTGAGCCAGCTGCAAATTCACGCAGCATTCCTGAATGATGCAATCATTGTTTCCAATTCCTATAGCTGCATGCTTTGCAGCAGCTAGGCTACCTTAGATTCTCAAAACAAGCATCACAGACAGCAGTTTTGTCTTCTTTCTTTCTATCGTGGTTTTAATGCAATTATTGTTTGGAATAAATATCATCTAATTTTAGCATGGTTGTAGCAATTTGTTCAGCAAAGCCTTCTGGATTTCAAAGTTTGAAAATGGGAGCTTTAAACAACAGTAAAGTTTATACAAAAAATTTATCAGCAAACCAGTATGAAAACTTGAAAACAAAATAACACAATTAATCAAGAGATCATCATAAATATTGCTTACACTAGTACAAACAGTAGGCTATGAGTTCTCTGTAATAAACTAATATATTTAAAAACAACATCTTAATAAATTCAGCCAGGACTTAAAACAGCATGGGCCTAGCCTAAGCTTATCAATTATAACAGCAACAAAAAATTAACCTTAGCAAAGTAGATTAGCTTATTTATACTTAACACATCCTATTCCAATAGTAACAAAATCCCTCCCAAGAAACACTCTTTTCTGGCTCAACTAGATAAAGTTTTGTCTAGTAATGATCAGTCTAAGGTCTAATCAAAATTTCGCATTGAAAATACATCAGCTGCAAATCCAGTCACTGCTTGAGAAAACTCTCCTTAGGCTGGGTTTACTCTGTTCAAGCTAGAAAAGAAAGGGTGGTAGGCTACTACTGTCAAAAATATGTTAATATGGACCAAAATGCTTTTCTAAACTCAAAAATTTGCAGTCTATTAGTTTATCAACCAAGACGTACTGGTTGAAGGAGAATCCTGAAATCCTTCAAGCCTGCTTGATTAGGCTTGCTAGACCAAGCATTTTTGTAGACATTACCCTATGGCAAAAACTTTTGGTTGATTGACCAGCCTGTTTAGTAGCAACCAACTCTAAAGCTGGCATAAGAAATGCAAAGCTTTAACCTACCTGGCCAAAAAACAAGATCTCATTTAGCTGCAACTTTTTAGTTAGCCTATTGAGCATAATAATTGAAGACCCGTCGAACTATGGCACTTACCGCTTCACACTGATTAACCTAGACCTGTGCCTAGAGCTTAGTGTAGGCCCACCGATAGCGATACTTGCGGCCCTCTCTCCTCTCAACTGCAACCCAAATTATCGCTCACGAGCAATACCCACTGCGGTGAAGCTCGGCGTGAAGCAGTTGACTTGACCGCGAGCCTGCTCGCGCTGGCTCGAGTTCAATATAATAAAACAAAGAAAGAGCAAGCTCAACTGCGCTGGAAAAAATATTCCGTGTAAACGCGCCTTTAACCATTGTTTAAGTTAAGCAACGTTGGTTGCTTTTATCGTGTTCTACGACAAATTTCCATCAAATTGATGGGGGCCAGGTGAGGGACAAAAACGAGGAACACCCATCAGATATCAAGTCAATACTTGCGAAAGTTTGATTTTTGAAAAATGGAAAAATCGCGGAACCGGGCTTGAGTTCGCGTTAAATTGCGAGTTATTCGCATCGTGTGTCATTTCATGATGATTAATGACATATATACCGGGTGGCTGCTGACTCAAAAAACGCAAGCTCCCTTCGCAGTCTCCCTCAGTTACTGTTGACTTTTCTGTTTACAATAATTTGAAAATACCTCAGTTATTTATTTATTTATTTTATCTACTACAGTAGCTGTTGTTCTCACCTTACCAACAGCCATGAACACTGCCCAAGGGCCAACGCTTATGATGAGTGCGATTGTGCAAGAGTGGTAAGCAATACGCAATTGAGCAACGTTAGGACAGTGGGCTTATGCTGTGATGTTACAACTACCGCAGATGAAGCAAGGACCAAAATTATCGTTTTTGACGACAGATCAACGAATACCGGCTATAAAACACAAACGTCTCCAAACCAATGGGGGGGGGGGGTGGTTGAACCCCCGAAACCCCCTCGCCTACACCCTTGATTGTGACATCTTAGATTTTTGAGAATTGTATAGAAAAGTTGAAAGAATGCGTTGTTCAATTAACAAGCGGCAAGCTGTGTATCAAATGCTAAGAGTAATGAAAAATAAAACGTCTTCGCGATGGGCGCAAGGGAAGTTAACATAGAAGTGTTTTTGATAGCTGGAGGGAAAACAATACAGTATATATACGCTATTGCGGTTGGATCATTTTTTGACACAGACTTGTTTGAAATCTGCATGTTGGGTGCCAAAAACTATGCTGAGATTTTAAGCATACAGTAATTGGTGAACATATTTTTGACAATAATTAACGCGCTTGAAATTTTTATAGCTTTTCGGCATGTTCAAAAAAATTGAATAAAAAGTTTTACCAAAAAAATGCACAAATTATTTTGCATTAGCAGAATAAGCACAGAATACAGATGGATTTCAAGAAAACTACTAATTACGATTAAGCAGTAACTTGGATCAAGGCTAATTTTGAAAACTTCTGCAAGCAAGTAGTTTAAACGAAATTTAAACTTGCAATTAATCCACATGCTTTTGCCCTAATATTTTAGCTACAAAAATTTTTTGCAACACTGAATCAATCGCATTGCTGCTTTTGGTAGTCTGTATTTTCCGAATACTCGTTCAGTGCAAGGTGCAGTAAAATAATCTATTCGATTCTTTTTTTTCGCAGCGGTTTTATCGTATTAAAGCAAAAATGGCGCCATTGTACAAGAATTTCAGCAAAACTTTCCAACTCGAACACTCAGCGAGTGCTTTTCGGCTCTTGCCTAGTTAACGAGGGATCCGAGACAAAATTTAAGTCGAGGTAAAGATTGCAATAGCTCGAAATAACGGAGCGAGAAAATGTGACGATTTTTGCTCGCTCGTCGAAGCGAGATCACTTTGTAATAATGCCCCTGAATTTGTTCTACGCACAGCCCCTCCGCGTCGCTTTCTTGTGACGGCAGGATACACTTGAAGAAATCAATCAAAACAAAAATTTTGAAGACAAAAAGTGAGATTTTTATAACAAGTGAACAACAATTACATAAAGGGAAAACACCTGAAATTAAAAAAAAAAACAACTCTTCGTTATACCCGCGGCATTACGCCGAAGCGTGTAACGAATGGAGGGGCGTATCTCCGTGGCTTGATGCCTGGGCAACACAGTGGAGGGACCCCTCTTGCGCCAATAGCAATGCATTTACGTCAACCGGCCTATCTGAAATTAAACAGTTAAAGCAAAAATGAGCATGTGTAAAAGTCTGATAAACAAACTACTACGTCATCACAATTCCAAGAAAAAATAACCAGGTTTTTAAATAAAATGAGCTAAAAGGAAGCATGCACTACCTTTTAATAAATTCGAGGACACGCCAATCTCTGACAAATTTTCTCAGATTATTGTGAAAAACTGACATTTGTACGCGCCAGTAATCATGTTAACCAGTCACCATAAATTATCATTTTTGAGAAATAAGCGAAATTAAATGCATGGCTGTAGAGATAAAATCATTTTTTTAGCAAACGACCAGTCATCATAAATTATCATTTTTGAGAAATGAGAAAAATTAAATGCATGGCTCTCGAGATAAAACCATTTTTTTAGCAAACGAGACGAGGGCAGCAAAAATCCTTCAATATTACCGCAATTACTGAATTGATTGATCGCAAGAAGTTATATTGCTTGAAGAGTGCTGGTAGTCATTCCGTTGATTGAGGGCTTTCGCTCGAGATAGACCAACTATGTATTTCACTCGCAAAGTTTGGATGAGTTTTTGCCAATTGTCTAAAGAAAGGTGAGTTTTTGTGACGTCTTTTTATCAACTTAGTTACAAATGTTAAACTTAAAACGGTGTTAACAACATTGTTCTGCCTTGCCTACACTGCTGACGATGACAGCTAAAACCATATTACTTAAACTTAACTCATTAGAGCTTCTCGGTTTTTTTCAATTAACCGTACAACGGGACCGCGCCGTATCGGGCTTCTAGCCCTTATCAGCCGCATTAAGGTGAATTACATTCACCGTTCAGAAGGTACGACATTGCCACCAATAAGCATCACTCCTTATAAATACACCCCAAAAGAATTTAACTTTTGTGGTACGTAGGCTGCTACGTCACACTCCACTTAAATCCCTTCATGTGGCCCGGGTGAATACTGAAAAGCAAAGATAACCCGAAACAGCGCTGTCCAGCTCTACGGTTACGTTATTACTGGACTTGCGTTGCAACTGTTGGTGATGGAGAGCTGTTGTAGCCTCCGACTAGACAAGAGGATGTCGTCATGACTCCCTTTCAGTAGGCCAGGAAAGACAATACTTTACAGTTTATAGCAGAGGTGGGGAACCTTCACAGCATAGCGGGCCACATTGCACGCATGATGTTTCCAGCGGGCCGCATTTACATTTCATGCCTAAAGAGCAAAAAGAGTCCCTCTAAACATTTAGTGAAGAGCTGAAACAAAAGGTCATCACGTCCGCAGAAGCTCAATTTTTCGCCCAAAATCAAGTGAAGAGCAAAAAAAAGGTTATCACGTCTGCAGGCCGTAGTTTGAGCTGCGTAACTAGCTTTGACATGTTCTCACTATTCAATATGCTGAAATGTTAAAAAAGGTGGACGTATGGTAAGCCTAGCATTACATGAGCCGTATGTACACGCGGGCCATATTTAAAACTTAAGCGGGCCGCAGGTTCCCCACCCCTGATGTATAATTTTTGTCAGCTAGTCAAGTTAAAAGTTCAACTTGTCAGCAGCGTGGTGTGGTCAGCGGTGGTCTTAGACAAAGGAGGGAGGCCTGTGCGACAGTTATAGGGGGGCTTTTTGGGATCCAAATTCCAAGTTTGCTGTAGTGTGTACTAAAGCACGTTATAATAGGCATTTCATATAGGAAGTTACTGGAGAAGCACCAATCAATCAAGCAAGCTCATTCAATGCATGTAATGTAGGAAAATCATTTATTGCCAGTAATTAGTAGGCTATAACAAGGCTAAGGTTTATTAAAAATCTCTCAGAACTTAAAAAAAATTAGAGACCTGGGGCGGTATACTGCTCAACTTTTGTTGCTTTGTTTGTTCATTAAGTTAACGCATTGCGTTAAGTGCACAAAAGTTAAACAGTATACCGCCCCAGGAATGATTTGCTTATTTTACTGCATGATTGCAATATTGGTAGCTTGAGTAAACCACGAACTACGGTAGTTGGCTATATTAACGGTAAATCAGTTTTGGTATATTCGCATTGATTGATTTTAGCATCAAGTTATGTACAATATTGTTGCATCTGCTAGTGACAAATAGCCAAGTTTTACTTTGAGGTGGTTCAGCTTCGATTACAGATTTAAAAAAAATGGTTCAGACAAATTGTTTACTGTGTTTCAATGCAAAATTGTTTTAAAATGAAGATTCTTTTTGGGGCAGCTTAAATTTGAGATAATTTAAATCAATTTTAATGGGTTTGTTCAAGTTACCATAAAGAGAAGTTTTTTTGTTTTTTTTATGCATTGATTATTTTTCAGGGGGGCCTTATTATCAAAGCGGGTTCTTTTTGAGGGTGCTGTGCTTCACTGCAAAAAGTTTTACAAAAATGAAGATTTTTTTAGGGGAGCTTAAATTTGGAATTACTAAAATCAAATTTAATGATTTGGTTCTTTCGAGGGGGGCCTTATTTTCAAAACGGATTCTTTTGGAGGGTGCTGTGCGTCAATGCAAAAAGTTTTATTAAAATGAAGGTTCGTTTTAGGGGAGCTTAAATTTGAAATTTTAATGGTTTGGTTCAAGTTAGCGAAAAAAGAAGTGTTTTTTGGAGTTTCCACATTGATTCTTTTTAAGGGAAGGCCTTATTTTTAAAGGGGTTTTTTTTTTGAGAGGGCCTTATTTCCAAAGAAGGCAAAAGGGTTCTCCTATTCAGGGGAACTGAAACTAATTCCAATGATGTATATGGTTCAAGTTTGCAAAACAGAGTTTTTTTTTGGAAGTTTTAGTGTCGATTCTTCTTTTGGGGAGGCCTGCGTATTTACAGTGAAAGTATTTACAGTAAAAGTAATTTTTTTTAATTGGGGATAACTAAGAGGAAGCTTCTTTTTTTACCAAAAAACGGTTACGCAACCACGATTTTCAAAGTTTAATAACCGAAATTTTTGCCATATTTGGGCATAATTTTCGGTTGCCATAGTTTCATTTTCGCAGCAGCAGAACCGTTCTTCAGCTCACTCAAAACCATCACCGAAAAGCAGTTCATCACCCACACTCACGCACTTAACTGTTTTCCGGTTCCTCTAGTGCAGTAGTTCTTAACTTTTTATATTCAGCTACCCACTTTGCAATCTAACATAACCAAATTACCCACTTCCAATATTACGAGTCATTAAACACACACATAAATGCAGTTTCGCATCAGGTGAAGAGCAAAAAAAAAAACGCAGATGTCCAAATTTCCGCCAAAAAAAAAGAAAAAAACAAGGTCATCACGTCCGCAGATGTCCAAATTTCGGCCCAAAATCAAGCGAAAAAAAAAAAACAAGGTCATCACGTCCGCAGATGTCCAAATTTCGGCCAAAAATCAAGTGAAAAGAAAAAAAAAAGGTCATCACGTCGGCAGATGTCCAAATTTCCGCCCAAAATCAAATGAAGAGCGAAACAAAAAGGTCAGAGATGTCCAAATCGCGACCCCCAGTGTGAGAACCATCGGTTCATGACCTATCGTGAATTGTTGTGTTCCAAAATTTCAAATTGCCCACCTGAAATCCTTATATTCCCCACTAGTGGGTAATAACCCATAGGTTAAGAACCTATGCTCTAGTGCGAAAGGCATGGTTTGGTAGCAGGGAAACGGCTTTTGAAGTTTGAAAATCAGAGCAGGGGAGCCGAATTCCGGTTAAATAAACACTTCCTAACTAAAAATAATTTTATTGGTATGGTTCAAGTTCATATAAAAAATTTTTTTTCACAGTTAACGCAATGATTCTTTTTGAGGGGGCCTTCTCTTTAAGGGGGGACCTGTGCGACCGCACAGTTCGCACATTCCTAAGACCACCACTGGGTGGGGTGATTCGGAGCGCCGCTTTTTGACGGCCATGACGCAAAGGTTGATGATTTAACTCTACCCCAAGTCTCGGTGTTGCGTCATTGGGTAAGATGCTTCATGACATGATAATTATCCCTGCTTGGTGGAATCTGACAAACAGCAAATTAGCGAAATTAGAAGCAAAACTGAAGCGGAAAACTCAGAAACAACTCCTAAGCGAGTCTACATTCGTCGTACGTATAGCGCCATCATTGCTTTCTCGTGATAGGAGGATAAAAATGAAGAAATCATCACCATGATTCTGAAAGCAAACAGTACCTTTAGCAGCTGCGACATAAAGATTGAACAAAGTTAAGCAGCTACGACATAAAGGTTGAACAAAATTTGAGTGCAAAAAACTAAAAAAGATACACAAAAATAGGCTAAGAGTTTTTTTAGTAGTACCTTTGTGAAAGATTTCATGCTTTAAGGAAAAAAATTTTTGACGTCATTGTTTATAGGCACGTAAAAGAGCATAAACCCTTGACTACGACACTGGTACAAACATTCCACGAATATACTCGAAAATGAATCTAATTTCCAATTCGGGTAAGAAGATGCTTGAAAATTATTTTTTCACAGGGGCAAATATATCGTGGATGGAAGTATGAATCGTTTCTAATTAAATAGAGAATTCGCAAAAGCACAGCGTATAATGCAAACATGAAAATAGTAAAATGCACAGTTTTTAGCCAAAATATTAATGTAAAATTGCAGTCCTTTGTCCATATCCATTAAGATTACAAAAAATATTGTTGTGCAACTTCCGTTGTATAAACACAATGTAACCAACTTCTGTCACCAATCTATTAATAAAATCTTAGGTGGACTGATCGTTTGGATGCTGCGCCAGGACAGTTTTGTAGCAGTTGATGAGTATTTACGAAAAATACCTCTTTTTGTTGGGGGGAGCTTGCATAGTGTTTAAGGTTGGGGGGAGCTTGCATAGTGTTTAAGGCGCGTAGGGCACCTAGCTGCGCTAGACTGAATAACATAAAGGCAAAAATTTGTGAAATTGTGAATACGAACCACAGAGGCTGTCCGTTGATGCATTACTAAGCTAGAGTAGGCTCAGGGGCTCCGAGAGCCGCCAATGGGCCCGGGGCAAAGTGTTTGGTGGGCATCTTACCTTTTGCAGTCTCTAAGCAAAACGAAAGCATTTTGGTAAATTCAGTAAGTTAGTTGGTTACCTGTTGATCCCCTTTATAGCAAAAAGCGATTAAGGTGATACAACGAGCTCGCTTGTTTCATCCTCGGGAAAATTTTGAGGATACTTTTGCTGACCCCGCTGAGTCGCGGCTACGTATTTACAAAGCAGATGGAAATTCAGTGAGGACAAGGTCAAAGTCACAGTGCGAATTTTGAGTCTCGCTACCAGTGCTGCTTACAGTAGTGACTCCACGGTCAGTATAAGCACTCGGATTAGGGGAACTTACACTTGCTTTATCAGCTATACAATATTGACATTCAAATTGCAACTTTGCTTACATCATCACTCGGATTTTTTTATTTAGTTGCGTATTTATCCTCCTACCACGAGAAAGCGATCAATGCGCTATGCGAGCTCGTTTAGGAGTTGCCATCCGTCTGTCTACCACACGAAGGTGGGGGAATCCCGCTAAATGCCTTTCCCAACGGCACAACAAGTAAACTTGCCGGCTTGTTCTCCACACTGTCCCTTTAATGCTGAACGTCGAGCAAGGAAGCTGTGAATACCAATTTTACAGTCATTGGTTTGACCTGACTTGGAATGAAACTCGAGTCTACAGCTCAAGAGACGGACGCTGTATACCACGTGGCTATCTGAGCTCTATACCACTCGGCCATCTGAGCTGATTAAATACTAAATTTACGTTTGAAACTTTAATATCATTCCCTGGACTACTTTCGCTACATTTAACACTTCATTAGCAGTCTCCTGGTCAGGAAGCATCTTCACAAGATCTTTCGCTATTGTGCACCGGATTTATGTTTTATCATTTCTCAACATGCATTTGCAAAAATATATATCTACTACCAATTGTAAGAATAATTAAATATATTCCAAAAAAAACTTTTTAAAACCTATTATACCAAATCAATCAATTTGACAGCATTTATTCAAAAAAACACTGAGTCCAACGGTCCGTTTTTTGCGCATGCGATCATCGAAAAGATTTGCGCCAGTTCGAAGATAGACAACTCTTTTTGACCAAGAAAGCCATAGAAGCTGGACTGTTGTAATTGCGTTCTCGTGAAAGCCACATAACATTTTAAAAACCTAAAGGATTTTTACCCGTACTCGATAAAACTCTTTTACTCACGGATAATTTTGTGCTTCGTCACCTTATTGATTAGCATGCTTTCCATTGTATGGGCAAAATGTCGGAATCTGACTTCGGGTTTGATCGGGTTCGAAAATTCGGATTCGACAATTCGGAATCTGAGCCCTTAGAAAGGAACTGCAGGTTCGACCATTTGTCAGCTAAACACTTCAAGTTCGAAGATTCCGTACCTGAGCCCATACAAAGGAGCGTTTTTGCTACGGCATTTCGCCCATACAAAAGGAAAGAATCTGATCAATAGGGTGGTTTGGTTGACCTTGTGTCGTGCACTGTTATGTTGTCTCACCTTGCCGATTACTTTAAGCATAGTATGCTTTAAACACCCATATCTTTTCGCTTCAAAATGCCTTAACTTTCAAATGATCAAACTTTCAAATGTTTTGGTAACTTTCAAATGTTAATCTTTCAAATGTTTTTGTGCTCTTATCAAACTCAAGCCCATACCTGAGCCACAACATTTACTCGATTGTTTAAAAATTCTCTAACGCCGAACATGAAATCTAAATATTCCACTAATCTCTCCAGCTTCAAGCTATAAGTGGAATACTACAACTGGCCGCAATCGCATACTCGCAGTTGCATAGCCACAAATCTCGGATAAACACGTTTATGATTCAACATTGTTTTTAATTAAGACGAAGTCGAATGAAACGCTGATAAAGCAAAAAATCTTAATATTTTCAGCTTATAATGCGCCTTTATGCAGAGCATACACATCAAAATGACGCAACTTTACTAAATGGGCCCTTACGCTCCGGAAAATTGGTAATACTTGGATGAATATTAAGCTCAAATGCTGTTATAATTTTTTATATTTTTTCCCTGTATTTCGTAAGATATGGGCTAATGGATCCCTGCAACAGCGTGATGACTTATGTTGGAAGCCTACGCGCTCCATAAAAGTGATTACTTGAAGTATATTTAACTCAAATGCTGTTTTAATTGTTTTTTAAACTTGCTTTGGCTCAGTTGATTTTCTTGTATAAATAGGGGCTAATGGGCCTCTAGAACAGCCTGGTTTATGCTGGGGGCCCATGCACTCGATAAAACTCTTATAAAATCGATTGTTGCATTCCGTAAAATCGATTGTTTGGAAGTTTCTTGGCTGTATTTATTCCGTAAGATATGGGCTAATGGGCCTTTCGAACAGCATAATGACTTATGTTGGGGGCCCATACGCTCTATAATATCGATTGTTTGGAAGTTTCTTTGCTGTATTTATTCTGTAAGATATGGGCTAATGGGCCTTTCGAACAGCATAATGACTTATGTTGGGGGCCCACGCGCTCCTTAAAATTGATTGTTTGAAGTATATTGAGTTCAAATGCTGTTTTAGTTGTTTTTTAAACTTGCTTTGGCTCCATGCATTTCGTTAGATATGGACTAATGGGCCCCCAGAACAACATGGGCCCAGGGGTCATTTGCCCTCCTGCCCCCTCTCATGGGCCCTAAGTAGGCTACTAGAAGCCTACCTAAATTTCATATTTTTGCGAAGAAAAATGGAGCAACCGCCAAGTGCTACCATCTTTTGATTGCCAAATCAGCAAGATGTCAGCTTGGCAAACTACGCAGGCTCCAAACTTGATTATTTTGTGGTTCGTGACGTTTAGGTTATCATGATTGGACGACATTAAAAAACAATGATCACGTAGGCTACTAGTCCCTTGGGTGATCTGAGTTAGTCGATGGGTTACCCAGCAAAAAATCAGTGCCAGAACATAATTACAGCCACAATTTTTACTATTGTTAGTTTGTGCTGCTTAGGTTAAGAAACATTTTGCTATTGTAGCGGCATTAGGTTGACAAAAACTTCATTCAAATAAACGAAACACAATTCAAAAAAAAAAATCGGAAATACTTAAAGGGGCAATCAAGTCAAAATCTTTCTTTATTTTATAAAAGAAATCGCTGGAGATAATTTAAAAAAATTTTTCGCGTTGCCTTGTGCATGGTTTTTGGCTAATTCAGAAGATATCTAGCTTCTAAAAATAGCTGGTCCTCAAAGAAAATTTCGTCATTCACTTTCGCACATGCGTCACGTGTTAACCAAGAATATATCAAGTTTATTTTGTTGTTAACGAAAACAATACCGAATACGACATTGTAAAATAGGCCAATGAGGTATCGTGTGGGTCTATTTACCTAAACTTTCAACGTTCTACAAATATGTTCAATTGCATTTAAGTAAGGTGCTTTTGGTGAACCTGTCGCATAGTGCTGGAAGCTGAAGTATTTTCTAGTTCACCAGTTTGCAGGCCAATCAGTATACCACTGAATTATCGGTGGGCTACTCTGCTACTGCAGATGTTAACAAAATAAACATGAAATTCTGTGGTTGATGAAGTGATCAAATTGTAGGCCAACAGCAAGCACCGGTGTCCAGTGTTGCCAGATATTTTCGGTGGTTTGTAGCCCAAATTCACTGCAAAAGTAGCAGATTGCCACAAAAAGTAGCCCAAATAATTTTTTAACAAAACAATTAAGCACACGTTCTCCACTTACAAACATATCCGAAACAAAAAGAGAAGCTAATTACTGTAGGCCTACATCAATCTTTAGCTTATTGGCTGACTGATTTAACTACGGAAGCCGGAAGCCCGTAAGTGCAAAACACAAAAACATGTTAAAACCCGATGGACAAATCTTTTTCGCAATCGACAAATCTTTTCCGCAATGCACAAAACTTTTTCACGATCGACAAATCTTTTTCGCAATGCACAAAACTTTATCGCGATCGACAAATCTTTTTCGCTATGCACAAATCTTTTTCGCGATGCACAAAACTTTTTCGCGATCGACAAAACTTTGGACGGATCGACAAAACTTTTTCGCAGTGCACAAATCTTTTTCGCGATCGACAAATCTTTTTGGCGATGCACAAAACTTTTTCGCGGTCGACAAATCTTTTTCGCAATCGACAAAATTTTTTCGCAATGCATAAATCTTTTTCGCGATCGACAAAACTTTAAACCGATCGACAAATCTTTTTGGCGATGCACAAATCTTTTTCACAATGCACACGTCTTTTTCGCGATTGACAAAACTTTAAACCGATCGGCAAAACTTTTAACTAATTGACTAAACTCAATGACAGTGCACAAAACTTTTACTCTAAGTGATGCACAAAACTCAATGCAGATATCAGCAAGAAGAAAGCTCACAACTTCGGCTTTTTGTTAGGCTACAGCTATTGGGAACTGATGTGAATTTCGCGTGTTTAGGTCGACACCTCTGAACGCTTGCACAGTGCACACGTATAATTTGTTATGCGAGCGATCGAGAATGCGAAATAGTTCCGTAGGCCTACTTTATAATTTTAGCTAACAGCTGCAGTTCGGTTACACCATATTTTCCTACTTTCATGGCTTTAAAAGTTGACATACGTAATTTCCTAAGGCCAATGTTCATTTGCACGGACCAAAAACCTGAGAACAATTCATCTTTTCCCTTCCACGATCACTAGGCCTATCTGTTTGAATTATCACGTTAAAATTATGATTAAACTATTCCCGTGATGGCCCATTAGCGTATGCCCTCCATAGCTGGGTATGGGACAGGGTAATAAGTTAACTAAGCATCAACGATTACAAACATCCTTGCAATTTCAAAATCGTGAATAATACAATTATATATTGTCGTAAAAGAATAGACCTCTCTTCTCCTGTGTTTGTACCCACCAGTCGCCACAACCACTGCACGTAAAAACCCCCATGTTACATAACTGTTGTCACGCTCATGAAGAGCAGCTTTTTCAAATCTTTGTGCTTCAAAATAAGATTTGTGTAAACGTGTGGTTATGCTGTTTTTATTACATAAGGCATAAATGTTTTTGCATTGCAATCTTGTAAACTACTCCTTCGCAGACTTGAACTTTAGGAATGGAAGTTAATGAGCTCGGAACCGGAAGAAATTGAAACTAAGCCAAAAACTTTCAAAATCAATGTAACAGCTTGGGATCAAATAAAGCGTTGACAAGATTCAAGCTTTATTTGTTGCTGCTATATCGCGATTACAATACAACAAGAGGGTGACTACGAAGGGATCGTGAGGTCATCGAGTCGAGTAGCCATACAGGTTTACGATTTGAACATTGAAGATTGCTTAAGGTGAACATCAACTCAGCAAGTGAAAAATTTTCAACGTGAAGAGAAAAGCATTCATACGTCAGCAAAGAAGTAGCCTGGTTTACTAGAGTTCAATGCAAAAACAATAATATCCAATACCTGTATGCATTAAGTCAGGGGTGGGCAAACTTTTGGCACAAAGGGCTGCATTGGAAAAACTTTTATAGCCTAGGACCGCACCACTTGGAAAAGCAAAGCAAAAAAAGGTCATTAACTGGAGCGAATCCACAAAGTTTTGGTGGGTGGATGTAATTATGAATTAGGTTGAATGTTAACTAAATACAAAGACGTTGAGACGTTTAGACTCGGAAACGAGCGTAAATAAGCCTTTTGATAATGTTTCACGTCAGGGGCTTATTTAGAAATTGTTTCAGGGAGGGGGCATCAAATTTCATCCCTTTTTCAAGCGTAGTTTTTTCCGGGTGAGTGAATTAACCCATTTATGCCTAGCGTCCTATATGTAGGACACCTACTCAAACTGAAATTGCGCTTCGCACATCCCATTTATGGAGGTAGATGAACTTGTAATGCAACTATGAGTATTTTTTGCGCAAACTTCATTTTCATTTTTGAAAAAATTATTTTCTATTTAGAATATGGCGTGCTTTTGAAAACTCGCAATTTCGCTTCGGCCAAAAAAATCAAGATGCACTTGGAATTCTTTAAATTATCGCATTATTGCAAATAAGTTTGGAAAAATTTTTGTTGTTGTATTTATTCTATATATAACAGCCATTTCTAAAATAACTTTCGCTGTTTTATTTTCTCCACCGTTTGCGGTATATTTTGTTTCAAATATCGGTGTCCTAAATGTAAGTCGCTAGGCACAAGCGACAGCAAAATGGCCGTCCCGGCAGCGGCAATGATTCTCTCGCTGTACGAAAGTAAGCGTTAGATTCCAACCGCGATTGTTACGCTTACACTCTAATAGGTGGTAATTATCTGAACAATGACGTCATTTGACATCAATGAAATTATTTTTCATCAATTGTCAAGCATTTTTATTTATTGATCTTACAATAAAGCTGGTGCAGTTTTCCAAGTTGATTGTCTTCTCCAATAGTTCAAAAGAATACCGTACCTACCTGGAGTTACACTGAATTTCGTAATTATAAGAACAATAAAGAATTATTTGCCATCAAACCTTTGATGTCAAATACTTATTGTTGATATAATTGATTTCAAAATAATTTCATTGTTCTTTTGCAGTAATTATTTCAATAGTACCGGAATTTTTTTGAACAATTTATAGAGAAAAGAAAACAACTTTGAGATTTGCATGCAGATTTATTATAAACACTGTCATTTACATGGGTCACGCCATGCCCATTGCCATGCAAAAACCACTACAAGATGTGAAAAATGTGATATCGGACATATGTGAAATGCTGCAAAGAATATCACATTCGGTAAAGACTGTAGGTTATTTCAGTCACGCAGTTGCTTAGGATTTTGTCGTTTAGTGCAATCAAAACTTCAATAAAACAAAATATTACCAGCTTGTTTTGCAATTCTATGCTATCAGCATACTTATTACCTTGAAAGAAACGACTAATGGAAATGCCGTAATTGTATCACATCGCAGTCAAGCGCTTTGTGCGCACGCGCAATTTACAAATTTTTGATAACGGATTTGCCTAGCGTCCTATAGTAGGACGGCATTTATCTCAAAAAGTAGACTCCGAGTTTCAAAAAAATAAATTTAAATGAGATATTTAGGTGTAAATTATGCCGCATATAAGTTTTAAGACCAAAGCTGAAAGTATTTCTACTTTCGGCACAAATGGGTTAAAGCAACTTAAGTAACAAAAACGACTCTAGAGGGGTCCGGGGGCATGCTCCCCCGGAAAGTTTTTGAAAATTTACGTACTGCGATGGCCATTTTAGTGCTTTTTGAACAATTTTCAGGGAAATTTTGTTTCCATTTCTGGCCCCTTATTTTGAGTGTTTCACCAAATAATGATGCATGTTTTTCGCACAGTTTCGATTATGCGTGCTGAAGGCGACTCAGGCGTATTGTTATGAAGAGGTTCGAAATTATGAAAAACTTTATTTAACCAAAGCATTGTTGAATATGGCTGGTGGGAAGGATGCATCCCCCTCATCCCTCTCTGGACCCGCCCCTGGTCATCACGACCAGAAATGTCCTATTTTCCTCCCGAAATCAAGTGAAGAACAAAAAAAAGGTCATTACGTCTGCAAACGTCCTATATTCCACAAAATTTCACTAGGGTACAAGGTTCATCTTTTTGCAGGAGCTCGAGGGCGGCCTGCGGGCCGTAGTTGGCCCACCCCTGCCTTAAGTGACAAAATCAGCATAACCACGCGTTTGGACAAATCTTAGGCCCATTATTTCGAAGGATAAAGATCTTAAAATGCTGCTTTTCATGAGCAAGACAATAATTATGTAACATGGGTATTTTTACGTGTAGTGGTTGTGGCGGATGGTGGGTACGAACGCAGGAGAAGAAAGGCCTATGCTTTTACGGCAATTTAGAATCGTATTATTCACGATTCTGAAGTTGCAAGGATGTTTGTAATCGTTAATGCTTATCGTCAGGGCAGTAAAAATTCCTCACAAAACGTAATTAATTCAATTCCAATTTCTTGGCCAAGACGTAGCTGATTCCAATTACAAAAATACGCGAGGAAAAAAGTAATTTTTAAATTGCTAATTACAAATTCCTTTGCTATGGTAGGTGACCAATTTCCTTGTACAGTGTTTCGCTTAAAAATAGATAGTAACAATAAACATAGTATTTGAAGAAGCGATGTTTATCTTTTGCTGTAATTCACCACAGGGAGTATCAACTTAGACATAAAGTTGCCCTTTCAGACAAGAATGTTGAAAATTGTAAATGGTGTGAAAATTTTGATTGGCATGAGTATTGACAATGCCAACAGAAGTCGTAAAACAAGGACGTGCATGATAAGATCTTGCCGCTGTGAAAATTAAAGTTTGTGCTTTGTTGAAGCTGATCAAAAAACAAAGTTTCAAGAAAAAAAAAGGAATTTGTAATTTCAATTAAATCAAAATCGTACTCGTTCCTCACAAATTGTAATTAATTCAGAATTACCAATACTTCGGAAAAATGTAATTAATTACCATCTAAAACTACAGCAACTGTAACGAGTGCATGTAACACGTTACTCACAGCCCTGTGCTTGTTTAACTTATTACCCTGTCCCATACCCAACTTTGGAGGGCATAAGCTAATGGGCCATCAGTGGAATAGTTTAATCATAATTTTAACGTAATAATTCAAACAGATAGGCTTATATAGTGGTCGTGGAAGGAAAAAGATGAATTGTCCTCAGGTTTTTGGTCCGTGCAAAATGAACATTGGCCTTGGGCAGTAGCGTAGCTAGGAGAGGGGGCGGAGGGAGGCTACAGCCTCTCCCATTGGTATGCCAACTATCTGCTGTAAACTTGAAAAGTGGTTGCACATTGCTGCACCATCGTTTTCGTCAGTAGCATTATTGGGAGGAGGGCTGAATTCTCCCCACCCATTATATTGCTATGCCAAACTATGTGCTGTAAACTTGGATGGTGCTTACAAACTGCTGCACCATCATCATCGTCAGTAGCGTAGCTAACGGAGGGGAAGCTTTAGCTCCCTCACACCCACTGGTATGCTTCTGTAATTTTAAAAAGCATTATTTCTCTAATTTTTTGTCACAATTCATTTTGGCTATCAGGATTTATAAGCCTACAATTACAGCATATCTTTTACATGTGAGCTAAGAAAAATTTTTTAAAGCAGCTATTGTAACATATTGTAACATTAAATTGGTGAGGCACGAGGTAACTTCTCTGCTTTTCGCAATAGAGCAGGGCTTTCCGATCAGTGGGTAGGAGAGCTTTTAACAGAGGACCGCAAACCATTCTAAAGTTTCTAAAGTTAGAATATTAGTTTCCAAAGTTAGAGCTGTGAATCAATAAGGATGCATCCAATATTGCAACTATAGTCTGCTCTGCAGCATAACATACTGTAACAGCTGTATGTTCAATAGCGTGTATAAATCATATGGTGTCAGAGTATTTTGTGTTTGTATAATACAGCGATGGTGAACCACTGACCCGCTGGTCACTTAGTGACCCACTTGCACATTTCAGTGATCCACTTGTAGTTTGGAAAATTTTACGAAAATACGGTAACGAAAATAACGTAGTAAAAAAAAAGCTTATTTTTCCATACTGGGGCATTGAAGACGGGAAGCTGGGTATTTCTGAGGTGACGATTTTTTTTACTCTTGGCACAGATTTCGGCAGAACTTGCGTTCAAGCTCCTCGTTAATATTATTCCATCCGTGATCCACGTTTTTCTTTTTTCGGTCTGCGACCTTAAATTTGGCTCACCACTTAAAAAGGTTCACCATCCCTGGTATAATACATAATATATAATAAGACAGGGGTGGGCAACTTTTTTAGTCAGCGAGCCATATGTGGGAAGACGAAGTCCTTCCCGGGCCGGGTTATTAGATGGATCGAGTTCAATATTTTTAACAACTACTATTGTCGGGTCGCTGTGATTGGAAGAGAGAAAAAAAAGGGTCGCTGTGATTGGAAGAGAAAAAAAAAGGTCTACACACTCCTCAGATGTCCTGTGTTTCTACCGAAAATATGGATGAAGCAGTGGGGTAGGGAAAAACTTCAAAAGGGGGGTCATAAATAATTTCCACATTTTTTTGATCATTTTTTTTTTTTATTCAGCAGAACTACTTGAAAGCTGATTGAGAAACAAGAAAAGCTCTAGGGGGGCCGAGGGCATGCTTCCCCTGAAAAATTCGAAAATTTACGTGCTGTAATGGCTATTTTAGTGCTTTTTAAATAATTTTCATGCAAATTTTGTTTAAATTTTTTGACTCTAATTCTGAATGCTTCGCCGAATATGATGCATTTCGTTTGCACATTTTCGATTATGCCTGCTTAAGGCGTGATCGCTATCGAAGAATATTCAAAACTATGGAAAAATTGTATACATCAAAAGCATGTTTGAAAATGACTGATGGGAGGATGCGTACCCTTATCCTCGACCCCTGGATCCGCCCCTGGCCATAAGCGACAGAAACTATCAAAAGAGTCTAGCATATTTCAGTCACTTGGCACCACTAATTTTGTTCTTTTTTACTAAAAGGCAGAGTCAAAAGGGGGGGGGGGGGGGGGGGCATGGCAAAATGTCTTGATTTGCAATATTAGGTCATATTTCTGTAAGTGCCAGCGAGCCGCATAAAATGGTCGCGCGGGCCATATATTGGCCACGCCTGCAATAACATATTGTTATAGCAGATTATACAGTTAAACGCACTAAAATTTACTTTTTTGACGTAGAAAATACAAAAATTTTCAGCGGCTGAGGCCCCAGACCCCCTTGCTTCCGGCAGCTGGGGGCTTCGACCCCAGACCTCCGACATAGCCTGCCCCCTATTGCGAAATCCTGTCAACTTTCAAAGCCATGAAAGTAGGAAAATATGGTGTAAGCTTAAATGGTGTAACCGAACTGCAGCTGTTAGCCTAGCTAAAGTTATAAAGTAGGCCTACGGAACTATTTCGCATTCTCGATCGCTCGCATAACAAATTATACGTGTGCACTGTGCGAGCGTTCAGAGGTGTCGACCTAAACACGCGAAATTCACATTAGTTCCCAATAGCTGTAGCCTAACAAAAAGCCAAAGTTGTGAGCTTTCTTCTTGCTGATATCTGCATTGAGTTTTGTGCATCACTTAGAGTAAAAGTTTTGTGCACTGTCATTGAGTTTAGTCAATTAGTTAAAAGTTTTGCCGATCGGTTTAAAGTTTTGTCAATCGCGAAAAAGACGTGCGCATTGTGATAAAGATTTGCGCATCGAGAAAAAGATTTATGCATCGCGAAAAAGACTTGTCGATCGTGAAAAGATTTGTACATCGCGAAAAAGATTTGTCGACCGCGAAAAAGTTTTGTGCATCGCCAAAAAGATTTGTCGATCGCGAAAAAGATTTGTGCACTGCGAAAAAGTTTTGTCGATTCGTCTAAAGTTTTGTCGATCGCGAAAAAGTTTTGTGCATCGCGAAAAAGATTTGTGCATAGCGAAAAAGTTTTGTCGATCGATCGCGATAAAGTTTTGTGCATTGCGAAAAAGATTTGTCGATTGCGAAAAAGTTTTGTGCATTGCGAAAAAGATTTGTCGATTGCGAAAAAGTTTTGTGCATTGCGAAAAAGATTTGTCGATCGTGAAAAAGATTTGTCGATCGAGTTTTAACTTAGTTTTGTGTTTTGCACTTATAGGCTTCCGTATTTAACTGCAACGAAGCGAAGAGATTCAGAAGCACGGCGAATTTAAAATACATCATCTACTACATGTGCACAAATGCACATGCTCGCGATCGAAACCGCAGCTAGCTCTCCTACGTTTTGTAAAGGCTGAGCAAACATCAGCCGAGTTTTTCTTTTTTTGTTTCTTCCCAAATAATGTAGAGCCGAATGATTCTCAATTTTAGGCAAGCAAAAAGTTAGCGCAAAAACAAACGACTAAAATGCTGAAACAAAAAAGAGAAAAACAGAAAATAAAGCACACGAATGTAACGATCAATCTACCTTCCCCGATGTAATGGGCTAGTAGTGGATAAAGTAAGCGTTTCACTGGAACGAAGACGGAAATAATACAACCATTGCGATCCCTATATCAGCAATTCAATGCCCCCCTACACTTTTCCTGACTTTTTACCTCTTTCCCCCATGGTTACCTTACACCCTAAAACATTCATATGAAGCAACTATCAAAAAATAATATTCAAATCTGAAAGCTGTGCTGTGTAGGCTATTGGCTATTTTTCTTAGCATAAAACTGCAGAGAAGGGCCCCGCAAATTCGTTATTACATGCCGTAGTCTGGGTAACAATTTGTGAGTGCAATGAAGACTCAGTGATGAACTTTTAACCATCTTCCAGCACCTGCTAAAGCACCCAAAAATCTACTCCCAAAATTTTGCCTTCAAACGTGCCACTCGGGATGGACAGCCTTCCTTGACCTTGCGCTGCAGATATTTCTTTTTAATAAAAATCAGATATTTATTATACTTGCGGTATCACCCCGAAGCGTGTAACGAATGGCGGGGCCCATCTCCGCAGCTTAGCGCCAGGGCTACACAATTCCGAAGGAACGTCGCAACGGTGGCGAGCCGTTGGCGACACTGTGCCGATTTGACCGGCCCGGGAATCGAACCCCTGACCTCCCGCACCGATAACGTGCGCGTAGCAACTGAGCTAATCGGCCGGTTAGTGGTACTAAAAATTCTACAAAAGCGCTTTTTTTGAAGACGGCGTAAAGAGAATTGCAGCTGTTTGGTAGGAATTAAGGCCTTGCTTTTCTTTTCTAGAGTTCATTACTGAATATCGTACGCAAAGTTCCTAGCTCAAAAAAAGTTGTCTTGCTCGAAGCCTCAATATCGTGCTCTACAATTATTCTGTCCTGCTCCTGAAACGCTGATAAACTTTTGCTCGTTGATTTTTGCTTGTGATGGAGCCTAACAAAGCAAGTTCTTAATCTATAGCCTACATTTTTCGATTGTCGCATTGATAAATAGAGCGAATTAAGCATAAAACTGCGCATGCGCATATAGCTAGCAGAAATGTAGTATCGCTCTCACTAGTTGGTGTATCATTTTTCTGTTTTCATACCGTCACGAAACAGTAAGATTACAAAAATTTAAGGTCGATCGTGGTTCCGATTCCTCCCTTTTTCCCCCTTCACTTTACCCGGCTACACCAGTAAATACCGACTGCGCTACTAAGGTTACGACAGAAGGTAATGCTGCTCGGTGACAGTTAAACATTATGAACAAGCCCAGTACCTTAGCAATTGTCCACTAAAACGCGCATTACGTAAAATTTTTTTATAAGCCTATTCATAGTCTGTACCATACCGCGCTCCGTTTCAAGGAAGCCAGCACCTTCGGAACGCAAAAGCGACGTCAAAAAAACAAAAACGACTTTTCCCATGACCTACCGGTAGCATTTTTTGTTGTGCTCACGAATCCTCGCAATAGAATTTCACAAAGTTTCACAGTACCAAATTACGTACCGTACCACATGGTACGGTTCGTAATGTACGTTTAGAACGCATATTCATAACACGTACAGTATCATCGTACCGTACCTTAGCAATAATTACGTACCGTACAAGCGTATTGTACTATTTTCCGAAAAATGGAGCGTACCGTATCGTACCGTACTGCCATCCTTGCGCGCGACACTTAAGAACAACGCAAAACATACGCATGAGCGCGAACATATAATTTTGTTGTGCGACATTTTCATTGCCACAGTAGCCTTACCTGACGTCAGGCGATTTTTCCTGTAGTAAAAAAATTATGGGCTAAAAATCGGGTATAAAATAGCCAACAAAATGAAAACAAGTGGTTATTTTGTTGAAATTTTTGCGTAAAGTGCATGTCAGCACTGTTTACTTGCACAAGCTGTCGAAAAAAGGCAATGTTAATTTTCGTCACACCCCTCTTTCATGCGACTTCATCAACGATCACGAAAATTAAAAATATTATTTGTTTTCAAAAAAGGGGTAGGGGGGTGTACCCCCATCCGCCCTCCCCCTTTTTTTTCAGGAAAACTTCAATAGCAAATAAAAATTAAATCATAATGTTGAAAAAAATAATTAAAATTCAAACATTTTTGTTGGGATTTTTATGAAGGTGCTGCAGCTCCTCTAGTCTAGACGAGTCGCCGTAGTCACTGATTACCTTCCTCACCTTACCGATGGTCACTTCTGTAATATAATTTCGGAGTTAACAACAGGTCAGTCAAGGTATAGTATAAGGCTACCTGTGGTTAAAACTTTCACCAGAAACATCACAACTACATAAAACAATTTATTTCTTTTGAAAATTTCCACAGTTATTTTAATGTTTCAGAATCAACAAACGAAACCTCAATTTTCTGTCAAAGCAACGAGTTTACCTGTCATTGCGGCACAACTACACCTCCGCGATGCAACAATTCCTGCATTCCATCAACAAAAATATCGAGATCGAATTCCAGACTGTCCCGATAAAAGTGATGACTGATGAATCTCAATCAATCAATCAATTTTCTGGACCCGCTTATCCTTGGGGGGTCGCGGGGGCAGCAGCTCAAGTTGGAGCCTCCAAGCATCTCGATCCTCTGCAACAAAGGATAGATGCTCTGCTGGGATGCCAAGGCGAGACCAACTAAGATCTTCTACGTAATCTCGCCATCGAGTTCTGGGACGGCCTCTAGGCCTTCGACCAATCGGTGTTGAACAGAGCAGTTTTTTGGCTGTTCTTTCCTGGGACATTCGTGTCACATGTCCATACCAACGCAGTTGCGATCTTTCTAGTCGGAGAAGCAGCGATTCGATGTTTAGAGATTCACGAATATCTGCACTTTTAACCTTGTCCAACAAGGTCAAACCGCTAATTCTTCGCAAGAATCCCATTTCGGCTGCTTGAACTCGAGACCTCACTTTCTCATTCATGATCCAACACTCATGGCCATAAGTCAAAATAGGAACATAGACCGATCTGAAAATGGATAGCTTTGCCTTGGTGCAAAGCTCCCGTTTCAGTACCACAGATCGGTGGAGCTGGCGCATTACTGCACTTGCTTTTCCGATGCGGATATCCAATTCGCTATTTTGTCTGCCGTCACTTGTGAATGAGACGCGAGGTACTTGAATTTCTCTGACTGTTTTAGTGGTACTCCATCAATTTGGAGAGAGCACTGCTTTGGTTGTCTGGACAGGCACATGGTTTCTGTTTTTGTTGTACTGATTTTCATTCCGGCAACAGAGCATGCATCCGAAAACCTGTCAAGAGCTTGCTGGAGACCATTTTGGGTAGAGTCGAGTAGCACGAGATCATCTGCAAATAACAGACGTTGTACAGTGCATTCACCGATCTTTACTCCGCCACAGGACTCACTGTTCTTAACTATTCTATCCATATAAATAAGGAACAGAATAGGTGAAAGAGAGCAGCCTTGCCGTAGTCCCACACTTACTATGAAAGGTTTCGTCGTTGCACTGTTAACACGAACACAGATCTCGGAATGCATGTACAGCGACTTAATGGCAGTTAGTAACTGGCCATCAATGCCATACTGCAACAGCACCGCCCAAAGCTTGTCTCTAGGAATGCGATCATATGCTTTTTCAAGATCGACAAAACATGCATTGACCTCTTTTGCATATTCCCACGACTTCTCAAAGATTTGCTGCAAGGCAAAGATCTGATCCATTGTGCTTCGGCCAGGACGAAAGCCACACTGAGCATCTGTTAGCTTAGGCTCGACTATTTCACGGCATTTCTTTTCAAGGCATTTGGCATATAGACCTTACCCGGGACACTGATGAGAGATATGCCCCTATAATTGGTGCATTTTCTCTTGTCTCCTTTCTTGTGGATAGGTATTATCACACTAGTTTGCCATTGCTTTGGTGCTTGCCCAGTACTACACGCCACCTTACAAACACGAGTCAGCCAACGAACACCATGTATGTTCATTGCTTTTAACATTTCAGGTCTGATATCATCCTCACCAGGTGCTTTTCCAGTTTTCAATGATTTGATTACTGCATTCACATCTGCTTCGGTTATCTGAATATCTTCCCCAACCTGTTCTTCGTGAATTTGTATTGGTGTAGCATCAACTGGGTTTAAAAGATCACTAAAGTACTCTCTCCACCGATTCAAAATAGCATCTTGATCTTTCAGAGTCACACCATTTGAATCTTCGATAAAGAGAGCGGCTTGAGATCTTTTTCCACGCAAACGGCGAATGGTCTGCCAGAACACTTTGTTTGCCGTTTTGAAATCATCGTCTAACCTTTCTCCAAATTCCTTCCAGGCCCTTTCCTTAGACAGTTTAACTTTTGTGGCTGCCGTCTTACGTGCTTCAGAGTACTGCGAACGAAGTTCAAGTGATGACTTATTTGCAAGCCAGGCCTTATAGGCCACTTTTTTTGCACGAATAGCTTCTTTAACTTCTTGGTTCCACCAAGGAGTTCTTTTCTCGCTACTCTTCGTCCCTCCAACACGCTTACGTCCACAACAGTCAGTAGCGGACGTAATGACTGCTGTTCGAAACAAACACCACTCAGTTTCAATGTCTTCAGTAGAGGTCGGAAGTTCTTTGAACTTAGATGCAATGTTGTCTGCAAATGCAGTTCGTACCTCTTTGTCAGCCAATGATTCCCATTTGATTCGATAAGTTTCTCGTGGTCGAAAAGTCTTTCGTTTTTTCAAGGGTTTCAAAGCTTTCAAAGTGCAGACAACTAGGTGGTGATCAGTTGACAACTCAGCCCCTCTTTTAACACGGACATCAGACACGGTAGAAAACAAGTCCGCCGAAACGATACAAAAATCAATCAGGGAGCGTTGTCCCAGAGAGTCTCTGTACCAGGTGTACTTATGAATTCTTTTGTGCTGAAAAAATGTGTTCATTATGCACAGCCCATTGGTGGCACAGAACTGCAATAAGCACCTTCCGTTCTTGTTAATGTCAGGGTCACCATGTTGCCCAATAACACCTTTCCAGGTTGCATTGTCGATGCCCACATGTGCATTGAAATCGCCCAAAAGGACAAGGGATTCTGATGAAGTCGCTTTTCCCAATGCAACCTCAACTTCCTCCAGAAAGGCTTCGTACTGTGATTCTATGTTAGGTGCGTACACCTGCAATATACACAGAGATCGCTCCTGCAGCCTTAGCTTTAGAAGACAAACCCTTCCTCCTAGTGGTACCCAGTCAACGACACATTCAGCTATGTTGGGGCTCACAAGTAAGCCAACACCAGCTTGAGCAGACATTGCTGTATCAACACCTGAGTAGAAAATTTTCCACCCATCGTTCAACTCGACAGTTCCAGAACCCCGGCGCTTTGTTGGTGAAATTCCCACAACATCAAGGCGATACTGTTGGGCTTCGCAAACAAGCTCCTGCTCTTTTCCTGTCAGTGACGAAACGTTCCAGTTCCCGATAGCTAGATCCCGGCAGTTTGGTCCAACTCGAGTACGTTTTCTGTGCGCTGCCCCCATTTGCCTCCCCAAACGCTTAGCGACTGCGTTGGTGGGTTTCCGGTGACGGTCAGCTTGTGGGGGAGACTGTAGCTTATTTTTCGAACGAGTCCCTCTGCCTAAAACTCGAACGCGGACCTTTTTATCCTGCGCGCCGTCCGATGCAGCATGAATATTGTTATTACAACTTTCCATTTAGCTACAGCATTGGATTGCTACTTGGTCTGTTTCTCTCCTTCGACCTTACCGCCATGGGTGACCCTGACAGAAGTGATTAAACACTACCGACGGCGTTGCTCTAAGGATCATTGAAAACTCAAACCTCCCCACCACGTTAAGGTGGCAATCCATAGGAGAGGTAAAATCAAATCTTCATTATACTCGCCGTATTACGCCGAAGCGTGTATCGAGTTGCGGGGCCCATTTCCGCGGCTTAGCGCCTGGGCAACACAGCTCCGAAGAAACGTCGCAACGGTGGCGAGTCGTTGGCGACACTGTGTCGATTTGACCGGCCCGGGAATCGAGCCCCAGACCTCCCGCACCGATAGCGTGCGCTTTGCAACTGAGCTCACTTTTTCAAAACCCTATTATGTGATGACTGCAACGTCACAATACGTCGATTGCCGAGTATTCGACTAGTTACTTGACTTGTTATTCGACTTGTTACGAAGCAACTACCTTCAGATGTTTACACAGTAATTGCAATGACACCGAGGTGATATGCACATCGTACTACGATGGCAATGCCACCAGCCGATGCAAACTTGCCATGCAGTGCCAAGATGGAGAACAAATTCTTGCTTCTCAGCTTTGCGATGGCTTGAATGACTGTAGTGATTACAGTGGTGAAGTACACCCTCAGACAAAAGTTTAAGACGACTTTCTAATTTTTACTGATTTTCTCATATGAGCCACTTAATTTCATCTACACTAGTAAGAAGTTGCTCAGCTTTTTTTTTTGTAATAACGTTCATTTAGCCTACAACATCTTGATAAGAAAATACACATACAGAAGTCATGGTATAGCGAGTAACTTCTCCCCTCATTAGGCGCTTCTCTCTGCTGCTGAAAATCCTGGGACGTCCTGTTCTTTTCTTACCCGCAAAAGTCCCCTTCTTTTTTAAATTTTTTTATGGCATAATGCACAGTAATTTTATTTTCTTTGCACGTTTTAATGATTTGACGCTTAGATAGCTTCATCTTGCTAAGTGCAACAACCTGAGCTCTTTGTGTTACACTGAGAGATGCTTTTTTTATCTATGTTTCCCTTTTAATATTTTCCTACTCTTTTTCAATTAATTTAACAACGCCGGTTGGTATACGGTAGATATTAGTAACTTAGAGAGCGAAATCTATTGCAGAGAATACACAGATGCCTGACAAAGGTCTTTAATCAATTAGATGACTCAGAAGGCAGTGTTTTATGACTAATGAGAATTAGAATATAAATTTTGTCCTTTATGCTAAGAGGCCTTAAACTTTTGTCTAAGGGTGTAAACCTATTTGGATTCAAATGTGAAGAGATATTGTCCGATTATAATTGCTATTTGCCACAAACCAACCTGTTTGACAAAGTTGCACATTATAACGACGGTTCTGATCTTTGCTTGACAAACAATAATTCCTGTTGTGAATGCTCCGAGAAGTTTTTGCTGATATCTGCTAAGCAGAAGTGTGATGGTTGTATCGATTGCTTAAACGCCTCAGACGAAAGGTCTTGTGGTTACATAAGCAACAGTGCATGCAACGTTTTTCGATTTCAATCCTCCGAGTTACTGAGCCGTTATGCTTTTTGGATCATCGGCTGTATTGTGCTTGCAGGAAATTCAGTTGTCATCGTCACGATCTTGAGATTATTATGGACGACCAGAACTACTGATTCACTAAAACTTCAACACTTCATTATCCTTAATGTTGCATGAGCAGATTTCATAATGGGAATCTATTTACTTACTATAGCTACTCATAGTGAGATCAATTCTGAACGATACAACCGCAAAAACGAAATCGAATGGAGAACAAGTTTACGTTGTTCGATTATTGGCAGTCTTGTCGTGATTTCCAGCCAAGCTTCTTGTTTTCTTATGGTGATTTTGACCTCTTTCCGTTTGTACAACATTTGCAACCCGATGGCCTTACTGACATCACCTGCCTTGACATGGAAGATTGGCTTGTGTACGGCTTGGTTGATGGCCGTGTTAATTGCTGTTATGCCAATCGCATTTCGATCAATCAATCAATCAATTTTCTGGACCCGCTTATCCTTGGGGGGTCGCGGGGGCAGCAGCTCAAGTTGGAGCCTCCAAGCATCTCGATCCTCTGCAACAAAGGATAGATGCTCTGCTGGGATGCCAAGGCGAGACCAACTAAGATCTTCTACGTAATCTCGCCATCGAGTTCTGGGACGGCCTCTAGGCCTTCGACCAATCGGTGTTGAACAGAGCAGTTTTTTGGCTGTTCTTTCCTGGGACATTCGTGTCACATGTCCATACCAACGCAGTTGCGATCTTTCTAGTCGGAGAAGCAGCGATTCGATGTTTAGAGATTCACGAATATCTGCACTTTTAACCTTGTCCAACAAGGTCAAACCGCTAATTCTTCGCAAGAATCCCATTTCGGCTGCTTGAACTCGAGACCTCACTTTCTCATTCATGATCCAACACTCATGGCCATAAGTCAAAATAGGAACATAGACCGATCTGAAAATGGATAGCTTTGCCTTGGTGCAAAGCTCCCGTTTCAGTACCACAGATCGGTGGAGCTGGCGCATTACTGCACTTGCTTTTCCGATGCGGATATCCAATTCGCTATTTTGTCTGCCGTCACTTGTGAATGAGACGCGAGGTACTTGAATTTCTCTGACTGTTTTAGTGGTACTCCATCAATTTGGAGAGAGCACTGCTTTGGTTGTCTGGACAGGCACATGGTTTCTGTTTTTGTTGAACTGATTTTCATTCCGGCATCAGAGCATGCATCCGAAAACCTGTCAAGAGCTTTCTGGAGACCATTTTGGGTAGAGTCGAGTAGCACGAGATCATCTGCAAATAACAGACGTTGTACAGTGCATTCACCGATCTTTACTCCGCCACAAGACTCACTGTTCTTAACTATTCTATCCATATAAATAAGGAACAGAATAGGTGAAAGAGAGCAGCCTTGCCGTAGTCCCACACTTACTATGAAAGGTTTCGTCGTTGCGCTGTTAACACGAACACAGATCTCGGAATGCATGTACAGCGACTTAATGGCAGTTAGTAACTGGCCATCAATGCCATACTGCAACAGCACCGCCCAAAGCTTGTCTCTAGGAATGCGATCATATGCTTTTTCAAGATCGACAAAACATGCATTGACCTCTTTTGCATATTCCCACGACTTCTCAAAGATTTGCTGCAAGGCAAAGATCTGATCCATTGTGCTTCGGCCAGGACGAAAGCCACACTGAGCATCTGTTAGTATAGGCTCGACTATTTTACGGCATTTCTTTTCAAGGCATTTGGCATAGACCTTACCCGGGACACTGATGAGAGATATGCCCCTATAATTGGTGCATTTTCTCTTGTCTCCTTTCTTGTGGATAGGTATTATCACACTAGTTTGCCATTGCTTTGGTGCTTGCCCAGTACTACACGCCACCTTACAAACACGAGTCAGCCAACGAACACCATGTATGTTCATTGCTTTTAACATTTCAGGTCTGATATCATCCTCACCAGGTGCTTTTCCAGTTTTCAATGATTTGATTACTGCATTCACATCTGCTTCGGTTATCTGAATATCTTCCCCAACCTGTTCTTCGTGAATTTGTATCGGTGTAGCATCAACGGGGTTTAAAAGATCACTAAAGTACTCTCTCCACCGATTCAAAATAGCATCTTGATCTTTCAGAGTCACACCATTTGAATCTTCGATAAAGAGAGCGGCTTGAGATCTTTTTCCACGCAAACGGCGAATGGTCTGCCAGAACACTTTGTTTGCCGTTTTGAAATCATCGTCTAACCTTTCTCCAAATTCCTTCCAGGCCCTTTCCTTAGACAGTTTAACTTTTGTGGCTGCCGTCTTACGTGCTTCAGAGTACTGCGAACGAAGTTCAAGTGATGACTTATTTGCAAGCCAGGCCTTATAGGCCACTTTTTTTGCACGAATAGCTTCTTTAACTTCTTGGTTCCACCAAGGAGTTCTTTTCTCGCTACTCTTCGTCCCTCCAACACGCTTACGTCCACAACAGTCAGTAGCGGACGTAATGACTGCTGTTCGAAACAAACACCACTCAGTTTCAATGTCTTCAGTAGAGGTCGGAAGTTCTTTGAACTTAGATGCAATGTTGTCTGCAAATGCAGTTCGTACCTCTTTGTCAGCCAATGATTCCCATTTGATTCGATAAGTTTCTCGTGGTCGAAAAGTCTTTCGTTTTTTCAAGGGTTTCAAAGCTTTCAAAGTGCAGACAACTAGGTGGTGATCAGTTGACAACTCCGCCCCTCTTTTAACACGGACATCAGACACGGTAGAAAACAAGTCCGCCGAAACGATACAAAAATCAATCAGGGAGCGTTGTCCCAGAGAGTCTCTGTACCAGGTGTACTTATGAATTCTTTTGTGCTGAAAAAATGTGTTCATTATGCACAGCCCATTGGTGGCACAGAACTGCAATAAGCACCTTCCGTTCTTGTTAATGTCAGGGTCACCATGTTGCCCAATAACACCTTTCCAGGTTGCATTGTCGATGCCCACATGTGCATTGAAATCGCCCAAAAGGACGAGGGATTCTGATGAAGTCGCTTTTCCCAATGCAACCTCAACTTCCTCCAGAAAGGCTTCGTACTGTGATTCTATGTTAGGTGCGTACACCTGCAATATACACAGAGATCGCTCCTGCAGCCTTAGCTTTAGAAGACAAACCCTTCCTCCTAGTGGTACCCAGTCAACGACACATTCAGCTATGTTGGGGCTCACAAGTAAGCCAACACCAGCTTGAGCAGACATTGCTGTATCAACACCTGAGTAGAAAATTTTCCACCCACCGTTCAACTCGACAGTTCCAGAACCCCGGCGCTTTGTTGATGAAATTCCCACAACATCAAGGCGATACTGTTGGGCTTCGCAAACAAGCTCCTGCTCTTTTCCTGTCAGTGACGAAACGTTCCAGTTCCCGATAGCTAGATCCCGGCAGTTTGGTCCAACTCGAGTACGTTTTCTGTGCGCTGCCCCCATTTGCCTCCCCAAACGCTTAGCGACTGCGTTGGTGGGTTTCCGGTGACGGTCAGCTTGTGGGGGAGACTGTAGCTTATTTTTCGAACGAGTCCCTCTGCCTAAAACTCGAACGCGGACCTTTTTATCCTGCGCGCCGTCCGATGCAGCATGAATATTGTTATTACAACTTTCCATTTAGCTACAGCATTGGATTGCTACTTGGTCTGTTTCTCTCCTTCGACCTTACCGCCATGGGTGACCCTGACAGAAGTGATTAAACACTACCGACGGCGTTGCTCTAAGGATCATTGAAAACTCAAACCTCCCCACCACGTTAAGGTGGCAATCCATAGGAGAGGCGCATTTCGATCATCAGAATATTTTGTTTCATTGTATTACATTTCCAATTGGTTTCATCCGCAAGGCATCATCGATTCCAAAGGAGGACTGACGGACTTTGCCATAAAGTATTCTGTTCTGAGGGGACAGATTGACGAAATAAATCCAAAGATTTTGATTCCATTCGGAATTACCTTAGAACAAGTTTTCTGCGAGGTTTGCTGAGAGAGCTTGGTTACTATTTTGATTCCAATGCATGTTTACCTAGATGGTTTGCTGATCGCTGTTACACTGCTTGGAATATACATTGGCCGTTGTCACGATTAACTTTTGTGCTTTCTTGTTTGTTGGTGTTGGTTATGTCACGATGTATTTGAAATCAAGCGTAAATGGCAATGAATTGGGGAGAAATCCGTCTGGACGTGAAAAGAGAATGCAAAGACGAATCGCTCCGATAATTTTGACGGATTTTTGTTGCTGGATTCCCATTTGCTTAATGTCCTATTCGCAAGTAAGCAAATCAGTGATGGAGAGCAAAGTTTTTGTTGCATCCGAAATAACTTATCAAATTACCGCCACATTTCTGTTACCGATTAACAGCGCTTTAAACCCATTTCTCTTCTCGTCACTGCCTGATAAATTGTGGAAGAAGATGTGTTGCAGAAAAATGCAATGAACCTCAAGGCAGTGGCAGATTGTAAAACTATATTTATCACCACTAACTTGTCAATTTGACAAACTAGGGAGAAAAACAGAAGTTCAAATCGACGTCGATGACTATTTAAGGTGTGTTTACACAGAATACGATGAAATTTTTCGTACGTACAGTGACGTAGGCTAGGAAACAGTTGAAGGTTATGACGTAAAGGTACGTCACTTTGCGCTGCATTCTAGAATACAATCGTTAGGTGCTTCGCAAAACAACCGGTAAAAAGCAAAACTGTTTGGGTTTGATTTGTGTGGAAGATATTTTCGTTAACTGCTCACGTCAAAAATTTTATGAAGTTTCGTACGACAGCGATCGCATTTAGTGTAAACAGACCTTTACGTTGCTTTGGGCTAATTTGGATCAAAGAAAATTTACAGCGTTTGCACAAAGCCGCAGTCGCACGAAGTGAAGTTGCCAGCAACTAGTCTCAAATTTGCAGTTTTGTAATGCACAAACTTATTTCAACATGTACAGGTATCTGACATGTTGTTAACCTGTATCTGACATCTTACTGTAGTTTAGTAGTAGTAGTAGTTTATTTTATTTAACGACCAGAAAAACAAGTAACAAAAACCAGGAACAAAAACAATGGCCGAAAAACAGGTTACAGCGACAAAACGATATACGTTGAAACGTGCAGGAGTTAAAAAATAAACACAACTTTTTAAAAAAATGCACGGTCGCTGCACCTTAGGTTAACTTTTGTTTGCTATAGGCCTACTTAAAAAAAAAAACAAACAAAAAAAAATACGCCAGGTAAAGAGTAATGACCAAAAATAAAAAATGGGTTGCAAAGCAAAATTTACTTGAACGAGAGTTAAGCAGTAAGCCAATTATAATTTGACGTTCAACTACGATACCGATAGTGGTTCAAAAAATAATTATCAACTTTCATCAGTAAATTCGCTCCAATTGTTCCAGTCAGTTGAATACGCATCAAAACTGATGCAGATTAAAGAAATGTTTCATACAACGTAGGATTGTTGGGATTGGAAACTGGAAAACCAAAAAATTTGAAATGCTCATCGAATGGGAGATGATTGGAGAAACTCAAATCTGTAAAAGAAAAACTAACAGCATATATCTGTTTTTGCCTTTTAAATCAATTAAATGTAGCTACATAATGCAATTACGGTATGAACTTTTCACAATAAATTTATAAGTTACTGGAGTGGTAGGCCAAGTCTTTTTTTTTTAATCGCTTTTTGCATGTTTTTTTAATCGCTTTTTTGAAAGAATTGTGCGATTTGTTTTGCCGAATGGTTACTGGAATAGAATTCCAAGTCAATGGACCTCGATATTTCAAAGATTGTTTAGTTAATTCGATTCTACAAAACCGGGGGAATAGATTAGATTGACTTCTAGTCTGACGAGTGGTACTACTAGCTAACTGGTTGTCATCAAGGAGATTCCGAAAAGTGACTGGCAAACCATCGTGTAAATATTTGTACATAAAGCTAGCAGTTTCTAATTCTTCTAATTGATGAATCGTCAAAAGACTAGTAACTGTTGCATCAGAGTTTTTACACTATCTCTATAATTCAGCTTAAATATTACTCTAATAAACTTAATGAAGAAATTAGGGAGCGCCCAAGTTCCCAAGTTTGGTAGGCTTTTGGTCAAGATAGACTCTTCTGCATCGATTCCGTGATAATGATACGTCACTTAAATCCTCGAAGCGAGAATATCTTGCCTTCCCACGATGCACAATTAGAGTTACAGTCAGTGCATGAAGCAACGCAGTTTCAAAAGTAACGGGATATAAGACTTAAAGATTAGGAGAGGGTAGATGACAAGAAAGCATCGCAAAAACTAGTAATGCAAGGAATGGAGTAGCAATCCACGACCGGTTTCGCTCTTATTTTGAGCTCATCAGGTGAATATAGCTGGAAAATAGTGCAAAAATGGCACCGAAGTGAAGGGATTTAAAAAGATCGAGAATAACAAGCAATACAGCTCACCGTTTCCAGCGAACCGCATTAGTTGTTCCTTCGAAAAGCTTAAATTGGAAACAGTAGGTTTCATAGAGATGAAGGAGAAATTTCTAAAATACATCAACTGCCAACGTAAGCGAAATGATGTCCATTAGGTAATTTGGATTTGTGATTGTCATCGAAATTGAATCCAGTGTTTCGTTAATACAAGGGTAACCGAAGTTAGCCTACCAAAGTGGTCATTGGGCAGTCCACACTCTGATGTTCTAATAAACTTGTTAACTGAACTTTGAAGTTTTTTAACCATGGTCTTATTACCATTGCACCAAGTCATAATGCAATATTGGAGATGGCTTTTTATCACAGAGTTATACAACAAAAGTAATATGCCCTGGCTCAAATGATTGCGAATTTTGTGAACAATACTGCACGTAATCCTAATTTTACTCAATAGCGCTTCAATATGAGGTTTCCAAGACAAATGTTCATGTACTACAATGCCCAAAAATTTAACAGAAACGACTCTTTTAATTTCTCTGTATCTCAACTGGTGAGCATGTTGACAAGGAAGCTTACTATTTGGAGTGCGGAACACTATGTAATTAGTTTTATTTATGTTAAGAGAAAGTTTATTAGCTGTGAGCCAATTATCAATACTTTTTAATTCTTCCTTAGCCACTTGGAATACTTTCTCATAAGAACTTTCACTAAAAATAAATTTGTATCATCAGCAAACATTATAGTCTTACCTTTTGTTATACATCTGCAAAAATCATTTACATGTATTAAAAACAGCAAAGGTCCAAGAATAGAACCTTGTGGGACACCACACTTTATTTTCAAAATATCAGATAATCGATTGTTGCATACTACTTGTTGAGTGCGGTCATTCAGATAGCTAGAAAACCATTCTAAAGGTGACCCCTTACCCCGTAATGCATTAATTTCTGTAACAATATTTTATGATCTATAGTATCAAACGCTTTGGATAAATCTAAAAATACTCCAATCATTGACTGCTTTTTTTCAAAGGCTGTCGTGATATTTTCTACTAATAGCGTAGTTGCATGGCTTGTAGAAAAACTTTTCCTAAAACCAAATTGATTTTTGTGAAAAAAACCTTGTCTAGTCAAGAAACTAACGAGACGTTTATTAGAGGTGTTCAGATTTTGGACATTTTTAAAAAGTGCATGTGCTCAAGGCTTATATGGTGCATGGGACCTTAAAAACACCCCCTGTGCAAAAAAAATTCAAAAATTTTATCTCTACTCTATCGCTCATGGCGGTTTAATAAGCATGCCCATTTCACTTCAAGGGTAATCCCCTTATGACGTCATTTTTGTTTAAAACTATCATAACTTGAGTTTTAAAACAGATACACAATCCAAACCAATTGTATTTTGTTTCTTCGAAGGTGTGGTTGACGCTGAGAGTGCAAATGATGACGTCACTTATGTATGACGTCATTTTCAGCATTTGTGGGGGAGTCTGCTCTGTGTGGGATAATCTTTCATGCTTGGAGCTAAATCAACTGTGTTTTATTTGTTCGAGCGCCGTGTGATTCGCACTGAGTTAAAAGTGATGACGTCACTGATGTATGACGTCATATTTGGCACTCATGGAGCTGTAGTTTTTTATAATGTTATTAACTTGTTAAGATTTAGCTGCATTTTTTCATTCACATTAACATAGCTATACCACGCTCGCCGTTCGGTTAGTCAAATTTAGGTTAGTCAGCAGATCGATTGCAGATTTCTGTTTGTCAGCAGCTTTAAAGTTATTGAAAACCGGTAGCAATTAGCGAAGTAGTGATAAGGCCGTTTCTATCTATTCCCTGATAACATATTATTTTGAAATACCGGTAGTTACAGTTCAATTACGCTGTCATAAATCAGGCATAAGTGTGCAGCAGCTGTGCTCTTTCCTTATCGTGAATATTTTAAAATTTGATTAAACTTTAAGCTTAGACAGAATAACGAGTGTGAGGGCACCCAACTCAATTAAGGACTAGGTGACTGCGCAAGAAGCATGCTTCATATTTCGATATGCAGTGAAGAAATGACCAACCATTTTTGCAGATATTTACTTTTCGCAAAAAGAGATAGTAAGCTATGTATAATTAAGTGCTATGGCTGAACCATCTCGAAAAAAAATAAAAACCCGATCGTCAGGTGATTACTTTTTAATTGGACGAAGTACACCGCACATTAGTGGAAACAAACTGCCTTTATTAAAGCAAGTACTTCAACATGTTTTGCATCTAAAAGAATCATCATCCAGCACCACTCCACTGAAAAATCATTTTTCGGCAGCTATCGACGAAGTGTTATTAATTTGGTCTTAGGCTGGAATCCAAACAATGCCTAAACGTAATGTATTAAGAATGCTACAAAAAGAGTATAACACTTGGCTACAGCTTTGCAAGAATAAAATGCGTTTATCTGATCCTGGTAGAAAACGTGAAATGTTTGAGGAAGATTTAGCAAAGCTATGGGATATCGGGGCTTCGGACGCAGTTCAAATAATTCAAAAAAATAAAATGTTGTCTGCAGAGAAAAAAATTGAGGATATAGCCTTTTACGACGATCAACGAAACGCAAGAAACAGCGTTATCAGTGGAAAAGATGTAATGCTCCAGAAAAGTCTCCAAAAGCGTCGGGAGAGAAAAGCTCGCTTAGGTATTTCTGGTCAGTCCAGCAGTGATGAAATTGATTCTGACGTCTTCAAACAATCAAGTTCTACTGTTTCAACTCCAAGTTCGGCTGCTGAATATGAGCCAAGCGAGAAAGCTGGTCCGAGTTCTCAAAACTTCTTCGTGACGCTAAGCGTACCCAGAAACCTGATTAATAGCTCAGAAATCACCGAGGTGTTGGACAGGTTTAAGATTTTCAATAACGCTGCTACAATGTTAATAGCATCGTTTGTAAAAGCTTGCCAGGGAGATGTTAATGGCTTTTGTATATCACGTTCCTGTACTTACAGAGCTCGTATAGCAAACAGACTTCAAATTTCCTGTGAAATCTTCCACCAAATATCTGAAACGCCACAAGATTGCCTAGCTCTTCACTGGGATGGAAAATTAACTAAAGATCATTATGGCAATAAGCATGAAGCTCTTTCTGTGATTATTTCGGGGATTTCGGATATTAAGGACGGTAAATTATTCGGAGTGCAGAAGTTGGAAAAAGCAACTGGAAAAGCGCAAGCACAGGCAAGTTATGAATTATTGGAGGTGTGCAATTTAAAAGAAAACGTGAAAGCTTTAGTTTTTGATACAACTACAAGTAACACAGGATGGAATCAAGGTGCCGCAAAAACTTTGGAAAAGCTTTTGGACCACAAGCTCTTCTACAACGCTTGTTGTCACCACGTATACGAGCTTGTTACTGAAGCAGCGTATAACTGCTTGTTTGGCGATTCGTCAGGACCAGAAGATGCCAATTTCATATCTTTTAAATCCTGTTGGCCAAAAATAGATAAGTCTCGAAATTATCGTCTCTTAAACGTTTCATCAAAATTTCTTCAAAACAGGAAAAAGAAGATAATCTATGAGCTCCAAGAGATAATTAAAAAAGAACAAAAGAATCATTTATAAGAGGAGATTATAAGCAGTGTGCAGAAAACGCACTTGCCTTACTAGGTGCCGCTCCCTTCAATTTCTTTCATCACAAGCCTGGCGTTACTTCAAGAGCCCGATGGATGGGCCAAGTACTATATTGTCAAAAAATGTTTCTGTGGGTCGATCAACTGTCTTATGACAGTGAGTTTTTGAAAAAGCTTCAACGAATCAATGTGTTTATTGCTTTTTTCTATGTTGCTGCATGGCTCAAATCCAGCATCGGTTTGGACGCTCCGATAAACGATTTGACATTTTTGCAGGAATGTTACGTTACAAGAAAGAGGATCCAGCTGTAGCAGACGCTGCTTTTATGAAACTTTCAGCTCACCAGTGGTATTTGACTGAAGAAATAGTGGCATTCTCGTTCTTTAATCAGCATTCTTACCTGACAAACGAAGTCAAAGAATCTATGCCACTAAGATTGTTTTCGATATCACCGCCAGATGAATTCCGCCGGGGTATTCCTGTTTTTAAACGGGTGATTGATGAAGATTCCAAGCTAATTGACTTCATTGGACCAGAAACGTGGTTTATTTTTGATGCTTTAAATTTGGATAAGAACTGACTTTACGACTCTCCGGGGTCGTGGAGTTGTAATGAATCTTTCAAGAAGGGCCGAAAGTTTGTTGCCAACATTAAAGTTGTAAACGATACAGCTGAGAGAGGAGTTAAGCTTCACTCTGACTACGCCGCAATTTTGACAGAAAATGAAGAACAGCGAGCAAGTCTTCTGCAAGTAGTTGAAAAACACCGAAAGCAATACGTTGATTTTAAAAAATTAACTTTAGCCCTTCTACAGATTAAATGCTTGCAAGGAACAATTATTTGGCGAATGAAATGTTATGTTTTGTTACTTTATGCTAAAATTTTTCTTTGTATTTTGATACATTGCTTCTGTTTCTACTCGGTCAGTGCAAAGTAATAGTGCAATTCACGCTCCATTCTGAGCAGTATTCAATTTAAAATTGAACACTCTAGTGCAAAATAATGTATGAATATCAAGACTTATCTGATACTCTTTATGGCTAGTAGTATTTGTTTATGTTTTTCGATTTACGTCTATTGTGCAAAAATTTGACGCAACATTGATGCTTTTTTTCACACACCTAGCTTTTAACTATGCTTTGAAATACGCATATGACTAAAACTGCTTGAGACTGTATTTTGACTAATAACCAGAACATGACGTAAATTGGAAAATTATTCACAAAGACTGCAATAATTATGTACGATTTGCGTGAATACCGGTATAAGAAGCTGTGAGTAAATCAACAGAAACACTTTAATTTTAAATATGACGTCATACATCAGTGACGTCATCACTTTTAACTCAGTGCGAATCACACGGCGCTCGAACAAATAAAACACAGTTGATTTAGCTCCAAGCATGAAAGATTATCCCACACAGAGCAGACTCCCCCACAAATGCTGAAAATGACGTCATACATAAGTGACGTCATCATTTGCACTCTCAGCGTCAACCACACCTTCGAAGAAACAAAATACAATTGGTTTGGATTGTGTATCTGTTTTAAAACTCAAGTTATGATAGTTTTAAACAAAAATGACGTCATAAGGGGATTACCCTTGAAGTGAAATGGGCATGCTTATTAAACCGCCATGAGCGATAGAGTAGAGATAAAATTTTTGAATTTTTTTTGCACAGGGGGTGTTTTTAAGGTCCAATGCACCATATAAGCCTTGAGCACATGCACTTTTTAAAAATGTCCAAAATCTGAACACCTCTAACGTTTATACACCAATTTCTCCAAACTTTTTGACAACACAGGTAATAAGCTGATTGGCCTGTAGTTACTAACATCATAGGTCGAACCTTTCTTAAAAACAGGTACTACTTTAGCTACTTTAAAAACATCAATAAGTTCACCGTTACTTAAAGAGAGATTAAAAATGTGAGCAATAGCCCATAGTATGTTGTCCGGGATACATTTTAAAGCTTTTGAAGGGATCCCATCCATTCCACTACTATTTTTTGATTTTAAATCAGTAATAATTCTTTTAATCTCAAGAGGAGAAGTGGGGTTAAAAAAAAGGGAATTTGAAGAAGGAAGAAGCAAGCATTCCTTGAAATTATGAGAAGTAGGAGGAAGGTTGTTGACCAGCGTAGTGCCAACTTCAGCAAAGTGAAGATTAAAGTGATCAGCAATTGTTGCAGCATCACTGGTCAACTGATTGTTAATTTTAAGAGTAGAGCAGGGATCTAATTTCTTTTTACCGAGAAGGTTATTAACAATTTTTCATGTTGGTTTCAAGTTATTTTTGTCTCTTCAAAACTGATAATAAGCTTCCTTTTTTTTTTAAAGTACGAAAGTAGATGTTTCTTGCTTTATTGTAATTAACTTTGGAAAGCAAATTTTTCTTAGCGCAGTATTTTCTGAACATCTTTTTTTTTATTTGCAATAGTTTTTGCAAATCTTTATCAAACCAACTGTTTTTATTGTTGTTATTTAATTGTATCAATGGAAACGATTTATCAAACACTTGGTGATACTTATCTGCCAAAAGCATATAAGACTGATCAGTTTTGGTTTCGTTTAAAACAGGGTTTACATCAATATTTTGCAAATCAAGATTAAATTTTCTCAAATTAGCTCATTAAAGCTTCTAGTAAGGATATTTGAAGAAGTAGCTTTACTTTTATCAGCGCACATAAATACAGGCAGGTGGTCTGATGCAGAATGCAAAATAATTCCAGATTTTATATGATCAGTATACGCATTTGTCCATATGTGATCTTACACTGTTGCGCTAGTATCTGTAATTCTAGTAGGCACCGCACCGACACCTTAGGTCTACCATTACGTCATCCAGGCGGTTCTTGCAAGCTACTTCGAAAGGAAAAATGTGAGCTGAATTCCCAAAATCAGTGAAGAACCCGCAGCCTTCTGAACAAAAACAAGTTTTAATTCGCACTCGTTCGGAAGGCTATTGAACTTCACCATCAAGTGAAGCAATCATTAGCCTATGTCTTCACGATGATGATTACAGCTTGGTGGAATACCAAGTAGCAAATTCAAGAAGTCAGAAGCAAAACTCCAGCGGAAAGCTCGGAAACAAAGGCAACTCCTAAGCGGGTCTGGAGTCGTCCTATGCACATTTTGCCTGTCACGTTTTCTCGTGACAAGAGCATAAAAATAAAGAAATCATCATCATCAATCTTCAACCTTGACTGGAAAGCCATACCTGTTTATTGTATCGCAACCTTTATTATTGCGCACGTTTATTCAAATTACCATATATAGCAACAATATAAAAACAACAGAAGGTGGTTTCGCAAAAAAAGTTAATCACCAAGTTTTATGAAGCGTCTTTATCAATAAACCTATACTGCAAAATAAATGTTTGTAGAAAAAGATGTTCATAAGGTTTTAGCGAACCGAACATTAGCACATTGAAACAGGGTAATATTGGTTTATTTTCAGTTTATATCCCGTCCAATTATATCTAACGGTCGCCTATGCTTGCAATAAAACCTGATAAAATATACACAATCCACATCGTTGACAGCCAGTCATTGTACACTGTACAGGTTGGAGCGAGATTCCCGCCAGCAGCCAATGTTGCAACACAGAAATTTAGGAAAGCTGCTGTTTTAAAACCTCCGAGTTCCGAATTACAAATTTTGCGGACAGCTATCAACTACTGCGCAATCTCTCTTTAATTTATTACTCGGAAAAGCTGTACTCAACTCGATTAGAAACAACTTTTTCTGACATTAGAACTGCACGACAGCACCTTCACTAATAACATTGTGAGCAAACAATAAAGATCTAAACGTTGGTAAAACAAAAATTGATTAAAAACTAACAAGTATTAAAACGACGAAACAAGAAAAATGCAATACCGCAGCTATTGCTTGCCGTTTCACTTATCTGTTCAACACATGATAACCAAGTTAGAAAACAAAGTTTTTGTTAGCAGCTGAGATCGCCCATGAGAATTTTTCCCTCTGCGTCTTGCTGTAAATTTTATCAAGTGGAACTCGATTCTTTACGCACCTGCAAACAAGTCATTATAAAATGAGGCGCTGTAAACTTGAAGGGTTTTTAACTGCCTATTGTATCGCTTTTTTATGTAATCAAAACTCTGTTCTTAAATATTTTGTTCTTGGTTAAAAATCTGCCAAGCAAAGATAATTTAATCATCGTGAACCATCTCATCCAAGGACGCAACAACGTGGCTGGTATACGAGGTGAACCACAACCTTGCGAGTTGCGACCATTACTGTGGTAAAAGCGACGCTCCTACCAATCACGCCATGTTGTCGATATTCAATGTTTTTTGCATTTTTTAATAACGTGTATTTTTGATAGTCTACTACTTTTTCCTAGCTTACTTTCTGATAACTTTAGATACGCCACTGGACCTGTCACATTTTGCTACCGGTAGCCTACTTATTAGTACTTAAGTTATATCATTCGCTCGTTTCGGTGTAGACGGGAAGCTACAGGCAAGGGCTCACCCAGGAGAGGCACCGTGCCATGGCCCTACCACCCTTTGGCCATAATTAGATTAGCAAAATTAAAGCTTTTTGCATAAAGGGCAGTGTTAATTGTGTCCGATTGACGATGGTCCGTCGTACTTGTCAACTGCTCGTCATTGCAAGAGTAGGCGCATTCATCATCGTAGGACAAGCCGGAGTCGTGCTTGCATGCATTACCCAATACCCAGTTAACCAAGATCCAAGTTTCTGTCACATGTTGAAGGTATTTTTGCATTAAATAAAATTAAATTTTTAAGAAAAAGTGCGAAAAACTGCATGTGTTGTGTTGAAAAACCGCAAATATTTGTTAGCGGCTGGAGGCTTCGCCTCGAGACTTCCATCGCTGGGACAAACCTTTGAAGTTTTGCCCCCCCCCCGAAATTTTTGGCTGGCTACGCCACTGGATTTTACACTTTATTCTGGTGTAGTAACTAGAAAGCCGTCAAACTTAAAGGAGCTGTTGTGACAGAAAAGCATTTTTTTAGCATTAAATCGGAAAACACATATTCTTATCCAAAAAAACAAACAAAAAAAAAAGACAGTAAGGTATTTATGTATTGGGTCTATACTATACTTCTTATGCACACAGAGAGTAGTCGAAACAGACAAAAAATGTATATAATTTCAATTTGAGTTTTTCCCGGCTAAAATGGGCTTCTTTTAAATTCTCTGAAGAGGGCCCAATGAAAGGCTGAAAACGTTTAGAATTTTAATAAAATGTTTCCCACACTGGCGCCACTTGCGGGGAGATGGGGAGGTTTAATCTCTCCATAGCTTGCAGCATGGTGAGAAACCTCCCCGTAAGAATCGCTCTCATTTATATGTTAAAGAATGATGTCTGGCTCACAAAGTATTAAAATCTAAAATCCCTGTTAGTAGTAATTAAAATTAACCTGATATGTGAAGGAATATTTTGCATTCTTGCTTGCGTATCAACACCAGAAAGCGTACGTTCAAACACGTACACACGCAAGAAAACTGCTACTCAGAAGCCTACGCAAACGTATCTTAGCGTGCGCAGGATAATTTACATGATGGTGCGTGCACACGTAGGCTATATAAGCGCATTCGCGCAGCATCAACCAATTTGGTTTCAGCATCTCGTTCAAGCAGCGGTGCGAAGATGTAATAGCATGCGAAGAAACACTCGCAGAAAAACTAATCCATAATACTGAGCAGTATTAGCAATTTTAAATACACAAAATGATAGTGAAGAATTTTTTTAACCTTGGAATATGAAATATGCACAGCAGGGACCTACGCAAAACTTTTCAGGGATCTGTCAGCGCTTTTCCTTTTTTTAATTCGTGAGCAAATACATTTCGTTGATTTAGGTTTGACTGGAAGTGTGCCAGCGGCGAATTATTCCCTTGTGTTGTTAGTTAGCGAAACACACCTCTTTAAAAAACTCGCTGATTGATTGTTAAGTGCTACGCAAGATAAAAGAAATATAACAGGGTAAATGGTAGGCCTTGAAGACTTACTAAATAAACGCTGAAAAACCAATTCTACGACTAGTTTCGCGGTTTGACCGCTCATCAGGTAGACTCAGGTTTTGAACCCAGGACCTTGTGATTGAGAGTTTTACCTCTCCAACCACTCGGCCACCGAGCTGACAGCGTCTTCAATGCAATTTTCAGCTATACTTACTCAAGCCCCTGCTACTGCAGGCCTAGCATTGAGCAGTTAGCCTAGTGGTTGGAGAGGTAAAACTCTCAATCACAAGGTCCTGGGTTCAAAACTTGAGTCTACCTGATGAGCGGTCAAACCGCGAAACTAGTCGTAGAATTGGTTTTTACAGCGTTTATTTAGTAAGTCTTCAAGGCCTACCATTTACCCTGTTATATTTCATATATATAGACTTACATCGGCACCTCTTCATTCATCACTTGTAAAATCAAGATAAAAGACTTATCGGTACTCGTGCTCAACTATTTTTGTGATCTTTGTTACTTTGCTTGTGCTAGCACAAAACCTCCCCATGTTTTAGAAGTCGGCGCCAATGGTGGTATGTCTACAGTCTAGATTTTACCATCTTAAAGGTGTGTTTACACAGACTACTAAACCGCAACAAGATATGACGTAAAGCTACGTCACTTTGCGTGGCATTCTAGAAAACAATCGCGAGGTGCTTTGCACTACCGATAGAAAGCAAAATATAAGCAATACATCTGCCAAACTTCATTGTCTTTTGGAGTATAAACGTGGTAATTTCCGATTAATATTACGTCCCAACAATCTGTTTCACTTCCAAATATTACCATCAAGACTAAAGAGCTCAGCTTAGTTGTTAAGCACATTGCCATTGGTGCGAGAGGTCTGGTGTTCGATTCCCAGATCGGTCAAATCAGACACCGTGGCGCTAATGGTTCTCCACCGCTGCGATGTTCCTTTAGCGCTGTGTTGTTCAGGCGCTAAGCAGCGGAGATGAGGCCCAGACACTCGTTACACGAGTCGATGTAATACCAGGGTATAATTAAGAGTTGATTTTGAAGGAACATTTTTCAATAAATCACACTGATGATAGCTATTTCAAATGAAACAGGTTGTAGGATTACGTGTTTTCAGTAAATTTTCATATTTTGCTGCATGTTTTCTACGTCGCAACAGCTTACCAAGCAACAGTTATCCGTGGGTCAATATAATTGAGTTTGGAAGTAGTGAGCGCGATTCCTCGATTTTCCACCTAAATTGTAACAAAACTTTCCCTTAGACGTTAAAACTAAACAGTTTTAATGAAAAATTTACAAGGGACAACTTCATGGTTCGACGATAACAGAAGTCTCGTCAGCGTTGCTGTGCACAGCCAATCCAGGCCAGACTGTAAAGACTCTATGTTACATTGCTCAAGCTCATTCTAAATATTTTAACTTCATTTCTTTACTGTCTGGAACGAGTCTAGCCTGGATTGGCTGCGCATAGCAAGGCTGACCAGACTTTCCTTAGAACCGAAATAATAAAATGCAGCTTTAATTTCAAAATAAACTACCAACTTCCTTAGCTTCACATTTAAAACGCTTCTTAAGCTACATTGCAAAGAGTTACAGCATACATTTTCCATAAGGTTTCCAGATATAATTTCTCCCATCATCAGTTGAACCGTTGATGATTGCTAGGGTAGTTTAACAGTTGATGATGGGATCAGTCAAATCTCAAAACGCCTCTCAAAAAGGCGACGATGTTTACTTTTTGGCTGTAATGCTATTTCTATTCACCATGTCAAATTTGTTTGGGCAGTATCACACGCACCTTCCAAGGACACAGAAATGATGCAAGTACAAAGCGAACACAGGCAACATGAAATGGTCGATACCAGTTTAATCCAAGAATGGGTCCCATAGTCAATGGATTTTCTGGTAGTTGAACTCATGCTGCTAATCCATCAACACAGCTCAGATGGACGAGTGGTAAGTGCGTCCATCTCTGGAGCTGTAGACTCGGGCATCATCTCGTGTCAGATGGTTAAATCAATGACCGCAAAATCGGTAATCTTCCTTGCTCGACGCTCAGCATTACAGGAATAGTATGGAGAACAAGCCAGCAAGTTTATTCGTTGAGCCATTGGGAAAGGCACGCAGGGGGATTCCCCCATCTTGGTGTAGTAGACAGAACACCTCGACTACTCCTCAACGAGCTCGTTATAGCGCTTTAATCGCTTTCTTGAGATACATGTAACTAAAAACACTAACCAGATGGTTGCCATTGACAGAACAGTAACAGTCGCTTTTTACCACAGAAGTTGGTCACTAATTGACGTCAATTTATTATCAAACATTCATATTTATTGATTATACATTTAGATTTTTTAGCAACTTCGCTGAGAAAAAAAACACTCCTGCAGCAATTCATAGCGTAAGTAGCAACATCGCTTACTTTATCTGTGACTAAGAGACGGAGTTTCGCGAACTGTTTTAACAAAAGATGTAGTTTTAACTTTTTGGCCGAGCACTTAATTCTTTTCGCATCACACCAAAAGTTTTTCAGTCCAGTTTTTATTCTTCGGATTTCCTGACGACATCTTCGAATTTCATCCGATTTTAATTTCATCTAAAATCACAAAAATCTATATTTTTTTTCAAAAAAATTAAATCTTTATTATACTCGCGGTATTACCCCGAAGAGTGTAGCAAGTGGCGAAACCCATCCATGCGGCTAAGCGCCTCGGCTACATAGCTCCAAAGAAACGTCGCAATGATGGCGAGCCGTTGGCGACACTGTGTCCGATATGACCAAACCGGGAATCGAACCCTAACTACCGCGCGGATAGCCATGTCTATAACTACCATAGCAACAGGCCGGTAATGAACAGCGATGAAGAACTCAACAAAAAGCAATGTAAAGATGCGACAACTAACGAAACAATGCAACTGCATGAAAATACTCAATACAGAAATTGAGGACTTCAATTAATCTCGTAATAATTAAATAGTAGGCTACATTTGGGAGTCAGTCAGCAATACAATATAAATAACACAGCCCAAAAATTGCTAAAAACACTTAGGCGGATGGTTCGGACCATCCTGAAACGCTATGAGCCTGAAACGCTATGTGGTACCAGGGCCGGGTTTTCCAAAAAGCTAGGCAAGCTGAAGCCTAGGGCCTCGTAGAAAATGAGAGGCCTCACCACGAACAACGATGAACTTTTTTTTGGTCTTCACCGATTTTTGGTGAAAAAATAGAATTAGCCTAGGGTCTCTCATTGTCTAAATCCGGCCCTGGTTGGTAGGCTACTTCTGCCAAAAAAAGATCCAACTCAGTGTAGTCTTATAGCATTGACAATGGCAGCAGAAGTGAAGCCGAAACATCCGCGAAGTGTTTTTAATTGTTTCCTGGCTGTGTTATTTTCTTGCCTTTTTCTTCAAACGGTTCACTTGTCGTTGGTAGTTTCTGGATGGGACACGCTGGTGATTGCATAACAATGCAACCTCACGATTTGCTTTGTTATAGGCAAATACTTTGGACGAGTCGTCATTGTGGCGGTCTAAAACCAGACAATAAAAAAAAAAAAAACATGCTAGCAGAACCATCACACCCTCTCTTGCCATTCACTAAAAAAGACATTAATGAAAAAGCTTTGCTCTTTGATGACCAGAGAGTTTCAAGTTCATTATAAAAACAAACACAAGAGATCTGAAGATGTCTTCTTGCAACGACAAGAAACATAAATTCCACATAACCCACGAATTTTACGAGGTTTAGCTTCGTCTGCAACTGAAGTTCCAACCAGGGCTGCACACTCGAACTCGACCTTTTTCGCAAAATTCCAACTCGAAAAACAAAAGCCGAGCTAATCGAGTTCAGTAATTTTACTGAGCTTACACCAAGTTCAGGCAATTTTTGTCAAATTTAGTATAAGTTCAAAACCCAATCAACTTTTCTCAAGATTGAGTTCAGATATTTGCACTCAAACTTGATTAAAAATGTATGCGAGCTCGCAAGCCTGGTTATAACTGTAAACACTTATGGGCTCTACACTACAACATTTGACGGAGTTCAGAGGATTGCCGATCCAAAATTAATGGGTATTCGCAGGATTACGGCCATCATGCCACAAAGGGTCGAATACGGCGGCGAAACAAGTCAGTAGCCTAATAAATTAAATATAGTTACGATATAACTGCATGGTCAATGAAAAGCAACACACTCTTCTTCTCAGGAAGCTCTCAACACCACAAAGCCTAATGTTAGTTTAACGATATTTCAACGAATAAACCAGGGGTTCTTAACCGAGGGTAAATTTTCTGAATCAAAGACTAAAGAAAACTTTAATTTTCAGTATTGAAAAAGCAGTCGTGGTACACTGGCGGTAAATTATATTTTTTTCTTTCGGCAAGCGGTAAACGAGACAAAAAAGGTTAAGAACACCTGGAATAGACTAACATACACCCAAAAATTATTAACAATATCATTTCGATTAGGATAAAGGACTGTTTCTTTCATAGGAAGCCGATATATTTTCGTACTTTTATTAAGTCTCTTCAGCAAATTCTGCAAAGTCACAGAAGCGTTGTAAGTACGAAACACTTTCGCAGTTAAACCTTTCATGAAAGAATCTAAGTACTGGTTCACTAAAGTGGTCTGAAAACAAAATCGAAACTGTCAGCAAGTAACCCTCGAAACTACAACATTTCTATCATAGTCGCGGCATTACGCCGAAGCGTGTCACGAGTGGCCATCTCCGCGGCTCAGCGCCTGAACAACGCTGCTACGAAGGAACATCGTAGCGGTGGTGACGCTATAACCGATTTGACCGGCCAGAAAATTGAACCAAAGACATTGAACGCGCAGCCTTTTAAGCGACTAAGCTTAACAACTACGTCAGAACACCGGTGACATGATCTACGGCTTGAAAATATTGCACAGGTGGATATTCTATTCAGTTTTTCATGTTTGTTTCGCTTCACAACATTACCGTGAAATTTATTGAAATGCATTCCAACTCCAGGATTTTCAAAAACTATACTCGAGGTATTACGCCGAAGCGCGTAACGAGTGCCGAGGCCCATCTCCGCGGCTTAGCGCATGGGAAACACAGATCCGAAGGGACGTCGCAGTGAGGGCGTCGTCAGCGACACTTTGTCCGATTCAAACGGCCCTGGAATCGAACCCCAGATCTCCGGCACCAATAGCGTGCGCTTAACATCTAAGCTAACCGGCCAGTAAGTTCAAACAATTTTCTGATCTAAGTTTATTTTAGAAACTTTCCATCAGTTTTTATTTAACATCAAAGACACTTTGGTTGTACATTGAGTTGGCCGAGTGGTTGGAGCTTTGGGCACCGAAGCTGTTTTCGTTGGTTCGATGCGCAACTAGGTCATTTTACATGATGCGCATACTTCACTAACATAAGAACCTAAGCTGCAATTATGTTTCAACTGCAAACAGTACAATGAAAAAGACGGCTACGGAAACACCGAGAATGCACTTTTTGAGTAAACAACCCACTCCCAATTTGAGTCAAATGCAAAGCGTCGCAGCCATGAATAAACCCGTCACCAAGAAGCCGTAAACCACCGCAGCTCGGCACACGGCTTTGCTGATACTTACTTCATCAAAATTAAATCAAATCTTCATTATACTCGCGTCATTACGCCGAAGCGTGTTACGAGTGGCGAGGCCATCTCCGCAGCTTATCGCCTGGGCAACACAGCTCCGAAGAAACGTCGCAGCGGTGGCGAGCCGTTGGCAGCACTGTGCCGATTTGACCGGACCGGGAATCCAACCCCAGACCTTCCGAACCAATAGCCTGAGCGCTTATAGCAACTAAGCTAACGGCCGGTCGTCAATTTACTTTATTTCAAGTTTTATTTCTTTATGAACGTCTTTTTTTCATGCTACATATTTGCAGTTAAGGTTTCTATACGTTATTAGAAGCATGCATGCATAATTCAAGGCGACCTAGTTGAGAATCACACCCGCGAAATCAGTTACGGATCCAATGCACTAACCACTAGGCCAACTCCATGTGCTCTAAATAAATATCCTTTTCCAACGTTTTAAAATAACTTTCAGGTGCACAAACTTACATTGAGAAGGTCAAAAAGTCGATCTCTATTTCGTTTTGTTGCTTTAAATTCCATCAAATTGATGTAGACCTAAAATACACATTACCAAAGACGAAAAAATAAAACAAAAACTTCAAGTTGTATTTACGAAATTAGAGACGAGCCGATGATCTTAATTGTCAGCACAAAGCGATAGAAAAACAACGCAAAAAGAAACAATGGAAGTGTAGCGATGAATTAACTGAAGATTAGTCAAACGGTAAACTCACAAATGAAACAGAGATCTCACTGATAATACCAATGAAGTGCGTTGTAGATGTTTGACAAAGAAAGTCATTTTTGAGTTGTATCAAACGCAAATTACATTTTGGGGACGTTTTGTTTATCTGGTATTACCATGAATAAATATAACTGAGGTTCTTTTCAAATTATATTCAACTGAAAATTCAACAGTAATTGAGGGAGACTGCGAAATGAGCTGGTGCTCTTCGAGTTACTGTAGCAGCCACACGGGATATACATGTATGTCAAATGCAATCGGCTCCAGGCGCGAATCGAACCCGTCACCACGGTTCTGTAACCTACGCGCGATACCGTTTGGCCATGCCGTTGACAAAGGCACTCTGTTCTTTTTTTTGGAGAAAGAATTGAACAGGCAGCATTTCGTTTGTGTCAAATGGTAAGGAAAAATTGATCTGTGATAGTAACCATGTTTCGTGCACTACGTAAAACTGATCTTGCAGTTCTTGCCGGTTGTCGAGCTACTTATTATTATAATCTTTTTATTGATAAAATTTACCCTAGCATTATAATTGTTTTTACCATTGCGAAGTTCATATTTTTATCCACTGTATTTAATTCTAGTGTTTTCCACTGTTACGTTTTTTGTTTTTTTTTTTGTAAAGCGCTTTTGATTCGAATTTCCGTCAGCAATGAGCGTTACACAAATGCGATATTATTATTATAAATATGCTTAAAAACTCTGCTTGAATTCATCTACCTGTTTCGGGACGTGTATTTCTTTGTGATATGGAATAGAATCTTTGCCCAGAAAATTGAGCATCACTTTGTACATCTGTTTTCCAAGTCTTTTTTCCAGCCTCACATGTTTGCATCGCAACGAACAACAACCAACAGTATCAGCACTCTCGCCTTCTTCCTTCTCATTACCGGCTCGCAAAGCCAGCTGCATTGCATAAACATACACTCAACGACACTGGCACCACGGCTGCAACTTCGCAAGTATTTTTAATAGAATTCAAGTTTGAATTCAGTAATTTCAAACGAGTTTATGCATAGTTTAAGTAGCTTTTCATCGGAGTTCGGCTAAGTTCAAGCAAGTTTAGTCAAGTTTAGGATAAGTTCAATATTCAATCAACTTTTTTCGATGTCGAGCTCAAATTCGAGTACAGAGATTTTTTGTTTTTCGACTTCAAGTTTGAATCGCGAGTTCGGCAAAAAAGAACAAATTTAGCAAGTTCGCAGCCCTAATTAGCGCTAGCAAAGGGAACAGTCACTTCCAAAAGACCCCGTCATTTCGCTGGGATTAAATACAGCTACGTAACGATTCATGATGTAACGAACTACAACGGATTCGACCCCACTATGGTGGTTAATCGGTGCCACACAATCATATCTCTGCTATTCACTTATTTTAAATAATATAAGTGAATTCAAAACGAAAATGAAAGTAAAGCCCTTATTAAAATGAAATCAAAATCAAAAGGAGTCGGTGTCCTTGAGTGCTAAATTATTGCAACAAACTAGCAAACTGGCCGATGAGTGCCATTTTTGTTATAGCGATCTCAGTCAGCAATAACCGCTTGGGCTTACTGGTTTTAACGAAAGGGCAGTCATGGACCAGTTCGTTGGTTTGTTTCAATGATTTGGCACTCATGAACCAGCACCTTAATTTCATTTCGGTTTAAAATTTTAATTCCTTTCATTTTAAAAAGTATTTTATTATTTTATTTCTATTCTTAAAAATACGCAGGTAGCACAGATAAGATGATGGAACAACAAGGGGGCTACCATATCTTAATGTCACGTTTGCAGCTGATACAACCATAATGCACAAGATATAAATTTGAAATTATCATGCAGATACCTCCAACAGAAAACAAGCAAATTAATCCTTATTACAGTTGACTTCAGCACTAAAAACATCTATGAAGAACAAGTTTTCTTCTAAATCTATTTTTACCAGAAAAGGGTCACAAAATCTCCACTTTGAATCTTTTTATTTTGTCTTTTCAAAAATTTTGAAGAAGGAAACTCGTTTAGTCGTAAAACATTTTGGCTTCGAATGTAAATGTGTTTCTAATAAACTTTTCTCAAAAAATCAAATCAAATCTTGATTATACTCGCGATATTACGTCGAAGCGTGTAACGGGTGGCGGGGCCCATCACCGTGGCTGAGCGTCTGGGAAACAAAACTCCGAAAGAAGCATCGCAGGGAGGCGAGCGGTTGGCGAAAGTGTGCGATCTCACAGGTGAGGTAGTCCGATTTCACAAAAGACCTCCCGCACTGATAGCAATGTCATGCTTAGCTTGATGAACTAAAATCACGGAATTTAGCGAGTTCGACAGACTCATCACGAAATTTTGTCGGCGATCATGTATTAATATTGCTTCAGACAAGCAACGTTAAACTCGCGAAACGTCATTAATGACGGCTTTCAATATTCGGACTTCAAGACACCGCGTAACAACTTATATTGAAATATGTGGAGCCCATGTAAGTCTATATATGAAATATGAAGACAACGAGAAAAACTCAGTTAAAAACTCCCTACCCTGTCAATGAAGTAAATGGCTACTGCAAGTTGTCGGAATAAAGGATTGTCGCTGTACATATCAGCCTTGTATCTGCTACGAATCGTCCCGACACAACGTTTCAACTTTCGAGCTGTTTCAAATTTTTCCACATCGTTTCGGATCTAAAAAGGATGATATACTTATGCTACGAATCACATCTTCATTACAAGCCAAGCGTGGTATTACTCCAAAGCGTGTACAGATTAGCGGTCCCATCTCTGCGACATAGCAAATGAGCAACACAGCTTCGAAAAAACGTTGTAGGGGTGGCGGCGAGTCGTTGGCGACGTAGTCCAATTTAACCGGTCTGGAATCGAACCCAGACCTACCGCATCGATAGCGATGTGCTTAACAACTAAGCTAACAAACTCTTGTCGGCTAACAGACCACCCGACTGACTACCCGGTCAAATCTGACAGTGTGCCGAAAGCAAACGTCGTCCAAGTCAGAGGTCCCCAAACGCTGGGTCGCGAAAACGCTCCGTCAAAATGGCAGCGAATTGCACGAGTTAACATGCAACCCTATAACCATAGCACATATTGATTGCAAAATAAAAAATGCTACTAAATAAAAACAACTAAATAAAACAGTTTCATACATCCATTTGGTAAATTTTGTTCACAATCACCTACTACAAGTAGGCAGGGGCGCAATTATAGGATTAGCTGAGACCCTTGGCATTGCCCAGGAATTTAAAAAGGGAGGGAGGTGCAATTTAAAAAGCCATGCCAGCAGGGCCGGATATAATTTTACTGCGCAAAAGGAGGACAGGCTCTTTGAAGGTCGTCACGTCCGTTTCCTGCCCAAAATCAAGTGAAAAAAAAGGTCATCACGTCCGCAGATGTCCACTTTCCCGCCCAAAGTCAAGTGAAAAGCAAAAAAAAGCCGCAGCCCAAGTGCCCACCCTGGATATGTCTTTCAACACCTGGAAAAAGACCCTGGGTATTTGCCCCCCCAAAAAGGCCTAGTTGCGCCACTGTAAGTAGGCCAGCCGACATCTGCAATTTTCTGCATTTGAAATCCTGTAAACATGGCAAAATTGTAGAGAAGGTTCAGACGTAAAATAGCAATCGATCGATTGTGATGAAACAAAAGTTCTTGGGAAGCAGTACTGCGGGTGGTAACAAGCTACTTACAGAGAAAGACATGTTTTAATCGCAATTAAAAAAGTTAGACTTTAAGCCAGTGTTTCTTAACCGGGGGTCGCTCGACGGAGCTGTCTCTGCGGTTCGGTGGAAGTCCTTCAATATCCCAACACTTTCAGGGGTGTACCCAGGGGGCCGCTGGCCACTTGATTTTGGGAGGAAAATTGGACGTCGGAAGACGTGATGACCTTTTTCTTGGTCTTCACCTGATTTTGGAAGGAAAATTGGACGTCACGCTGTCCGTTTCTAGAGTTCGGTTGAGACAGCTACGAAGTTGTGAGGGTCGGGCGCTTGGCACGGGTTAAGAAACACTGCTTTAAGTAGTCTAGCCTAGATATCAAAACGACAAACTGTTGTTTATGTATTGTGGGTCGCGACCGGTCCGAGAGACTATTTTCATTCCGACACCGGTCTGCGAAATAAACAAGGTGGGGGACCGTTGGTTCAGGTTAATGGCGAAAAGCCAACAAGCCGTACTACTGGTTGAAAGATATTTCTGGCATCATATAGTCAGATAGACAAAGAAAGCAAAAAAGTGTATAAATGAATTAAATTGTATGTTTGAGTTAAGTTACAAGCATTGATTGCACTGAAAATTAAACAGTGCATAGTAGCAGACCACCAAGGAAGTTTACATTTTGGTCTGTAGCCATTCGAAAATAAGTGTTAAATTTATTCGATCGGCTTCCATCTTGAAGCATACTCGTCACATACAACCTTAAAAAGAGTGAGGGCGGCAACGCCAAACCGAATTTGAGATATCAGTGCAAAGCAGGTAGGAACCTACCTTATTCGTTCTTCAACAAAGCATACTCTTACCATGATACCGGCCAAAATAGCTCAGTTCCTAAGCACATCACTATTGATGCGGGAGGTCTTGGTTCGATTCCCGGACGCTAATTTCGGAATGGTTCTACAAAAAAAATAGGGTTCGATCGAAATGAGTATAGATATAAGAATTGCACTGAATTTTGCAACAGCGGCGTGGTGTATTGGTCAACAAGCTGGACTGCGACTCATGGGTTCGGGGTTCGATGTTGCTTTAGGTTTTGGTTTTATGCACTTTCTTGTCTATTTTGGTATAGGGTAGAGTGATGGTAATAGAATAAACAAAAAATTTTCCGGAGAACCATTCCGAAATATGCTTCCCGGACCGGTCAAAGTCGACAGTGTCGCTAACGGCTCGCCACAGCTGCGATGTTTCTTCGGAGCTGCGTTGCCCAGGCGCTAAACCGCGGAGATGTGCCCCGCCACTTGTTACACGTTTCGGCGTAGTAGCGCGAGAGTAATGAAGACGTGATGTCTCACCATGATTTGGGAACACTGATTAGGAAGAATATATTTTTGAACTCCGGATATAGGATCGGTCCACGCAGCAAGCCACGCCACATGATTCTTATGCTGGACTTCCTTCCAACAATGTCCAGAAGGAGGAACTGGTACAGCTGAATCACTGAAAAAATGTATTGCTAGCATGTAATATGGCAGGAATTTAGCTGCAGATAGCACACACAATTACCACTTTTTTACGGCTCATCATTGCTAACGTATCACGTATCCGCAATCCGCATGGTCAACGTTCGTAATTGGATGCAAGCAAATCGGCTATGCATTAACTCCGAAAAATCAAACTTGTTAATCATACCACCTAAATTCAATTTGACATCAACTACCCCTGAAATTAACATATTTTATGACGGATCACCTATCACCATCTCCAAATCAGCAAAATATTAAGGCGTTTATATCGATGACGAGCTTAACTTCAAAATGCACATCAAACTTCTCTATACGAAGCTCTCTCGTTCACTGGGCATTTTGTACAATGTTAAAAATTATCTACCTAAGAAATCTCTTCTTCATCTGTATTTTGCCCTATTCCACTCTCACTTGTTATACTGCGTCATAATTTGGTTTTCCACTTACCACACTTACACGGCCCCCATGAGTAAACCCCCAGATAGAACAATAAAACTAATAGATGGTAAACATGTTTATCACTATGCGTTAAGTAGCATTTATTAGTCATTAAACATTTTGCAACTCGATGACCTTGTGAAATCGGAATTGGGTAGTTCTGTCTATTGTCACTTTAAAGATATGCTCCCTACCCCATTCAACAATTTCTTCTTTGAACTAAACGAACACCACTGCGTAAAAACCAGATTACAAGCAACTTGTCGTAACTATTGGATTCCACATTATCGCACCTTGAAATTGCAACGCTCAATTAAATATCAAGGCGTCAAGATTTGAAATGATTTTCCCAATGACATAAAATCATGTTCTGTGCGCATGTTTAATCAAAAACTTAAACTTCATTTTCTTGCGAAGTATTAACCTTGTTGATGGAGTTCCTGTAGGGTAAGGTGAATAAGTTGTCTATATACAATGTTTATTTATGGATTGTACGCAAATTATGCCACGCTTTAAATTTTGGCTTATTCGCTTAAGTAAAGGTGGCTGCTTGACTCGATGACCCTGAGGTCCCTTCGCAGTTACCCGTTCGTTGTTATTTATATTTGGTGGTCTTTGTTTATTGTGTTTTTTTTGTTTTATTTTTTTCTTGTTATCCTGTTATTGAATGGATGAATAAAAAATCATCCAATCAATCTAAAAGTTATTAAAACATTTTCCACTTATGGCTCCAGGCAATAGGAATAACACCAGAGTAGATACAAGAAACAACGGCAGTGAGGTCACGCCACTCAACACCTGTGAATAGTTTTCACAGAGAACATTTTCTACTCTCCTAATATTCCTATTTTTGGAACCACAAGTGGAAAGTACTTTTTAAGTTCAAAAACCAACAAAATCAAATGGTTTAACATGGGCAACCTATGGAAAAGTGACAGCGTACCAATTACACAAACAGGCCTGCGCGAAGATGTAGAACAGAATATAACGATTTCCGTTATTGCAGTGCAAGCTAATGGGAAGTCTACTAGTGTTCGCGTACTAAAAAAATCTGATTGTTGAGGGGTAACCTCCAGCGCCACGCCTAAATACATTTACTGGAATACGAGAGTTTATTACAACGTACGGGCTGCAGTTGATGATCACGTCTTCTGGCTGGATTCGTCGTTTCAGTCTGCCCATTTTGGGGTGATTTCCTCTGCCCACGAACAGACCAGGAGGCTCAACACAAAACTTATTGAGTTTTTCGTGCCGTCCATCCCACATGCAATAACCATGAGTTTGTTGTAAATTTGCTGACCGTCCATTCTTACTCTAAACAACTTAACGATTAACAAAAGCTAATAAATTTACCACAGAGTCAATGAAGTACGACTAGATACAATATTTGTCTTCATCTATTCCGGGGCAGGGGGGACTTATAATGGCCAGCTTAAGTTTTGAATGTGGCCCGCGTCAAAACTTCGTTAAATTTGCAACACACCAGTAGAAAACATTAATCTTTCTAAAAACTGCTTTATGCTACATGCTACATTTGTGACACAAAAAAAGCGCAAAATTCTCGTTTTTAAGGTGAAAAATTACTCACTATAAACGTTCAAGAAATTTGTGACGTAAGATTGTGTATTTTGAAAGTGAAAGTTAAAAATTAAAAGTATATGTGATCCGCAGTGCTTTATTTGCCGACACCCAAACTTCTGATTTAACCGTATAAAAGATAGTAATACCTCAGTCCAATTCCAACTCAGTGAACTCACACATGATTAAATAAAAACAAACATATCTTTATTACACTCGCGGTAGTAAGCCGAAGTAACGAGTGGCGGGACCATGTCTGCGGCTTAGCTTCTGGACAACACAGCTCCGAAGAAACATCGCAACGGTGGCGAGCCGTTGGCAGCACCGTGTCAATTCGGCCGGCCAGGGAATCGAACCCCAAACTTTCCGCATTGACAGCGTGTGCTCGACAATTGAGCTAATCGGTTTAAATTAGAAGAAATTCTTTCTAGTTGAGCTTTTAAAACTCAAAATTTTCGCATAGTTGGGTCTGAGTAACACATCTAAACTTTTCAATATTCTGTTCAACTCTTTTCAAATTTGTTACATCATCGTGACGTCAACATGCGAGTTCTACTCGCTTAAAAAGCATATTATAACGCTATCAGGCTCATTAACATACAGAAACTCATCAGCATACATGCATTTTCACACCTTGACTAATTAGAGCTTTCCATAGTTATTTGAAGGATTCTACAATGAACAACAGCAAAAGTAAAGTGAGAAAAAAAAAAGAACTCTTTGTTTTATAGACCGAACGATTAGCCTAATTGTTAAGCTGCGTTACCACGCGCTAAGCCGCGGAAATGGGCCACACCATTCGTTACACGCTCCGGCGAAATACCATCACGAGTATAAAGAATACTTAATTTCGATAAGGATTTTTATATTTTTCATATTATTACAATTACTTACATGACTTAGCATATGAAAATATTCATAAACTTGTTGAAAATCACACAAGTGAAATTTCGTGATAAGTTTTTTTTCACGACTTGACATGACCTGCAAACATCTCTTTGTTAAAAGCGCTTCCATCAGGCCTACCACAACCGCATTTAAAAGCAGGGGTGCCGGAACGAGGGGGCAGCTGCCCCCCTGCCTTTTTGACTAGGGGGGCAAGAGGGGCAGTACTGCCCTTAGCATTTCATTGGGATAGCAACGAAAAACGAAGTAAAACGTCTGCTCTGTATAGCGAAGGTGTTACATATCAGTAGTTTCAGTTTCGTTTCCAATTTCTGCAGTTATTCCAGCTTAGTAGGACTCGATTCCAGTTTTTGAGGACTCTTCATGTTTACCTTGAACGAATTGGACTCGCGTAATTTTTTCGGTGACTCGGACTTTCAGTTGTGAGAAAAATAATGCGAGTAGACTTGATGGTGAAGTTTTTAGTTTTTCGATGAACGACAAATTCAGTATTAGTAGCCTAGGTAGTAGCACGGAAACGTAACTTTTCGTGCTTTGTCATCGCTTCTCACCTGCTGTTTTTAGCAGGCGAGCAGCAGCTGTGACGGTGTTGCCATGATGTAACTGTGCAGTAAGCTGGATAGTGTAAAAGTTTAAGAACGGCGAAATTAAAGAATCCACATTCTTATCTGACATAATTCGTCCGTCAATCGTACATCAGAACAGGGTTTATACGGAATTTTTCTGACATGATCCCCTGACTTTCCTCAAAATCGCACCTGTTTTCCCTGACTTTCGTTTAAAAATCCCTATGTTTTTCCCTGACCCAATCCTGCAAAACATACTTTTTCCCTGACTTAGAGAATATAAACGAACAGTATAATACCAACCAGCAGCAAAAATAACTATGTATACCTAATGCCTACATACACAGAAACATCAATTCAGCAGCAGAAATAAAGATTTCACAGGTGACCTATCGTAATTTTATCTTAGAAAATCGCAAGAAGCTTGGCTTGAATACCAAAAATAAGAAAAGTGACATGTTTCACAAGTGTCTGGCTTCGCAGTTCACAGCACAGTATAATACCAACCAGCAGCAAAAATAACTATGTATACCTAATGCCTACATACACAGAAACATCAATTCAGCAGCAGAAATAAAGATTTCACAGGTGTCCTATCGTAATTTTATCTCAGAAAATCGCAAGAAGCTTGACTTGAATACCAAAAATAAGAAAAGTGACATGTTTCACAAGTGTCTGGCTTCGCAGTTCACAGCACTCTGCACTACTTCAAGTAAAAAATCTAAGAAAATCACAGCAATAAAAACACTAAAATTACAAACCATTTCGATAAAGAGACTTGCTCTCTCAGTAATTGTGTGAAGTAAGGTGCAATACCATAATTCAAAACATTTTAATTTGTCTTTGCCAAGTTCCAGTATACTAGCAATCTTGCTATCAGGAAACATTGATTGAAATAGGTCCACAGAACCAGTAACAGAATTATCACTATATCCACCAACAACATGCTTCAGAACCCACCGTATTTCGGCATTCAATTTACCTCCATCTTGAAAGCAGTGTTGCCAACTTAGCTACTTAGTATCTAGATATTTTTTAGTTCCCTTAAATACCAATTTTTTCGTCTAGATTCTAGCTACTAATCTATAGCTATCCAGTTTGTTTATTGTTTTATCCCTTCGCGGAAGAATACCAGAATTATTGCTTTAATTTTGTGAGCCCTTCTTCCGCGTGTTCATCTCAGTACCGGTAGGCCTGCTAGGATTTCAAGTACAGGGTGTCCATAAAGTCCGTGTGCACTTTAAAAAATTTTAACTTTATTTGTGCACACGGACTTTATGGACACCCTGTATTTGTTTCGTCTAAGGCAAGTTGCAGCAAAATGACAATTTGTGTTATGAGGAGATGAACATGGCCCAATTCTCTGATACAATGAAGCTTCAAATTTTATGGTTTTAAATCATTAGAATGATAAAAAGGTAAAGTTAATCACGAGTACCAGTAGGCTGCTAAGACTGTAAGACTAATCTGCTAACGATATGGTGAGGGCAGTTTAAGTAGCGAAGCAGGCTACTACTGTACAGCTTAGGTCTAGCTGCCTAGTGTTAATATCAGCCTAAACATTTGACCAATTCAGTACCGGTACATTATTTTGCCTGTTTGTACTTTGAAGACCTGTAGATATATACGCAGCATAGAATAGTTGCCTAGCTTGGAATAATTTTGAGTACGGTATGCATAATTCACGTCTATGCATAATTCAACTCACGTATAATGTGTTTAAAGGTGTTTCGATGTCACTGCGACTAAAATGTGTCTTCATTAGGCAGAATATTTCTCCAAAAACTGAATGTGTGCTATTATTAGATGCTGTATATAAGTTACTTCACGTCAGACTCCGCAATATCGCTTGTTTTTTGTCGTATTAACCCACTTTTGTAGTTAGATACTGATCTAGATACTTTTGTTGTTTAGGTGTGGTTTAATCAAAAATCTAGCTACTCTCTAGATTACTTGAGTAAATTGAGATCTGGCAACACTGCTTGAAAACCCAGTAGAATCGTACTTTGACTATTTGCACTGCAGGATGATTGAATTTCAACCAAATTTTCTGTATCTAGGGAAGATTGCAGCTGCTTTTCTTCAGAAGATAAGTTAGCAGGTCTAGTATCACTTCTTTTAGCAAAGAAATTTTTAATTTCGGCCAGTTCCTTGATTTTTTTCACGTGGGATTTGTTGCCAGCATGACTCCTCAATGCCCTGATTCCCATGTCGCTCAATGCCATATTTGTCTGACACAGTCGACATCTTGCTTCACCTTTGGTAGAAGCTTTACAAAACCATGCCTTGAATTCTTCAGACGATAACCAACCATCTTGGAAATAAGTGTGTTTCGATTTTTTAGACATTCCAGGCTACTCTTATTGTAAGAAAATATCTAAATAAAGAGAAAAGTATGAAGTCAAGCTTGTTTGACATACAATTGCTAAAATAAACAATGGATCTTGATTCATAGGAGGTAAGAACTTTCCAAATAAATCTCCCTGACTTTTTCCAAGTTTTCCCTGACTTTTTCGTTGAATTCCCTGACTTTCCCTGATTTTCCCTGACTTTCCCTGACCATCTCGAAAAAGATATGTTTTCCCCTGATTTTCCCTGACCGTATAAACCCTGCAGAAAAAAGGTACGACACAATGTACATTTCAATCGGTTTGCAGGAGCGTATTTCGGAAAGGAAAAGCCATTTGTGGCATGCCCCCCCTTTTGACTCTGTCTTTTGTAAAAAAGAACAAAATTAATGGTGCCAAGTGACTAAATATGCCAGCCTTTTTTGATGGTTTCTGTAGCTTAAGGCCAGGGGGGTAGGGTGAGAGGTATGCATCCTTCCACCGGCCACTTTCAAAAATGTTTTTGGTGTATGCAATTTTTCCATAATTTTGAACCTCTTCGCTGGCAATAAGCCTTCCGCTTAAGCACGCATAATCGAAAATGTGCGAACAAAATGCGTCATATTTCTCGAAGCACTCAGAATTAGGGTTAAAAAATTTAAATAAAATTTGCCTGAAATTTAATCAGTAAGCACTAAAATAGCCATTACAGCGCGCAAATTTTCAAAAATTTTCCAGGGGAGCATGCCCCCGGACCCCCTAGGGTCACTTTAATTTCTCAATCAGCTTTAAATCGGTTTGCCGAAAAAAATACGCTTGAAAAAAATGTGAAAATTGTGGCTCCCCGCTTATGCCCTTGCGTTGGTATTAGAAATGCCCTTTGAAAAAGCTGCCCCCCTTGGCTTTACGTCGTTCCGGCACCCCAGTCTAAAAGTACAAATAAACATAATGTTAGTTAAGGTCACCATACATATTCACTGTGCAAAAAGAGGTCAGATTCAGCCAGCATCGCGTTCTTTTAAAAAAAGGTCTTCTCACATTAGAGCTGCAGCTTCTCAAAATTTTCGAGTTAAAAAAAAAAAAAAAAAAGGGGGAACCAGTAAGCTACTTTCTGACATGATGATCCATTCATACGCTCAAAGCATGATCGGACATGCTTTCACTGTTCAAAATGGCGAAAAGAAGGACATTAGAACATTTTTTAACGTTCTCAGAGGACAATTAATTATTTTTTATTAAAAAGGAGGACATGTCCTCCAGAAAAAGGACGTATGGTAACCTTAATGTTAGTAAAGGAGTCTGGTTCACAGAATATGAAAAGCATGCAGGAAGACCTACGCATTATCCTGATGGCCCTTGTGCGCTTTTCCAGCACTAAGCTAATGAAATTAAGTTTTCAGTTCCTATCAAAACTTTTGGGTCACAAATCCTGACTTTGAACAATTTTTGTAGGACATTTACATTTCTTGTTCAATCAACTTTTCTGTGTTATTCGCAGGTTCCCGCCACACGCTCGGGACAACCGGAAGTGCGAAGGGTTAAGTGTATGTGTGCTGTCTCTCTTGTATGTCCTCCAATAGCGTTCATTCATTCATGATTGATATTTGTAATGGGCCGCCAATTGAGAATGGCCTAATCTACACAATGTGCACTTGCATCCGCTGTCCCGTACCTTCACCTTTTACCAACAAGGAGATACATTTTTAGGTCGTTTTTTGTTGCACAATAGATCAATATCCTCAATTAATTTGTGATAAGCAAATTCATAGTCAAATTCTACCAAGCAACTTAGCGTTGCATTTTGTTTTCACCCTGGTGAGAGATGAAAATGCTGTCTCATGTAAATAAATAACTGAGGTTATTTTCCAACCACATTGAATTGAAAATCAACAGTAATTGAGGGAGACTGCGAAGTGAACTTGCGCTCTTCGAGTCACCAACCACGCGGTATATGCGTCATGTCGCTGACAAAAAGCAGCTAGTGGCGGCAAAACGAGAGCTGCAGACTCTGGTTTGATTCCGAGTCAAGTCAAGACTTTAAAATTGGTGTTCATAGCTTTCCTGCTTGACGCTCAGCATTAAAGGGACAGTGTGAAGAACAAGCAGGCGAGTTTACTTGCAGGGCCATTGGGAAAGGCACCGAGCGGGATTTAGTTATCTTGTTGTGGCAGATGGCTGGCAACTCCTAAGCGAGTTCCAGGGTTCCTACACAATTTTAAAACTCAAATTCCCATGACTTTTCTCATAACTTTCCATGATTTTATTTTGACTTTCCATGACTTTTTATGACTTTTTAGAACAATTATTGCACCTTTTTACGTTATTTTACGTAAGCTACACTCCACGTATGTAAATTCTGTGGAAGTAATTATTTTTTGGTGGAAACAAAACCAAACTCGGGTGTTGTGTCTGTAAAGAGAGCTGGAAGCCGAAGGAATACAAATTTGACTGCTTTTACATCCCTGATGCATACGTTTTACATTTGCATATGAAACTTGTGCAATTAGCCATGATTTAACTTTTGCAAACTTGCTCGTTGCGCATTAGCGGTGCAGCTAGAGAACTAGACCAACAAATGTTACTAGCTACATTTATTTGAATTACATCAAGTTTATCGTTCAAGTATCGGACCAAAATAGAAAACACCGTGTATTGTAAGCAACTAAAACCAGGTCATGAAAATTGCAAAAAGTGATGCGGAAGAACACGACAATAGATTAAGAAGATCGGGTAATTATATTATTCAGTTATTTTCAACCACTGTGCAGCGGTACACCAGTGTTAAAATGTCATTGGTGGGCCTCAGGATTTTGCGTTTAAAAGTACCGGTTATATAAAGAACGATTCCGTCTCATAGCGTGACGTACTGAGTAAACTATGCAAGGTCACAGCTACACAGCTGATTATGCGTAAAACAGAATTACGATATTAATGCAAAGATGTCAAAAACATGACACTATCGCTTCGCTATTGTGGTAACTAAAATCTAAACTTCGCTTTAAATTACCTGGCTGTCATTGTCATTAAGTAATGAAAAAAACATTAGTAGTTACTAGGCTACACCATCCTATATAAATCATACATACATGCGATAAACACTTGACTTTCACAAGAAACAACTCTTGTAGGCTAGTTAGCATTAAGCCATTTTGGATTCTTGCTTAAGCTCTTAATTATTGAAATGATAATATACGAATGAAGGATGCCAGTAGCTGCAAACACTCACGGATATTGGCAAGACCAAACTCTTTTCGGACAAAGTAATTCTGTTTCTAACCCTTTCAGCCTGCAATAAAACTAACCACATACCGGCATAGCCTATAATTTCATAAGAGTATCTAAATTCACCAACAAATCGGGAAATCCCAACTAATAAATTATGGAAAAGGCACCACCAAAAAAGTTTAAAGTGCATATGATATTTGGTACAAGGATGGCTAATGTTATTGTAGTTTAGGGATTGCTCATAAGCATCGGAGAGTGAACTGAGAGACTTGTTCAGTTTTGTGGCTTACTGCACCAGTAGTGTAATACAGAAAAAGCAAAACTGCGCCAATACATACAACTCCTTTAATCTCAGTGCTGAAAAAATAGCACATTCTGTATTCTTTTACCACGTATCACTCGAGAAAGCATAGTCATTAATGTTGGTATCTAGATTCCAGAGTACAGTAGAACGTGATGTACGATACTCACGAACGTATACCAGTAATACAGTAACATCCTTCATCCATCCCTAATTTGCTAGAAGTAATATCCGAAAAAGCAAGAAAAAACAGTCTACTAAAAGTTATGCTTCATACTGGCTATCAGTAGTAGTACAGCACATCGCTATCTAATGATAGGAAGGCGAGCATTATGAGATGGTTAATAAATCTTGAATCTACCGAGTGAGTTTATACCTTAAAATTCGACCTCCAACCTAAAAATGAAATTGACGGACTCAAACCCGACATCGAACAACAACACACAGCAGCCACAAAAACTCTCAATAAATCGACCAGGAAATTCAATCAATCAATTGGTATATTTTACCACGACTTAATATTCTACTACTATGCCCAAGGGAAGCAGCCAAGAATATCGGGTCCAAAGAACGAGGCCTGTGCATGGTGGTGACAATGGTCAGCATGCACTAAGTCAAAAATGAGCAAGACAAAAAAAAATTCATTGATCGAATTGTTTCAAAGTTTGGGGAAAAACGGAGATTACAGTGTTATTGTTTCAAGATGATCCGCGTTCTTAAACACCAACCCTCGCCTTTCAAATAGCTGCTTGAGAGAAAGTTCAGGTTCATTTTAAAACAATGCATAATCCTTGTTTTTGTGCAACGATTTATTTAGCAGTATAACAATTTTTATCTGAGCTTTGGAAAACTTCAGTTACTAGCTGATGGAATTCGTATAGCCTACTGCTGTTATACAACATTGCACTGTGTCAAAACAGCGATTAATTTTGAATGCACAGAGCACTCTCTTTGTTACATAACAATACTCATGGGATGGAAGTAGTATTGCCTATACTCTGCATTGCGTTCGTTTGCAAGCGTGTTCTTACATGGCATTGCATAGGAACCCAGACTTATAACAATCGAAAATCTCTGTTCTACATAGACTCAAACAGCTAAAAATTACTTCAGTCCAGAGTGGGCAAGGCCTATTAGCTAATGCAAAAAAACTTACAAAAACGATAACGTGTGTCTTTAGAAAAAAGGAATTATTCCTAAGTCTTTTGGCAAAACTTCTTTACCACTTTTAAATTTTTTCCATGACTTTCAACGTTTTGCAAGTTTTCTATGACTTTTCCAGGACTTTCCAGGAAAATTTATTTTTCCAGGATTTTCCATGACCGCGGGAACCCTGGAGTTCGTAATAGGGCTTTGATCACTTTTTCGTGATAGGAAAATAACTGTGCAACCAAATACGAATAAAAAACCAAAACCCTAATAATCTTATAAGTCGCTTACATAATTATCATACTGGAGTGTTACTTCATTCAAGAGATATTACGCCACAAACGCTAAACACGAGAATGGTTATGAAACAACGTTTATCTAAAGCAGTGGTTCTCAAACTGGGGACCGCGTTCCCCTTGAGGTCCGCGAAGCAGTTTCAGGGAGACCGCCAAGAGGTGGCAGACTTCTGATAAATTATCCCATTGAATTGTGTTTGTAAATTTAGTGAACGCTACTTTCTTCATTTTCTTGCTCTAATTTACCTCTAAATGCCTGTTTGCTTAGTGCAAATAGCATTTCATTTCAAATGTCCATGCACCAGCGCTGACTTGTGGGGTGATGGAGAGGTTTAACTTTTTTATGGCTCGCACCAAGGTGAGAAACCTCCCCGTAAAAATCTTTAACATTTATATGATAAAGATGTTCATAAAGTATTAAAATCTAAACTCCGCTATTTGTGGTAATCGAAATTATCCTGATACTTGAAGGAGTTTTGTAGTGTACATTCTTGCTTGCGCGTAAACACCAGAAAGCGTACCGTTCAAACAGGTACTCACGCAAGAAAATCACAACTCAAAAGCCTATGCGAACGCATATTAGCGTGCGCAGGTTTATTTGTGTGACGGTGCGTACATACCTGTATAAGCGCATTCGCACAGCATCAAACACTTTGGTTTCAGCATCCCGCTCAAGCAGCGGTGCTAAAATGTAATAGCACGGCAGAAAATATGAGGATTGTTAAAAGCGAAAAAACACGCGCAGAAAAACTGTTCCATAATACTGTGCAGTATCAGCAATTCCAAACACACGAAATAATAATGAGGAATTTTGTTAACCTTGGTATATTAAATATGCTTAGCAGGGGCGCACGCAAAAATTTTCAAAGGGCTTTTGGCATGTATCGGAGGAAGCCAAAGGGAAAGGCGTGAGCATTGGAGCCGAGCTCTTCTGCGTACGCCTGATGCTGAGCATAACTACTTGCCATTTTACTGTGTCACTTCTAAAATCTTAGGGATTGTTACGGTAAATTTGCGATTACAGCAAAAACATTTCGTTGATTTAGGTTTTGACTGGAAGAGAACCAGCGGCGAATTACTCCGTCGTGTTGTTAGCTAACATACAGTACACATCTCTTGAACAAACTCGCTGAATGCTAAGTGCTACGCACGATAAGACTTATCGGCACTCGTACTAAATGCATTCGCAAGCTATTAGTTAAATGCGTCTCGAAAACCTACGCATTCTTCGGTGTAAACATCACAGTAATGCGTATTTTTCGTGATGTTTGGTACTTTGCTTGTGCTCTCATAAAACCTCCCCATGTTTAAGAGTAAGTCGGTGCCAATGCGTCCATGTATTTTACATCCGCTACAGTGCTACACTACCTTTTTTGCTGCTGAAGCAGAATTTATGCTTAAAAATATGGGATCGTGAGTGATAGAAAAAAATCTTTGGGGACCGTAAACTCGAAATTTTAAACAAGTTTCAGAACCACTGATCTAAAGCTAAAATAAGCAAAGAAATATCACTGCAAACCTGGATATGTTTAACACAAAATGAGATAAAATTGACACGTGCTACTTACGCTCCTCCAATCACTGAAAAAGTTCTTTATAAAACGTTTCTTCGCAGCATATTTGTGTTTCAACAGCTTGGCGTAATAGGTCATCACTTCTTCCGTCTTATTCCTCAACTTCATAGATTTTCCTTCAATAATTACTTATTCAAATAACAAAAAATCAAATCTTTATCATACTCGCGGAATTAAGTCGAAGCGTGTAACTGTAACGAGAGGCGGGTTCCACCTCCGCGTATTAGCGCCTGGGCTACACAGCTTCGAAGAAACTTCGCAGTGGGGGCGAGACGTCGGCGACACTGTGTCTGATTTGACCGGGCCAGGATTCGAAACCGTGCCCTCCGGCACCGACAGCAATGCGCTTAACAACTGAGCTACTGGCCGGTGAGTTAGGATTAGTGTTCGAGAAATTTTGAAAAGGTTTTTGGTATGAATCGGAGGAAGCTCAGATCCACACAGCTAAGATGGCCGAATGGTAGAGCGTCCGCCTCGGGAGCTGTAAACATGGGTTTGATTGCGAGTCGGGTCAAACCAATGACTTTAAAATTTGTATTCACAGCTTCCTGCTTGATGTTCAGCATTAAAGGGATAGTGAGGAAAACAAGGGGGCAAGTTTACTTGTTGTGCCGTTGATAAAGGCACTTAGCGGGATTCCCCCATCTTGGTGTGGTAGACAGATGGTCGGCAACTCTTAAGCGAGCTCGTATAACGCATTGATCGCTTTCTCGTGATAGGAGGATAAATATGCAACAACAAAAAATGTTTCAACACCAAGTCGGCCACACCGGATATCAAGTGAACAGCCTCACTTCCTTACAACTACCAATAGTCAGCTATTCAAGAAAAAAATACAGTAACATTAAATCATGCCATCAACAAGCATTTAAATATAGCTGCCATCAGAGTTCTCTATAGGGGTTAGCAAACTTTTTCTCATTTTTGTTTCTTTATTTAACCGACACGCTTCAATGAGGTGACTCAAAATTCGATATGCGGGCGGAGAACTCAGGTGCAACTGTACTGTAAGCAATAGAAAATTTTTATGGGAAGTGTGGGGGGAGGAGTGGGGAACAGTGTTTGGGTATGGGGAAGTGTGAGGTGGGAGGTGCAGAACGAATGGGGAAGTGTGGAAAGTGCGTTGGGGTGTAAGAGAAGGGGATGGGAGATATGGGATAGGTGTAAGAAATAGTGTTGGTATGTTGGGGAAGATATGGTAGAGTGATGGGATGAGCGTGAAGAAGTATGTTGGGGCGTGAAGGGAAGTAAGGAGAGAAATGGGGAAAAGTATGGGAGGTGTGGGGGAAGGTAAGAAAAGATGTGGAAGGTGTAAAGAAGAGTGAGGGGAGGTGTGGGAGAGTGTATGGGGGAAGTGTGTTGGGGTGTGGGGGAGGTGACGGGAGAGGTACGTGGGGTGTGGAGAAAGGTAAGGGGAAATGGGGGTGTGAAAAAGTGTGGGGGTAGGTGTGGAAGACCGTATGAGGTGAGTTTGGGGAAGTGTGTTGGGGTGTGGGGGAGGTAAGGGGGGAGGTATGGGGTGTGTGCAGGAAGGTAAGGAGAGTTGTGGGGTGTGTGAAGAAGTGTGGGGAATGTGTGGGAGAGTGTATGGGGTCAGTTTGGGGAAGTGTGTTGGGGAGGGGGGGGAGAAGTATGGGGCGTATGAGGGAAGGGGAGATTTGGGGGTGTGAAGAAGTGTGCGAGAGTGTATGGGGTGAGTGTGGGAAAATGTGTTGGGGTGTGGGGTAGGTCAGGGGAGAGGTATGGGGGAAGGTAAGGAGAAATGTGGGGGGCATGAATAAGGTGGGGCAATGTGTGAGAGAGTGTATGGGGTGAGTGTGGAGGGTGTGGGAAAGTGTGTTGGGGTGTGAGGGAGGTAAGGAGAAATGTTGGGGTACATAACAATTTGACGCAAACAAACTTAATGCAAAGACGACTTGATTCGAGGACAATTTGACGAGAAAAGTGTGAAGTGGAGTAGGGGTCGGCCGCTTGAAAACGGTGGGGGTCGGGGGGATTGGTGTCACAATCCAGGACCCCAACCCCCGACCCTAAATCCCTCGACCCCAATCTTCCCGACCCCAACTTCCCCGATCCCAACTTACCCGACCCCAACTCCGCAACCCCAACTTCCCCGACTCCAACCCCCCGACCCCAACTCCCCCAATCCCAACCCCCCCTACCCCAATCTTCCCAACCCCAACTTACCAAACCCCGACTGCCCCCACCCAACTTCCCTGACCATAACCTCATCAACCCCAACTCCCCCTGACCCCAACTCCTCCGACCCCAACTCCTCTGACCCCAACCCCCCGACCTCAAATCCCTCGATCCCAACCCACCCGACCCCAACTCCCCAGACTCCATACCCCCCGACTCCAACTCCCCTGACCCTTCCTCCCCGACCCCAACTCCCACGACTTCAACCCCCCCGACCTCAACTTCTCCCACTCCAACTTTCCTGACCCCAACCTTAACCTCCCGACCTCCACCTTTTTCGAACCCGCTGACCCTATTACACACATTTTGCGTCAAGTTGTCCTCGGTCAAATTGTCTTGCTCCGGAGATGTTGGGGGTGTGGAGAAGTGTGGAGGGAAGAGTATTGGTTTTTTTCATACCTCCTCATACACTTCCCCATATTTTTTTCACCTCCCCGTAAACCCCAACACCTTTCCTCACACCCCCAAACCTCTCCCTCACCTCTCCCAACGCTCTCTCCACTCACCCCATACACTCTCCCACACTTCTTCACACCTCCACATTTCCTCTTACCTTCCCCAACACCCCATATCTTTCCCCACATTTCTTCTCACCTCCCCCCACACTCCAACACACTTTTCCACACCCTCCACACTCAACTCACCCCATACGCTCTTCCACACCTCCCCCACACTTCTTCACACTCCCCACATCTCCCTAACTTTTCCCACTCCCCCCATACCTTTCCCCAAATTTCTTCTCACCTCCCCCACATCCAACACACTTCCCCACACCCTCCATACCTCTCCCGACACTTTCCCACACTTCTTCACACACCTCACATCTCCCCTTACTTTCCCCCACACCCCCCAAGCCTCTCCCCACATCTCCCTTCACCTACCCCCCACACCTCAATGCACTTCCCCACACTCACCCTATACACTCTCTTCACATCTTCCACCACATCTCAACACACTTCCCGACACCTATCCCCACACTAACCTCACACCTCAACACACTTTTGCACACCTCCAACCACACTTCCCCACACATTTCCCCACTCTTCCCTCCACAGTTATCCTTAAAAATTGTCTATTGCTTACAGTAGGAACTCTGCATCAACAGATATCTGCTTCTATTCTGAGTCGCCCCAGTCAAGCGTGACGGAGCAGTCACGTGATGTTTGCTAACCCCTATAGAGAACACTGCTGCCATTCATCATTCAACTACTCCCAACTGGTGGTCCATGGACAGTGGACCTTTAGGAGTCTATACTGACCCATTGAAGGAAACCATATGATTTTCTTTTGAAGTACTAGCCCAGGGGTGGGCAAACTTTTCACACGAAGGGCCAGATTTGGAAAAACTGTTGAAGCCGCGGGCTGCACGCTGATTGAAAACAAGGTGAAGACCTTTTTTCTTTTTTTTTGGAGATCACAGTCCACGTACGAATGTGATCTCCAAAATAAAAGGTTTTCACCTCGTTTTTATTTTTTTGAAAATCACTGCCATCCGTGCTCTCTAAAGGAAAAAAAAAAGGTCTTCCGCTCAATTTATGGTGGGAGTTTAAGTTTGTGTAAATGCCGGCGGGCCAGAATGAAAGAACCGGCGGGCCGAATTTGGCCCGCGGGCCGTAGTTTGCCCATGTTTGTACTAGCCTAATATGGAAAGAATGATATTATACAAGGAAGAATTTCTATTTCGTTGCTGGTCGATAGAGCAAGTAGCAATTGTTATGCATTTCGTATTTTCAATGGAGCTCTGAAAATATTTTTGCCTTTTTGTTCGTCTTGCCGTTTTTTCACGAAATTGTTAAGTTCTTGTTGACAAGGAGATATTACATGCAGCAGGACTACTCAGAGGTCCAGATACAAAACTTAAACATGCTCAGCGTGCAGTCACACCGAATCTATGATGCACAATACTTTTCAATTAAATGCAAGATGTCTTAAAAACACAAAGTCATTTCGGAATGCAATATTTATGGGACGAAAAGAGCTCAAGGTGGAAAAGTAAAGCCACAGTACCGTATTTATTCGACTATAACGCGCAAAATTTTGAACTGATTTTTAGGCAAAAATCAATGCTGCGCGTTATACACGAGGTCTGAGAAATGCGGTATTGAAAATGTGGTTTTTAACATCTGAAACGTGCGTGCGCTCGCAAAGTTTTTTAAAGACGGGCATTAGCAATAGAATGGATGGTACAGAAGACGACCTGTTGTGGGATTCCAAATCGGGGTCAGAAGAAGAGGTTGAAAGTGATGTTCCCGCCGATTGGGACACTGATTTAGACATAACCCAAACAGAAATCGAACAGTTGTTTGATGAATCAGAGACTGAATCCGATTTTGAAGGGTTTTGAATTACTGTATGCTTTTTATAAATTTTTGTTCATGCTGTGAGTTGTTACCTTATGTGCTTACCAGTAGTTAGTAGAGAAAAAATAAAAAAAGAATTTTATACCAATTTTCATTCAAAATTTAAGGGTGCGCGTTATACACGAGTGCGCGTTATAATTGAATAAATACGGTAAATCTCAAAACTGAACGTCTCGACAAAATAGGTTCAGCTGTCATCATCAGCAGTGTATGCAACGAAGTACAAAACTGCCAAAGACATTGGAAATAATAAACTATGCAATGTCTCGAAATACAGTAGAATTTGTCTAATTCGTCTTCGTTTATTTGGTCAGTTTGCTCAGTTCGTCACATTTTCGTCAGTCCCGGCAAAATTCCTATCTTTTACGTGCATTCCAGATCGTCTAATTCGTCACTTCGCTGAATTCGTCACCTATCTAAATCCCCGAGAGACCTTTTGTTTGTCTTATTCGTCATTTGCATATTCGATCCAATTCAAAACGTCTGGCCATTCGTTTTGTTTCGTTGCTCAGCAATGTCTGCATGTGTTAGCACGCATGTGTGCACGTTTAGACGTGCGTGCGAGTACATATTGTACACGTGCGAGATAGCTTTGACGCGCGAGATTGCGCAACTACAGTTTGGACCGTTAAACTATAGTTGTGCTTTCAGCATTTTATTTCAGTATTATTGTCAGAGCGAAGTTACACACATTTTTTTGCGAGTTAGCAATTTTGGTTACACCGACTTTGTGTATTGTATTATTTTTTGGGTACTGTGTGATTTGTGTTCTGTGTAAGTGCATTGTATTCAATAATAGACGTAACAAACTGCGTTAACAGCAAAACAAGCCCCTTGTATACAAGCCATTATAGAGTTTTCACCTGTTTGCATAATTGGTCAGTTTGTTTAATTCGTCACTTTTTTCTAATCCCCTTTAGGTGACGAATTAGGCAAATTCTACTGTACTTGGGTTGAATGATAGATTAGCTGAATGGCTGTAATTATGCAATAGCTCAGGGCTTCCCAACTCACTCTTATCGGCGGTTCACCATGTCTATAACTCGTGGACCTCACTACATAACCACGAGGTTTCACTACATAACCATGAGGTAATCAGACACATGAATGCTAGATGCGGATTTAAACGGTTTCCGGAGCTTTGATGCATTTGCGGATTTGCCACATAGTAATGTATTGGTGAAAGGAAGTTCTACCTGGCTTACAGCATAAGGCTGGGCTCACTAGCACAGCAGTACTATATTTTCATTAGAGGCTAGTGTTACCGATTGCTAAGTCACGTACGCAAGTTGTTATGTGACATGTTTGAGTCAACTTTTGCTGTGAGTCACCATTGTCAAGCATGAATTTTAACGAGAACAAATTTCGCAGTTGTATGACAGATCAGCGTCTGCACCACAGTTTTAGACTTGCAACCACACCATTAAAATCAAAATTTAAAGAACTTGCAAGAAACAAGAAACGCCATTTTTCGCACTAGTTAAAGCATATCAATAAATAACTGCGAAAGAGGAAAAGTAAAGCGACAGTAAATGTCAAAACTGAACGTTTCGACAACGTAGATTCAGCTGTCATCATCAGCAGTGTATGCAAGGCAATAGGCCAATTAAACTGTAAGACATAATATTGCATAATTACAGTATTTCCAGTCATTGCACAACTATTGCATAATTACAGCCATTCAGCTAAGCTACCATTCAACCTAAGTACTTCCAGTCATTCAAACAATGCCGGTTCTCCAAAACGAAACGTTTGGCTAAAGCTATCACAAACCATTTAACTAAGCAGCTAGGCCTACAAATAATTCAACTAAAGCTGCCACTTCAATCAATTAACCGAAGTTGGAACCAGTCATAATAAGCAAAAAAATTTTATATCAAAAATCATTGATAACTTAAGGGCATTACATTAAATTATATACTATCAAAAAAAATCAAACCTTTATTATACTGTGGTATTACACCGAGTACCGAGGCACATCTCGACGGTTAGCGCCTGGGCAACACCGCTACGAAGAAACATAGCAGCGATGGCAAATCAAACCTTTATTATACATTGGTATTACACCGAGTACCGAGACACATCTCCACGCCTAAGCGCCTGAACAACACAGCTCCGAAGAAACATTGCAGCGATGGCAAGCCGTTGGCGATACTGTATCCGATTTGACCACTCCAGAAATCGAATCCTAGACCTTCCGCACCGCTAGCGATGAGCTTAACAACTGCGCTAATGGACCAGTCCAATATATTGTAAGAGATAGAAATAGAAATCTGTTGCAAGCGCAAATGCTGATCAACTGCCCAGGGGTCAAACTGTCTGCTAATTCTGAGTCAGATCAAACCAATGACTCTGACATTGGTATGTAACTATGCAAAATTAAAAGGACAGTGTGGGGATAAAGCCTGCAAGTTTGTTTGAAGTGTTGGCGGATAACGCACTAAATGGGAGTTACCAATACTGGAGGCAGCAAACAGATGGGGCTGGTAACTGGTAGGAGAGTAAAATTCAAGGCTCAGCGCTGCCAGTGATCTAATATCGCTGCAGCGTTTCACGCTCATAGCCGTGTTGCCAACAGAGATGGGCAATTATCGCGATAATTTACCGATCATCGTTATCACTTAAAATAGTTTCGGTCTATTGATTACCGATATCGCTTTTGCAATATATTTCGTTATCGCCAATAAATTATCGCGATAAACGATTCTGTATGCACACAGTGTTCAAATTTAGTGAGTGAGCGCTATTGCAAAAATACACTGTGTTCCTAAAGTGTAGTTGCTGGTTAAAACATCTCTCTCTGTTCTGTTTAATGCCACGGCGGGATCCTTGAACTGCTCTCTGTTCTTGAAAACTCTGGAAACACATTTTTGCAATGTTACTTGCAAAAAAAAAAAACTCGTCAAATGCATTAAAAATTTATCACAACATTTATCGGAAAAACTTATCGACGATCATTTATTGATTACCGATATCGCTTTAATAAATTGAGATTCATCGATTATCGATATTGCCAAAGGCTTTTTTGAAGTTATCGATTATCGTTATCGCTTTAGCACAGAAAGATTTATCGTGCCCATCACTGGTTGCCAAGGTGGACACCACCAAATAGTTTTTATACAAAATTGCATTGAACCTTATGCGTTGCAAAATATGTCACTTTATCTATTACGTCACTAAACTTAATACTTTTATTGCTTTGGCAAGCATGACTTTCTTACATTCGCGATGGAAAATTTGGACAATGGTGCGTAAGTATTTCTAAGGCACAAAAACAGCGTAGCAATATCAAGCGGAGTCGATAAGTCTACATCGGTTTTGCTTTGCCACCAGATATCGGTTTTTGCCACCACAATATTAAACCAAATTTTAAATGCACATGCGGTATCATGCCAAAGCGTGTAATGAATGGTGCTGGGGCCAATCTCTGCAACTTAGCGTCTCGGCAACACAGCTCCAAAGAAACGACACAGTGGTGATGAGCTTTTGGCAACACCGTGTCTGGGTCCAATTAGACTAGCCAGAGTGTTGAGCTTCAAACCTCTCAGACCATCAGCGATGTCTTTAACCACTTGGCTAACAAGCCGGTATCTCAGTGTTACTAGGATTTCACATTCACAAAAGATCTTAAAAAATGCCTAAAAAAACTTCTTTTTTTTCTTTTTTCTTAACAGCAACTGCTTTATAGGAAAATCAAATCTTCATTATACCAGCATTGTAATGCCAATGCATGTAACGAGTGGCGTGGCCTATCTATGTCGCTTAGCACATGGGTAACAGCTCCCAAGAAACGTCATAGCGGAGGCGAGCACTTCACAAGAGTGTCCCAAACTGACCAGCCACGGAATTGAACCCCCAACCTCCCACGTCAAAAGCGATTTCTTCAAGCACTGCACCAACCAGTCAGCACCTTAGTGTTACTATAAGATATGATTTTATATTCACACAATAGATCTTAGAAAATGCCAAAAATCGTACTTTCAAAAGTTCGAAATTCATGGCTGAGTGGTTTGAAGCGTCGTTTTTACGACGGCCATGATCGCAAGGTAGATAGTTCAACTCCCACCCAAGCCTCGTTGTTGCGTCCTTGGATGAGATACTTCACGACAATTATCTCTGCTTGGTGGAATCTAACAAGCAGCAAATTAAAGAAGCCAGAAGCAAATTTTAAGCGGTAAACGTGGAAACAAGGGCAACTTCTCAGCGAGTCAGGATTCTTCCTATAGTAGGTATCATAGGTAATTTATTTCTAAGTAACAGAAGCAAAAAAAATTAGATGAATAACACAAAAGCAAAGTACAAAATATAAAGTTGAAATTAAAATCACATGCAACTGAAACCTGCATAATGCCTCCATCGTTTTCTTTTGACAGGAGGATAAAAATGAAGAAATCAACCAATATTATATATCTATAACAGCAACCCTATTCTAAGTTTATTACTAACTTTAACTTTGTTAGCAGTCACACGCAACAGTTTGTATAGTTACATACCATTATATCTAAACTGAACTCCGATAGGGAGAGGCTTGTATTTGGGAGCAAACACTGGACCATTGTGTTGGAGGAACTTCCACTTCCTACCATAGTAAAATACAGTATAATCTGACAAGCCTGCTGGAAATGTTAGTCTCTACAAATACGTTATAGAGCAATATCAAAAGTAATTGATCTGCATTCTGATGGAAAGATGCGCAGTGTAATATCAAAGCAGGATTTGAAAATCACATTCAATGTCAGTCAAATGATACAATTTTAAAAAGTACAAAAAATCTTCATTATACCCGTGGCATTACCCCAAAGCATTTAACAAGTAGCTGGACCAGTCTACGCAGCTGAGCGCTTGGGCAACACATCCAAAAAAACATCGCAGCAGTGGCGAGCCGTTGGCGACACCGTGTCGATTTTGACCGACCTGAGATTTTAAACCCACACACCTGCATCGATACTAATGTCTTAACAGCTGAGTTAACGCCTGGTTAAGAGTAAAATAAAGCAGCAGTTATGTTCATAACTAGATATTTCGACAACATAGATTCAGCTGTCATCAGCAACAATGCAAGCAAGGCAGTACAAAACTACAATTACACTTGCTGATAATAACAGTTGAATCTCCGTAGTCGAAATGTCCACTTTTAAGAATTATGGTGGCTTTATTTTTCGGAAGTGACTTGGCAAACGGAGCACTCGCGGTGTTTTTTTCCTTGAGAATGGAAGGAACAAGCAGATTCATGCATATAGCAGCCTATATGCTTATGCTACGACCACACTATCACACTACTGCCACCTGCTGATCCTCTTGTTCGAACCTTGCCTGCCGAATATCCGAAGCGAAACGAAGCCGAACGTCCGAACCGAATCCACTGAAGCTGAGAGGAGAACCAAACCCAAAACTAGTGCAGCGCTTCCTACCAGGATCTGCACCTTTAGTCACTGCGCCACAAGAAGTCGTTGCGACATTGCAAATAATGGCGAGTATAAACCCTTGCTTGGTCCATTTCCATTCGCAAGAAAAAAAACACCACGAGTGTTCCATTCGCCTAGTCACTTCGTCATTTTTCCTCCTTATGCTATTTTTGTCCCATATTTATTGAATACAATTTCAATAATACATTTTAAACCACTCAACTTCTATTGAAGAATTAATCAAAGCTCCTATTCCCAGTTAGTAGATACAGCACTTGTTCAGTGTACTTCAAAGTTGATAAAAACAGATCAGCAAAAATCAATGGAATATTATAATGTAGAACCATTATGATGCAGAACAGTTTACAATGCAAATACACATTGTACCTGGTCTCTCTTCTATAAAATGTAGTGGTTCTACTCCTTCGACGCAAAAGGTTACTTTTAATCTTCAAAAGTCTTTTTGCATAACTCTGAAAATAAGCATTGTGAACTTTTTTGGAACTTAGCACGTGAAAGTGAACAATAAAAAACAATTTTTCCTTTCAATTGAAAACATAAGCCGGGTCTCATATGAATTAAGCTGCTTCAAATTACAATGGATGGTTCACTTTAAAATTGACGAAAAATTCACCCAAACGTCATGCACAATGTAGACATATGGTATCGGTACTCTTAACGTAACCCAATGCATGTCCCAGTAATGCGATGATGTATTGGGAAACTCCTGCCCAACGCTTTAAAGTGAACCATCCATTGTAATATAAAGAAGCTTAATTCATACCGATACGAGACCCTAAGCCAACAATGTTAGCAAACAACACCAGTAGCACAGTAGCTAAAAAAAACTATTGCCTTCGTTAATAAAATACAAAACCGAAGTGGAGCTGATTTAGCTAAATATACAGTATAGGCCCAACTGACGCTTAGCATGAAGCCTTTTACTAGTATTTCCACTTAATGTAAATTGAACACATGCCAGTCAACATTTCAGTGACAGTTTGCAGTCTATTTTTTCAGTGACAGCAAGCAGGCTAGCAGTCTATTTTGCTTAAGTAAACAACAGAGCTTGAGGGTACTTTAGTACCATTCCATAGGCAGGTACGGCCCACTGACTTTTGTATAGTTTTGAAATACCGGTAGCATTTTTTCAACTAAATTTTGATTTTTTTCCTCCTTTTAACAGTTAATCTGTTATATCACCTGATGTTTTCTTCTGGCTTTGCTGCAGATAGCCAGGTTGATCATGGCTGCAGATCACCAGATCACAGAACAACATAAAATAATAACAAGCAACACAGAACAATCACCGAACATTTACCAATAGCAAAACAAACCAACTATTATTCTATTGAGTACCGGTAATCAATTACAATAAATTGCCTCAAAACATTTTTTAGAATATTGTTAATGTTTGGGGATATCGTGCACCAAACCTGATTCCCCTGTTCCCTGTATTTCCTTAGCTAACGCTGTAAGCTAGTGCTGTGGCAGATAGCCCTAATCTGTAATACCATAGATCTGCTACAAAGACTGACCATGGACTGACAAAGTGTATTATTGTGGGCCTATTTTTAATGTTTTCAGCGTTCGGAAATAAAAGTTGAATTGATTGAAGTGCTGAACCCAGGAAGCGGTATGGCAATGCTTAAACTTTATTGTCTACTGTTTTTTCTTCTACTTCATTTTCAGAGATCATAGTTAAATTCGCCTGCGTACCTGCCAACCTATACCCGCAACACACCCAACTAGGCAATGGTAACTCTCGCAGAAACAGGAAAAGAAGGTTTGCCGCCAGTGCTGCCACTGAAAATTTTGTTTCTCCCCTAGCAGTGGGGATCAAAAAATCCCTCCTTTTCTTTAACAATATTTCGAAGCTAATAGACAATTATTTATTTGGAGTGAACCAGTTCAGTATAACCGAAGCACTAATGAGATAACAACTTCAATATGCCCCTTTGTAACCTCCAATTTATATGTTTTTCTTAATATCGGTGCCACAATATTGATAAAGCTTATGACGTCGCTATCACGTGGGACCACTGTTCCTTCCAAATTTATGGTTAGTGCGAATTTGCTTAAAAATAAATTTCCATAAAAAATTTGTCCAAAGATGTTGGGGTTCAAAAAAAGTTTGATTTAAGTTTTGCTCCAGATGAGTTTCGAGAGTATGAGAATGAGACATTTGTTTTGTACCAAAATATTGAACACTTCGATTCAAATTTGGCCAAAACCACCACTGCAGTTTGCAAACTTTAAAAAAAATTGGAAAAATTTGCCTGAAATTTCTCAAATTTTGCACCTTAGAGGGAACAATGTGTGGGACCAGTTTCCATCATCAAAACGCTGCAGCACCGGAGTGCTTGTTTGTTTCTACAAAAGGCTTGCTGGTGCTCTTCGCCACTTCCAACTTCAATAAAATAACTGCCACGACTTGGCACGCAAGCACTAACTTTTGTTTGTCACAAATCAATGAGTAAACGAGAAGCTAAATACGCGAAAAATCATTTTCAACAAAACCGCTACAGCGTTTTTGAGAGTCACGTGATGGGTAAAGAAAGTTTAAGTACAAAAACTTAACGATTACATGGCAACAGTGAAGGGGTGTAAGGGATAATGTGATGGACTGTCAGTCGCAGGGCATTGGGCAACAGTGAAGGGGTGTAAGGGATAATGTGATGGACTGTCAGTCGCAGGGCATTGGATCAATGCCCTCCTAGATTTTGATTTTTTGTCAGCGCATTATACTGAAGTCGCAGAAGCGATTCTGTTGAAAATGATTTTTTGCGTATTTAGCTTCTCGTAATGAGTAAAAATGGTTATCGCACGGATTGGTAATTGGTATTATTGAAAAAAGTCAGAGGTGTTCAATATGCGCAGAACTAAGAGCTTCAAAATTTGTAGAAGTATGTTCAACTTACAGATTATACACGTTACTATCAAAATTTAATCTTTGAAGCACATCTTACTGAAAATCCCTACAAACAAGCAAAAATCTTGTAGGGATTTCCTACTTCCTAAAGATGTCAAGAAATCCCTACTGTTGGGAGAAATCCCTGCGAGTGGCAGCACTGCTTGCCGCAGAAAACTTTTTTAGCTATGGTGTTGCCAACTTATCACCAAAAAGCAAAATTAGCGCATTTGTACAAAATATGTCCATAACTCTATATTTACGCAAAATGGAATTTTTATCCGACTTGTTGTTGCACTCGTACAAAATTTCATTCAATTTTTGGCGTAAGCAGTTGACGGAAATAACTTCACAATTCGTACCCCAACAATTTTACTTTTTATCGGTTAGTTTTAGAACTTTGGTTTTACGAACCATCTTACCGATTGTTTTTGAGTATCGTCGCTTTACTTCACTAACTTCTAACTGTTTTGTAACCTACGTCGCTTTACGAAAGAACACCTTAAGACTAAAATTGGTATCCATAGCTTCTCTGCTTGACTCTCACCAATTCGAGGCAATGTGTAGAATAAGCTGGTAAGTTTACTTGCTGTGCCGTTGGGAAAGGCACTTAGCGGAATTCCCTTGTCTTGGAGACAGGTGGCCGGAAAGTCGTGAGCGAGTTCACTTTGATTGCTTTCTTGTTACAGGAGAATCAGTAAGCAACAGAATATAAAAAAACAAAATTGGAGTAAAATAAAGACTCAAAATAGTTAACGAAATATGTCACATCTTAAGGCAGTAAAACTTAAGTTTTTAGTCATGGAAACTGATTCGCATGTTTGTCAAACTTGAGCTGAAAGAGCTTTTTGGATAAACATTTAATTTTTTTGGAATTGATAATTTTTTAATGCTACGATCTGATTTTAAGAAAGAAATTTCGAATATTTAAAACTAAAGATTTACCGGTAATTTTCGGAAAGCTTAACTGTACTACAGTAGGTTATCCTAACTGTAATGAATCGAAGAATAAACCTATTTTTATCCCTACCCTTTGGCCGTTTAGCTCAGTTGTTAAGCACATCGGTGGGTGATGTCGGGGGTTCGACTATCGGTACGGTCAAATTGAACACACTGTCGCCAACGGCTTGCCACCGCTGCCACGCTTCTTTGGAGCTGCGCTGCCCAAGCGTCAAGCCTCGGAGATGAGTACCGCCTATGGGGCGCCGTTGTGAAAAAAACGATTTAGCAAATTTTGTACGAATTTTCAACTACATTTACGCAGTTTCACACCCATTTAGTTAAAGTGAGGTGAATTGCAGCTAAAACGCTTCGAAAATGCAATAAAACCAAAGTGTAACGACATTTAATTAAATAGCAGCGATATTTAATAAATAGCGGCGATATTTAATAAATACCGAGACATTCGTTAAATAGCGGCAATATTTAACAAACAGCAGCAACATTTAATGAATAGCATCGACATTTAATAAACAGCAGCGACATTTGATAAATAGCAGCGACGTTAAATAAATAGCTGCGGCGTTTAGCTAAAGTGCAGCGAAAAATTAAAGTGCTGCGGGAATTGACTGCTCTTGGAATTTGACTGAGTGATGGCCGAGTGGTATAGAGCCAGGGCCGGATTTAGACAATGATGGCCGAGTGGTATAGAGCCAGGGCCGGATTTAGACAATGAGAGGCCCTAGGCTGTTCGATCAATGAGGCCCTAGTGAGCAACGATCAGACTCATCTCTACGCAGTGGCGTAGTGAGAAATTTTGAAAAGGGGGGTTGCATAATTTCCACACATTTTTTAAGCGTAGTTTTTTCGGCAGAACTAATTTGAAGCTGTTTGAAACACAGAAAAGGCTCTAGGGGGTTCCGGGGGCATGCCCCCGGAAAATTTTTGAAAATGTACATGCTGTAATGCAGAGGTGGGCATTTTTTAAAAATTGATTGAAGCGCAGCGCAACAAAGCGCAAAAGTTCTGTTAAGTCATGGAACGCAACGCAACTAGCGCAACCTAATTTTTAAATTGACTGAAGCGCAACGCAACTTTCGCAATCAATTATTTTTTCGCATTAAAGCGCAACGCAACTTCCGCAATCAATAATTTTTTTGCATTAAAGCGCAACGCAACTTCCGCAATGAGGTTTATACAAAAGAAAAAGCGCAACGCAACTTTCGCAATGAAAAATTTAATAAAGCGCAACGAGTCGGTGTATAAGCAATGCAATTTTTTCTTGAGTTATTTTTATAGGTGCTTTTAACAGCACGCAGTTGACTACAACGCGACAACGATTTTAATGCAAGTGACTGTAACAGGATTTTGCGTGGTCAATGAACAGGAAAATTAAATAAGAAGCGAAAAAAGATGCGTTGCTGATGATTGCTTTCTTCATCTTCATCCTCTTATCACGAGAAAGCGAAGGAGACGCTGCTTAGGACGAATCCAGACTCGCTTAGGAGTTGTCTTTGTTTCCGAGTTTTCCGGTTGAATTTTGCTTCTGACTTGTTTAAATTGCCGCTTGCCGGATTTCACCAAGCAGAGACAAACAACGTGAAGCGTCTTATCCAAGGACGCAACAACGAGACTAGGTTGGGAGTTGAACCACGAACCTTGCGATCATGGTCGTCGTAAAAACGACGCTCCAAACCACTGCGCCACGTTGCATTGTCGCGTGCCGTTAAAAGCACCTCATCGCGGTAAATCATAATTTGCATATGCGGCGAAGTTCTCCACAACAACAAGTAAATACGATTTATTCAATACTCAATGATCTCTTTAAGCACTTGCAATAATTTTAAAAAGCAAAAGACTTTAGTGTACCACATTTCTGATGAGCTGAAAATTTCTGCTACAAAAAATTGACCTATAGGCCTATTGTACGCATCAAGAAACAAACTGCTATTCTATTAAAAACAGTTACAAAAAACTGCTTACTCCAGCACATTGCGCTTTAATTAATCCGACAAAGCGCAACGCAGTATTTCAACTTCCGACAGTGCGCAACGCAACAAAGCGCAAGCAACCAGATTCTTTTCAGTTCGCAGCGCAATAATGCGCACACTATTATACATTTTTTCAGTTCGCAACGCAATAAAGCGCAAGAAGGATTTATTTTCCTTGAAGCGCAGCGCAACTTGCGCAATGGCTAAAAATAATTTATTAAAGCGCTTCGCAACTTCCGCACGTACGGAAGTTGCGCAACTAGCGCTTTGCGCTTCAAATTGCGGAATGCCCACCTCTGCTGTAATGGTCATTTTAGAGCTTTTTGAATAATTTTCACGCAAATTTTGTGTAAATTTTTTGACCCTAATTCTGAGGGCTTTGCCAATTATGATGCATTTTCATCGCACGATTTCTTATTGCTATAGAAGAGGTTCAAAATTATGGAAAAATTGCATGCATCAAAAACATTTATGAAAATGTCTGGTGGGAGGATGCATACTCCTGATCCTACCCTCCTGGCCATAAGCTACAAAAACCATCAAAAGAGTCTGGCTTATTTTAGTCACATGGCACCATTAATTTTGTTCTTTTTTACTAAAAGGCAGAGTCAAAGGAGGGGGGAAGGGCATGGCACAATGCTGCTCCCTAAATACGCTCTTGTCTTTACGTTTAGGCGGCTAGGCTTATAAAGGTCTTTACGGTCGATTTTCAAAAAAAAGGTGATGATAAAGGTTTGAAAAAAAAGGTTTTAAAAAAAAATTTCAACAAAAAAGGTCTTCATTGTTCGTGACGAGGCCCTTTATTTCACCGAGGCCCTAGGCTTTAGCCTGCCTAACCTATTGGTAAATCCGGCCCTGTATAGAACGTCAGTCTCTTGAGCTGTAGACTCGGGTTTGATTTCGAGTCGGGTTAAACCAATGAATTTAACATTGGTATTTACAGCTTCTCTGCTTGACGCTCAGCATTAAAGGGACAGTGTGGAGAACAAGCCGGCAAGTTTACTTGTTGTGCCGTTGGGAAAGGCACTTAGCGGGATTCCCCATCTTGGTGTGGTAGACAGATGGCTGGCAACTCTTAAGCGAGCTCGTATAGCGCTTTGATCGCTTTCTCGTAATAGGAGGATAAATATGCGACTAACTAACTAACTAACTTTTTCAAAATCCATTTCAAGATTACACTACATGGAAACACTGTTGATCTCATTAACATAATTACCGCAGCACTTAGCTAAACGCCGCTGCTATTTATTAAACGTCGCTGCTATTTATCAAATGTTGCTGCTGTTTATTAAATATCACTGCTATTTATTTAATGCTGCTGCTGTTTAATAAATAGCAGCGATATTTATTAAATATGGCTGCTATTTATTAAATGTCGTTACACTTTGGTTGCTATTGTATTTTTCGAAGCGTTTAAGCTCCAGGCACCTCACTTTAACTAATTAGCTGTGAAACTGTGTAAATTTTGCTGAAAATTCGTACAAAATTTGCTAAATCGTTTTTTCACAACGGCGCCCCATACCCGCCTCTAGTTACACGCTTCGTGGTAATAACGCGACAAAATAAAGATTTGATTTTTTTTATCCCTACCCAGGGCTCTAAGCTGCATATTTTTGCTTGCCTTTATTATGCTTTATTTCATGTTATGACTTCACTATACATCATTGTAAAATCATAAAAAATCATAAATATCACTATGAGTAAGCATTTTATTGTTATTTAATGCTTTTTTCTAGTTTGTTTTTATTTCAGGTTCAAGCCAAAAGCAATCAAACAAGTAAGTAATTGATATTTAAGTTAACTTAAATCAATCAAAACATTATTCTTGCTTAAACCGTGCGTATGAATTTATGCAAACAAATTTGTTGAGGGGAAAAGATGAAGAAGTAGCGAGCATTTAAAACTTTGAATTATTGTATCCCAAAAGCGAGGTCGCTTATTTTAGTGGCTATAGTACGATTTTTCGTACCGGTAAATTTGGTAACATAAAAGGCAATACAATAATACAATACTAACCCTGGATCAACGTTGTTACAATCTTACATTCGGCCAAAACCACTCACCAATCAGTTTTTACCCATTGTTGTTGGGTTGTTACTTTTTGTGTGTCAATTAATTTTGGGCGGCTTCGTAAAAAAATCTACTTTACAAAATCTTAACGTCTTCCTAGTTTTAGTAAAATACGACATTTTTTAATTACTTGGCGTTTTAAAATGTTGCTTTTGGCAGTGGGATGAGTAACATGTTAAAACGTCAAGTAATTAAAAATGTTTTCAGTTATTTTAGCTGCATGTTTGCTATTCTGAAAGAAAACAAGTATGGCTTGGGCTGCAAGATAAACGCTCGTCGGTGGATAAACAAAAAATCTGAAGAAACTTGCAAGCAAAGCAAAACAAGTTGCAAATGGCGTTTTGTAGGCTGTAAATTCACTGGGAGTGGGTTTGTTTGTGTCATTTCAACGCTCAGTGTAAGAACTTTGGTTGGGAATTTCCAACATCGAAAAAAAAAGCAATGCTTCATTACATACTCGTGGTGGGCTTCTACGCCGAAGCGGGTCACGAGTGTCGAGTGCAGAGTTGTCAACGGACCGAAGAAGTTGAACCCGACCGGACCTTACCCGATTTTTTAAACCCGAACCCAACCCGAGCCCGCATCCTAATTTTGCAGCCAATTTGAGCCTGATTTAAACCAGAAATCAAAAACATCGCTTTAAATTTTGAAATTTCAATAAAAAAGTCACCCCAGTTACGAACAGCAATAATTATACCAGGTGTTTCCTATGTTTTATTCCAGCAATCACGAAAACCCTGTCACTCTCTGAAAATCTCGCTTTTGCTCTGGCGTCCGGCTCGATTGAAGCCCGAAAATTTTTCAGACTTTAAGCCAGAGCCTGGCCCGAACCCGAAAAGCCCGAGCCCAATTGACAATTATGCCGCGGCTTATCGTCTGGGCAACACAGCAGCGAAGAAACGTCGCAGCGGTGGCGAACTGTTGGCAACACTGTCTCCAATCTGACTGGCCCGGGAATCGAAGCACAGACTTCCCGCACCGATTACAATGTGCTTAACAACTAAGCTTAGCCGGCCGGTAACTTCCAGTATAAATAAGCAAACACAAAATACGTTTAAAATAAGAAGCGTTTCCAGAGCTTGTTAGCAAGCCTTGTTCTAATTAAACAGAAGCAGCCTGATATACCGGTATCAGCTGCATCTCATGCCTCCAATAATACAAAACCAGTTTGATGTTCCTATCAATCCTCTTTGTCTCCTGAAGCACAAAAAAATCTGATATCTGTTAAAGCTGCGTTTATTAAAGTTCCAGTAACCAGCCCCTCAGCGCAATTGCTAAAGACAACGCTGTCGGTGCGGGAGGTCTGAGGTTCAATTCCCGGTCCGGTCCAATCTGATACTGTTTCGCCTACGGCTCACACGACTGGGGCGTTTCTTTGGAGCTGTGTTGCCCAAGCGCTACGTTGTGGATATACGGAACCCGCACTCGTTACACGCATCAACGTAAGTGCTTACGCGAGTTTAATAAAAATTTGTTTTTTTTTTGAAAGTTGCAGTAAGCACATGACTTGTATTTGCAAAAACATGGTTAGTTTACCATTTTATCGAGGCAAAACCAGTTGTTCTAGTCCTGTATAGAAGCCGTTTTCCTAGCCTGTCCGCAGTGCTATATCTATAATTATGCTATACATCTACAAAAAGTTACTCTTTTTTTTGCTTAAGCCACATAATTGTAGCTTTGGTTTTTATATTTGTGAATTACATGCATCATAAAAGATGGCCTAGCTGCGCATCGAACCCGCGAATCTAGTTCCGGAGCCTAATGCACCAACCACTCGGCCAACTCCTCTTTGCTAAGAGACATGCGCTTGAGTTTCTGCAATCGGGTGCCCGCATATTTAATTAACTTTTTAATTTCTACTCAGCAAAATGGATGCAAACCCTGGATCAACGTTGTTACAATCTTACATTCGGCCAAAACCACTCACCAATCAGTTTTTACCCACCATAAGTTCGATGGCGGCAAGCTACCCCAGCCATGCTACCCCCCATGCTCTCACCCACTCACTCAGTTTACCTTGGCGTCCTAGCACTTACTACAGGGTTGCCCAAGTCTACCCGACTCTTGGAAAGTTAACGAAAACAATCCCTTCAACTTTAGAGAAAATTCCTCCTCTTTCTGCCAGTAATAGAACAGCCTTGTTTACTCGTTATACCCCAGAAGATTGGCGTAAGTCCACCGAAGGAAACTATAGGACCTCGGAGTGCTGGAGAAGCAGTGCGGAGCAATTAAGAGCTGACACTGCTCGAATGGTTCATAACCGTGACCAGGTTACTGAACTACACCAGAAAGAAACTGGAAAAAACATCGGTGAAAGAGTGAGTGATATAAGTTTCTGGAAAGCCGAAGTCAAGTTTGAACTTGGAAAACAAGTGGCAGAATCGAACCAGCTTCTAGAAACGAAGAAAAGACTGGAACGAGCTTTGAAAGAAACAGAGGGACCTTTACAAGTGAGACGCGCTGACAGTAGTTATGTGAATCGTAGTTATGTGAATTGTAACTGTTTTTCATTCTGGTGATATTGTATTGTATTGTGGGTAGCTCGATCTTTTTTAAAAATAACAATTAAGCAATAGCCAAGTGAACTTACGGTTGCCCTAGTGGCTACAGACATCGCTATCGGGTGAGGAAGTCTTGGGTTCGATTACAAGCCGGTCAAATTAGGCACGGTGTTGTCAACGGTTTGGCACCATAGCGACGTTTCATCGGAGTTGTGTTGTCCACGTGCTAAGCCGAAGAGATAGGCCTTCCCACTCTGTACACGCTTAAAATGAAGATGTGACTTTTTTGAATGGTAACCCACAAGTGTACAAACGCGAACGAATACAGTTTACAAGCATTGTCAAGCAACATGAGTGAACCTATGCAATATATTGGAGTACCAGAGAAAGATGACTGTTTTCAACTCTTTTCAGTTGGCCCCTAAGCCGCATGACCAGGAAGTCAGGACACACACAGGGTCGTTGAGAGAAAATCCGGGCCCGGAGCAGAGATATGATTCGGCCTAGTACCAAAATTTAATTCTCTAAAAAAAGGTATTGACATCGCGCAGACGTAATTTCTCCAAAAATTTTTCGCGTGTCTTCAAAAAAAAAAAAGCCTTAACATAGTGAAGACGTAATTTCTTCAACATTTCTTCGCGTGTGTCTCGCTCTAAAGAAAAAAGATTTTTTAACAGCGGGGCCCCTGAAAATATGACGGGCCCCGGGTACTTTGTATCCCCCTGCCCCCTCTCTCACCGGCCCTGCTCACACATTTCTCTCTAATGCCGATATGATACAAGTGGTTTATTCACTTCGTGAAATAATTACAGTACTTTGTCTTTATTTACAATAAACCTATCGTAAATACTGTAATCTAAGTCAACTAGGAAATTTGCAGCTAAAATTATATAGCGAAGGCAGTTTTAAATAATGGCTGAAGCAAAATATGCCCAACTCAGCGAGAACTTTTGCGCGTTTGCGCTACGATTTGATTCGCGCTTTGCAAAATTTGCTCGACACTTCAAACCTCAGACCTGAATGGAGCAAATGTCCTCGTCTAGCTATTGATCAGCAAAGCCGATCGTGTCTGTACTGTGTGCAAACGGTCAGTCTGGGGGCCAAGGGTTTTCACCCAAGAGCGATTTGCGCCTCTATGATGCCACATGACATTAACTAGGGGGCCGCAGGAGCGCAGGATTTATTAAGGGCAGTTAGCCACTGAAGACTGGTGGGCAAGAGAGAGAGAGTTCACTTTTGTATAGAAGGCATAACGCGTGATACAATGTGAAAGAAACAACGATAAATGTACAGTATAAAATAAAATTACGCAATGTCTTTCTGGTGAGAGGCTGCAAAAAAACCATGTGTCCTGTTCCGAGGAACTAGCGCGGTAGCCGAGTCTGCAGCCTTTTACCTCTAACAACGATATAACTAATGCCTAATAATGATATAAATTGCACAAGTCTACACTAAGCTATAAAACAAACCAAAAAAAAAATACCCTAAGGATCTAAGCGCTAAGTTCACGAAACAAACTTGATACGATCAAAATTAAAACAAAAACTTATCACCAAAATATTGCAAAAGCTTTGAGCAACACTATAACAAATTAACAGTCACGAGTAGGCTACTAGAGATACTAAAGTAATTATCATTTATTATTGCTCAAGAATTTAGCGAACAAAGTATAACCAGAATCACAGAGGCAAGGAGACCACGGGAGCTGTTTTAGCATTGTTTGTCGCGAAGAACTTGTTTAATGGACGGCTGTTGCCACATGAAATACAGACAGAAAGTTTTTGCTGTGCAGGTGGGCACTGATGTTGCGAATCTCTGAAAAGAAACCACAAATTATAATAAGTTGAAAACCACTGATCTAGACGAACAGTCAAAAAATGCAATGTTTGTAAATCACGATCAATCTTAACTGCACATCAGAGCCGGCGCTAGAGCAGTCGACTTAGAGGGACCAAGCGTTTATCAGGGAGGCCAAAGTTTGAAATTTAGCACAAAAACCGCTGTCTTCAATAGAGAAAGCGTGTTAATTGGGGGGGCCAAGTCCTCTTTGGCGCCGGCTCCACACATCTAAGTTTCATGCCATGAACGTCATAACTAACTACAATTTGTTGTTTTCAGAACACCCAGGAGTGTCTTTATCATCGGGAGCAACGCCAGGGAATAGATCTTGTGCACGATGAAGTTGAAGCTGAGCTGCTCAGGGTAGGTAGATGCAGCATCATCATAAAATTAGTGAAACCCGGGGAGTATGTTTTGAAATATTTTTCTAAGGCTGCAAACTCGAACTCACTGAATTCAATCTTCCCCCGAACTTGAAACACAAAATTCTTGAGCTCGAACTTGATGTCGAAAAAAGTTAATTGGGTTTTGAACTTATCCTAAACTTGACAAACATAGCTTGAATTTAGTTTAAACCCGATAAAAACTACTTGAATTTAGCATAAACTCGGCAAAAGTCAAAAACTCAAACTCAAAATGAAGAAATTTTTAATGAAGAAGAAATTTTTATTGAACTCGACTAAATCAAAAATGAAGAAATTTTTATTGAACTCGACTAAAAATGCAGCCCCTGATTTTGCAGAACATTTTACGTTTACTCTCCTACCATTTCTTTACCTCAATCCTGGTGTTAGGATGAAACCGGAAGTAATGAGATAAGGTTTAAAATAATGAGCTAAGATCAAGTTCTGGTCTTTATGAGTAGGCCTAACAGTCCCAACATTTTAGTCATTCTATCACTCTTCTGGATGTGATTTAGTAAGCGATTTTCATACTCACTATGTAGCCTACAGTATTATCACCTCGAATAAACCCCACCTTTTTTGAAATTTTTTAATTCATATTTACACGCTTCGTTTTCAAATTAGTGCTGGTAGAAATTTCAAACAGGAATAATCAACTCAAAACAGCTTCAAAGCAAAGCAAAATCAAAGCAAAACAACTTCAGGAATAATCAAAGCAAAACAACTCAAAACAGCTCAGATGGCCGAGTGGCTAGAGCGTACTTCGCCGCAGGAGCTGCAGACTTGGGCTTCATTACGAGTCACGTCAAACCAATGACATTAAAGTTGGTATTCACAGCTTCCCTGCTAGACGCTCAGCATTAAACTTGAGAGACAGTGTGGAGAACAAGCCGGAAAGCTCACTTATTGTGCCGTTGGGAAAGGTATTTGGCAGGATCCCCCATCTTGGTGTGGTAGACAGATGGTCGGCAACTCCTAAGCGAGCTCGCATAGCGTAAGTAGTATTTAGTGAGCCATATGTAGTCACTAGCTCACTTTGAGCCGTGATAATTTGAGTCGGTAGGCAAAAAGCCCACTTTCAGCTGGTGGTAAATTAGCCGGTAGGCAAAAAGCTCTCTTCAAGACGGTGGTAATTCGAGCAGGTATAGGCAGGTAACTTAATCCTAATCCTTAAAATTTATTTCTTAATTTTTAATATTTAAATAAAATTTTTGAATTTTTATTTTAATTTAAGTCAAAATAAGGTTTGGTTTCAAATTTTATCATTTTTGGAACATACCTGAACTGTTTGTAAAATTAATATGCGGAGTACGGACCAATGCGGCGGTGAGGAGAATCGCCTGCAGCAATCTGCTGACATACAATCGCTGAAATCTCAAATGAAATTAGATTATCAACAGAGTTATTTCAGTACAACCTGTTTCACCGTTTCCGGACATCAGCTGGTTCAAAACTTTTAAAATTAATTCCAAAAGACGTGAGAAAAACAACAACGTGAGAAAGACAACAACGAGTGCACACAGCGAGAAGGTGCTGCTGCTGCAATAACCAGCGAATCAGCTTGCAGGCAAGTGCTACCATGCTAGCATACTGTAGATCAAACTGTAGGTAAGATAAATTTATAAAGTCTGGATGAAGCATTTTAAATCAGGATAGTAAAACTTTACAAATCATACCCAAAACCGTATTTATCACAATGCTTGGAAAGCATAATAGAACAGAGTAGGCAACGTTTTCATTAAAAGAGCTGCATAACAATCGCTGATTTTATATAATGTAAATTAAATAGCTTGCTTCTGAGAGTCAGCGAAACATATCGCTCAAGTACCCATTGGTGAACGCGGCTTGGTATTATGATTTAACAATTTCACTGCTAAGATTGATCATTCACAGAAACTAAAACAAAATGGGAAAGCTGCATTTTAACCACAGTATAGAATACCACGTTATGCAATACGAAATGCTTGATAGAGAACACTTCTAAAATCCGGTCATAAGCTAATAATAACATTTCAAGTAACTACCTCCTGCCTGATAGAGAGCACTTCTAAAGTCTCACCGCAATCTCAAATTATGTCAAGTAACTACCTCCTGCTTGATAAACAACTATTGTAAAATCTTTTCAGATGACGAAAATCTACTGCTCGTGTAATAATAGCTCTAAGCTACTGTAAGTACCTCATGAACTTCAAGTATGAACTTCTCATGTCACGGCATTACATGATGAACAAAAAATCCTTCGGAAAACACGTCATGGTCATAAACCAAAAACTTTACGCGTCACTACATACCTACTCGATAGAAAATCCTTCTAAGAACTCTTCATAATCTTATACCGGTACTGAAAACTTCTCACGTCACTGCATGAAAAGCTCAAGGTTTCTTAGCACAATGTTGCGCAATAACGTCGCTATATAAAAAGTTAATTTCGCCCGTCAAATCATTACATCAAAATGTTACAATGCGAGATATGTTCAAAAGAATTTGCAAGGAAAGATGTTTTAAGACGTCATATATTAGTTCTTTGCACGATCAAAAGCAGTATCAATGCGAATTACTTTGAAAAAGTTTAAAAGAAGACATTGTGACAACTCATAAAAAGAATCTTCACAACTCCGCTCCTTCTCTGAAATATTCCAAATGCCAAAAACTGTTTACTAAACCTACAATAGACACATATTATCTTGTTCAAAATGTCGTAAATGTGAAGAACAATTTGATTTTGTCACAGAATATAATGCTCATAGATGTCAAAAAAAAAGCTGAACATTGCGAACACGCAATATCGACAGAGTGTCCGGGTATAAACGAATCCTCAACCAAGAGAACGAAATTCAACGATGTTACACAAAGTTCCGTACCTTGTAACATTTCTCCCCTTGACAACATAACGTCAATAAACAGTTCGCCCCTGCTAACATTCCAAAGAGTCGATGAAGATACTGCTCCTCTGTCCACCGATCCGGGCGTCAATCAACCACCGTCTAAAATAAAGAAATTGAAAACTTTTGGAAAACGTAAATGTAGAGAAATTGAATATAATGATGACGAAATCAATGAACCAGGCGATGAATCAAATGACTGGGTGCGATTACATTAAAGATCGATCCGCAGCTTCGTTCGAAGAGGAAAAGTCCAAAGTTTATGTAATTATCACTACAACCAGAATTTTGCTTGGTTGCAAAAATTATCGAATCGATCATGCAAAACCGAAACAACAGATTCAAAATCAACTTTGCCATTGGAAATATTCTGAGCAACATCGAAACAGATGAATTCAGGTATTACCATCTGTTCAATAAAGTTTTAGCGTTGAACATAGCCAGCCTCATCTCGAACGGGGAAGAATTAATGAACTTTTTAGAAAAGGTAGCGGAAGAAGACTTTTTGGATAACGTCTCTAGACCTGACACAAAGTGGAAAGTCCACAGAGCAACTAACATTTTGTTTTTTGTTCATAAACTAAACGACGCCCCGCATGGTACAAATATCCAATTACCAGATTATATTAAATTAAACCGTGGCCTAGTCAATGTGAAAGGTGATGACAAATTGTGTTTTTTTTAGGTGTCTAGCTATATTTAACGGCCCAGATCCAAGACGGTGTGATACCGCGTGTAAAGAATTATATAATCTATACAATTCATGACGTCAAATTAAGTGATCTACCTCAAATGATGGTATCACAGCTGTGGTATTTGATGACTATTCATCATCCACAAAAAACCACGAGCACCGCAGGCAAAGCAAAATCGTTTCTGCTAATAGGCCTACCGAAATTACGAAAGATATTCTCCTGTTACAGTTCCTCAATCAAATGTTAAACTTAATCTATAACACCTCGAATATCTCAGTATGTGAATCTTCCAAATATCTCGGTGTTACCATAGACCACAGGTTAAACTTCAAACCTCATATACTCTCACTCGAAACACGTGTATCCAGGTCCGTTGGTATTCTAAGCAAGCTACGCTCCACTTTTCCTTTTACCCTCCTCTTCCTTTATCACGCCCTTGTACAACCCCACTTAGCCTACGGACTTCCACTTTGGGGCAGTACATTTAAAACATATCATACGAAGTTGCAAATTCTCCAAAACAAGGCATTGCGAATAATCACAAAGTCCGATTGGCGTACTCCAATAATCCCAAAATTCCTAAACTTAAAAATTCTCAAAATTGCGGACTTGTATACATTTGAACTTGCGAAATTGATGCATCAATACTATAATAACTCTCTACCCCCTTGTTTTTCCGATTTTTTAGCCCACTTTCGGCCACTCATGAACGATCAACCAGGTCAAAAACCAACAATAACCTATACCTTCCCAAATTCTCCACATGTCGCTGTCAACAATCAATAAAATACCAAGGAGTTAAAATTTGGAATTCATTAAACTCAGAATTAAAAAAACAGTCTTTCAAAAAATTTAAAGCGAATTTGAAAAACGATCTTCTTGAAACCTACTAGTAACCCCTTTCACTTTACTAACGTTTCTTTTTTCCTTTAAGAGTATATCGTGTAGTAACGATATAGCAGTCGCTCAAGCGGCCGCTGCAATCTGTGGGTGGCTGCTTGACTCAAAGACTTTTAACAGTCACTTCGCAGTCTCCCTTGGGATTACAGTTGCATGTTGTGCTCCTTTTTTACGAACTTTACTGCGCTTGCGTGCATAATATTTGTTTATAAAAAAATTTTTTTCTCTCCAGTTGTTTGTTTTTGTTTTGTTTCTTGTGTTTGATGGTACTGTTCTACTGTAATCTCGCCAAAAATAAATTGATTGATTGATTGTTTTGGCAAATCGTCGCAATAAAAGTAGTTTGATGAAACTTTGAGCACGTTATTTAAGTGCGAACGGACTTATGACAAAGCTATTTTGTGAAAATGCTGACACACTTGTTGCTGAAACCAGGGCATCGAACCGCTTGCAATATCGCTCCGGTTTAGGTTCAGGTTCCGCAAAATTTGTTTTAAGCGGTTAACCTCCGGTTCTGTTTTTTTTTCGTTTGATTTTGCAGGTTTAGTTTCGGCTTAAATTAAAAATACTTTGAATTGTCGGGTTCAGGTCCCGTTAAGGTTACCACTAGCAAAAATTTAAAGAATCAAATTCGGTTTGCGTTCAAGAATTAAAAACCGTCTGTGGTCAATACGATTATGTTCTGGTACACAGCTACAGGCGCATTTTTGTTCAAAAATACTCACTGCATTTAGGCTTATTGCACTTTTTAAGATGCTACCGTAGCTCATAAAAGACGTCCTTAGCGGCAGAAATAACCTTAGATTAACTTCAGATGTTCTAAAGTTCAGAATTATTCGACACTTTTCCACCGTATATAAAATCTGATTCTGGTCTAAATCACGCAGCAGTCTATATCTTTGGTTAAAACATTTCCATCTGCGCATTTATTCTTAGAATCTTCTTGGATCAATTGATTTTACGAAGTAATGAAGCACTAAATTGCATGCATTCCTGTTGCTAGCTGCAGTTGCTCTCGCTCTCCGACAAGCACTTTCAGCATTATGACGTAGGATTACACAAGCGCGCCGAGATAAATGAAACGAAACCATCAGAAATGGATCACTTATACTAGGGAAGGTTTGCTGTGTAGCATTGATAGCGTAGTCCAAAAAAAAAGGCACTCTGGTCTGGGTTTAGGTTAGACAAAGTTATTTCAACGGTTCGAATTCGGTTAAGGTTCAAGAATTTTGATGACCTTGGGTTCAGGTTAGGTACACGTCTATTAAATTATAAAGATTACGTTTCGGTTTGGGTTCAATGAAAGGAAGCGCTTAATTTTCGGTATACATTCCGGTTCGGTTCGACGCCTTGGTTGAAACTATACTCTGGAATGCAGTGAATCCGGTTCTGTGAATGTGTATTTTACAGATACGGATGTATTGGTTATGCTGATTTACCAAATAGCCTACAGCGTGCTAAATTTCCTGCGTACTTCGCTGCCGCAGGAAAAGCCTTTAATATTAAAACGATATTTCAAAATTTAACTCACGAATAAAGAAACAATTTGCTCATAGCTCACAGTTTTTCGGGATGCGATACAGTATTATCCATATACGGATGGAGCAAGATCAGGTTTTTCGACAAAATCTGTGGAAAAAGATAGGCCTACACCAACTGAAGCACTGAAGACGCTTACATCAGCCCACACCTATGAAACAGATGTTAAAAATGCTGGAATCCAATTGTTTGCTTTTTTTATAAAATAAAGATGTATCAAGTTTACCACCAACACTTTCTGATTTACGTCATCGCTATTTCAATGACGTGGTAGCGAAGGGTCTTGTACATCTAGAAAAGCTAGCACCTTCAATCAACACAGCTGAGCAACACAGCTTGCGACCATATTTACAATGCCACGATTGGCTCACTCTCACCACGTCATCCCCAAAAGGAAAATACTTTGGCTAGAAATCAACAGAACTGGGACTCGAACCAGTGGGAACACTCAGCGCAATAATTGCAATTATTGCACAATTATTGCACCAGACAATTTTCTAAGGTGTATTTGCTGCAAATGCAAAACACAGTGAGCAAGAACCGGTGCATGTGCTTCAAAAATCAGTGGAGTTGCATTTCTGCATGTGCTGAATGTCAAAAAAGTTGTTCCAACAAATGCACTGCCGACATAGTTTGTAATCCCAAATGAAAATATCGCTTATAATCAAACATCGTAAACTTTTGTTCATCCAAGCACATCGGAAAAAGGAATAGATAGACCTACTCCAGCTTATTGCAACCATAAATAACGTCAGATGACGTGTTTAAGTACCAAGGTAGGTAGGTCTCTTTTCTCTTTTCATCACGTTTGTAATTACAAAGTTAGAAGTGCTAATCTATTTACTTTTGATTTCAAATTGAAATTTTGCCACTGAAGGCGTTATAGCTACCATTATTTTTTCCCAAATGTTACAAAAAGTTCATCAGTGCGATACAAGACTTCAGAAAAATATTAGTTTTTAACACTTAAACAATATAGCAAGGGGTTAACTTTTCAGCTGAATATGTGACGGCATCACATGTATCCAAGCTTTGAGGAGCTCTGTAGGGATTTCCCGTGGAGTTTTTTTTACAGTTTTTTGGTGTTACTACAGACCTAGTAAAGCACTTTGGCACAAAAATTGCTTGGTAAAGAATTTTTTCACAGATATGTTGGACCTCGCCCTTACTAATCGCCACTCAGCAATTTTGACCGCGTGTATACTGTCTGGGTCTTGTAGCAGGTAGACAAAAAAAGCGATTCGGACGACGAAGCGCTATAGCCTGGAGCAGGGGTCGGCAACCTTTTGCGCTTAAAGAGCCAAATTAGTCCGTTTGTTACAATACGAAACCCAGCGGGAGCCGCAAAACTATCGTCAGGTCCAAAAACTTGAGTTATTCCGAAAATGATTCTTAGAAAAAGGTCTTAGTTTACCTCCAAAAGGAGCCACAACTGGGGGTTCAAAGAGCCGCATGTGGCTCTGGAGCCGCAGGTTGCCGATCCCTGGCCTAGAGCGTCTAAGTTACTGACATTTCCGAGAATTTTACAAACCAGCTTCGTTTATCTATTACCAATTCATAAAAATTAATTAGGGTTCGTCTCCAACTCTGGTTAAACTTACCGCAGCATATAAATACAACCTGAAAACCAATTTTCGCTCATTCCAGGGTTGCCAGATAGCATTCTTGGATACCAAATTGACCCCAATTTGGAATCCAAGCTGCTTGTTTGGTATACACTTTTCTTATTTGCTATCCTGTAAAAATTTGTTATCTGCCGCGAACAGATTTGGTATCCAAATTCAGATTTACTGATTTAGTATCATCAGTAAAGGGCAGCTTTTCATCAAAAAAAGAAAGAATTCAGCTGAAGCTTTGTGCCTCGAGAACGTTTTTGCGGGTTTCGCATGATTAGGCACTGATTACTTTGTCTCTGCTGACTGTAGTATTGGAGTTGGACTTACCAGCAGCAGAAAACTAGTGCTACATGCAAGCTAATGACTGATTAGTATTGTAGATTGCTGTTACGGTATATACCGACAGGTCTACGGTATGCTAAGTTGTCCTGTGCAAGTTGTTACAATGGTGGTAATGTTGCAATTTGTATTATGTTATCCATAATTTCCTACGGGTCTAACCAGCATATTGGTATTTCATGAGTCATGACTGTTGTGATTGGAAGCTTGTACTACAGGTAATTCGGAAACTTAAGTTTTCGTTTTTTCAACTGATTTGTAGAACTTCGCACCCCACTGTTTTGAATTATACATGCACATTTTTCTATTTGCTTATATTTTATCAAAAGTGGATGAGACCATTCTGCATTTCATTTTACTCCTAGAAGTTGCTATTGCTTATTTCATTCACTAGTTGTGGTGTTTTGCTTTGGCAGATTGTGATCCGTTTATATTGAGTTGTGCTCTATTTATTTTATTTCTGGCAGGATGGCTTTACTTTTGACTACTCTTATTTTTCTGTATTTTTTCTGTTGTGTGAGTTATGATCTGTTTTAAAGTCAAGTTGAAACAACATTTGCTTCTACAATACTATCAGAAGCTTCTATTTCACTGGAAATCTCCAGAAGTTTCTGGTTAGCGAAGTTTGAAAATCATGGCTGCATAACCGGAAACTTCCCCTACGGTTCCCCTGCTGTGAGAATCGCACTACGGAAACCGAAAAACGGTTACGCAACTACGATTTTCAAACTTCTGTAACCAGAATTTTTGGTGAAATAGACACTTTCATACTATTAACCTCGTCAATCTGCATCTTCACAAAAGAAAATATGAAAAATTCACTCAACAAATTTTTATTTTTTCATCAACCTGCAGCAATGAAGATCATTCATCCATCACTGATGGACCAAAGGGTGGCTGCTGACTAGATGACCGAAAGCTGACTAGATAACCAAAGGGTGGCTGCGGACTAGATAACTCGCCTTCTCCTTGCGGCCTCTACTCTTAAGTTTATTTAATTTGATATTCCTGTTATATTATGTTTCCTGTTTTATTCCTCAAATAGAATTTTAATGAATGAATGAATGTTGATTTCTAATTTTTAGCATTTCCAAGTGTGAAGTGTGCTGTTTTGGCTGGTGTTTATGCTCTTTTGAACAGTGATTTGTGACCAAGTGCTTTCTTTTTCAGGTTTGTAAGGGTAAATAAATAAAATAGTGATGCTTAGTTCGTTTTGCGTGGCGAATAAAATCCAGAAAAAATTTGGTATTCAACTCATTCATTTTGGCATCCAACTGCTGCAAATTTGGTATCCAACTGCAAGATAGATCTGACAACCCTGGCTCATTCTACACATAAAAAATGGAGCACGTAATTTAGCGATACGCGACTTTTCGTTTCGGAGATGAAAGGAAGTATTTTCACGAAGATTTAGCAAAGAACGGTTTTTATGGCGAATTTAACTTACGACACGATGACGCAGTAAAATGCCACTACTGTATAGTAGTCAGTCCTTTATAGCTAGGATTAAAGAGAGCCTTCTGTGGGAGCTCATATAAGGTAAATTATTGTAAGCAGTAGGCCTAATTGTATCATTGTAGGCCTACTGCTTTTGATCATGCAAAGAATAATCTATGACGTCTGAAAACATCTTTCCTTGCAAATTATTTTTAAGCATATCTCGCATTAAAACATTTTGATGTAGCTTAATGGTTTGAAGGACGAAATTAACTTTTTACATAGCGACGTTATTGCGCATCATTGTGCCAAGAAACCCTGCCTTGAGATTTTCATGCAGTGCCGTGAGAAGTTTTCAGTTTATGATTACGAGTAGCAGGGGCATACCTAGAGGGGGCCGCTGGGTCCGCTCCCCCTTGTTGACATGTAAGCTGATATATATCTCCAGTCAGCGAAAGAGTGGAAACAGGACATCTGAGGACGCGATGACCTTTTTTTTTTTGGTCTTCACTTGACTTTGGGGGGTAAATTGAACGAGGAAAGACGAGAAGACCTTTTGTTTGGTCTTCACTTCATTTTGGGGGTAAATTGGACGTCGGAAGACGTGAAGATCTTTTTTTTGGCCTTCACCGATGTTTTCAGTGAAAACGGAAGCAGGAAATTGCGCCCCCTTTTCAAATTTTTGAGGACGCCCCTGAGTAGGTATGTAGTGACGAGTAAAGTTTTCGATTTATGACCATGACGTGTTTTCCGAAGGGTTTTCCATCCATCACGTAATGCAGTGACATGAGAAGTTTATGAAGTAGTTTAGAGCGCTTGCCAGAAACTTCGCCACGTGGTAACTACGCCGCAGAAACTTCGTCACATGGTAGCTTCGCCATACTTTGAGAATGTGAAGGTAGATGTGGGGATAATTGTAGGGAAGTGTGTTGGTGTGTGGGGGGAGGTAAGGTGAGATGTAGAGAAAGGTGTGGGGGAGATGTAGGGAAGTGTGGAGGGAGGTGTGGGAAAGAGTGTTTGGGTTTAAGAGAAGGTGAGAAAATATAGGTGTAGGGAAGTGTGTTGGGGTGTGCATTGTGCAAAGAGGTAAGAGGAGATGTAGGGAAAGGTGTGGGGAGGTGTGTTTTGGGAAGAAGTATGTTGGGACCCCACGCCCCAACAAACTTTTCTACACACGCCCATACCTCTCCCCACATCTCCCCTCACCTTCCCCAGACCTCAGCACACTTCCCCTCTCACCCCATAGACTCGCGCACACTTCTCCACACCCCCCAACATCTTTTTTGCCTCCAACCACACTCCAACACACTTCGCCACACTCACCCCATACCCTCTCCCACACTTCTCACATCTCCCCCCACATTTTCGATGTATGAAAGTGTGGCGAAGTTGCCATGTGACGATGTTACCTCAATAAATTTAACTGGAAAAGCCCGATAAAATTTTCTTAGACAACCGCTAATTTGAAGAATTGTTTCGGTGTAGGTAATGTAATTTTTTGATGTAGACTATGGAAGTGTGGCGAAGTTACCGCGTGACAAAGTTTCTGTGGCGAAGTTACCATGTGGTGAAGTTTCCAGCGACCGTTTAGAGCAGTTATTACACGAGCAGTAGATTTTCGTCATCTGAAAAGATTTTACAATAGTTGTTTATCAAGCAGGAGGTAGTTACTTGACATAATTTGAGATTGCGGTGAGACTTTAGAAGTGCTCTCTATCAGGCAGGAGATAGTTACTTGAAAAGTTATCAGCTTATGATCGGATTTTAGAAGTGTTCTCTATCAAGCATTTCGTATTGCATAACGTGGTATTCTATACTGTGGTTAAAATGCAGCTCTCATATCTTGTTTTAGTTTCTGTGAATGATTAATCTTAGCAGTGAAATTGTTAAATCATAATACCAAGCCGCGTTCACGAATGGGTACTTGAGCGATATGTTGCGCTGACTCTCAGAAGCAAGCTATTTAATTTACGTTATGAAAAATTAGCGATTGTTATGCAGCTCTTTTAATGAAAACGTTGCCTACTCTGTTCTATTATGCTTTCCAAGCGCTGAGATAAAAACGGTTTTGGGTATGATTTCGAAGGTTTTACTGTCCTGATTTAAAATGCTTCATCCAAACTTTATGAATTTATCTTACCTACAGTTTGATCTATGCTAGCACGGTAGCACCTGTCTTACGCACAGTGATGGGCACGATAAACCTTTTTGTACTAAAGCGATAACGATAATCGATGACTTCAAAAAAGCCCTGAGCGATACCGATAATCGATAAATCTCAATTTCTTAAAGCGATATCGATAATCGATAAATTATCGCCGATAAATATTTCCAATAAATGTTGAGGTAAATTTTCGATGTGTTTCACGAAGTTTTTTTTGTAAGTCGAATTGCAAAAATGTTTTTTCTAGGTTTTTCAAGAAAAGAGAGCTGTTCACGGACTCTGCCGTGAAATTAAGCCAAACAAAGAAATGATTTTTAAAAATTACAACAAGTCTTAATAGACACCGTGTTTTTTCCATAGCGCCAACTCACTAACTTTGAAGTTTAAACACTGCGTGCATAAAAAATCGTTTATCGCGATAATTTATCGGCGATAACAAAATATATAACAAAAGCGATATCGGTAATCGATAAATCCAAACTATTTTGAGCGATAACGAAAATCGATAAAAAGTTATCGCCGATAAATTATCGCGATAAATGCCCATCTCTGCTTACGCAAGCTGATTCGCTAGATAATGCAGCAGCAGCACCTTGTCGCTGTGTGCACTAGTATTTATTTAATATCAGACTCGTGGTCCATATACAAACAAGCGCAAAGAAAACAGTAAATACAAAACACCAACAAAACTCACACACACACAAACAAACTTAGAAGCTCAGTTTATGTCAACAAACTTGAATCTTCAAAACAACAATAACGACAATAAGCTGTTGTTCGCCAGCAAATTTCAGAAAGCATGAGTCAATATGATGATCAAGATATTTTGACAAAAGTAAGACATCAAAAGACGTCAGTGACTCCATGTAATTACTGCGTTTTTTGTTACATCTACTTAGAAAAGAGCATTGGCGCTTCCTGATTAATGCATCAAATGTTGTAATGTTGTCCTGCACTTGGTGAGATCTCACGCTACTGGATCTAGAAATGTTATGCAGGATGCGGTAAGCATTGTTATATGCTACTCTTATCCGGTTGTAATTATAAGAATGAAAATCACACCATAATTGACATGCGTACATAGGCATGCAATACGATCGATAGAGCACATTTTTCAAATGTTTAGAGCACAAGTAGAAATTCGAAAGCAATTTATTAGCTATACAATACACTGCACGAGTTTGACGCTTAGTATCACAGTCGTCGCGAAGGTAAGAATTTTATGCAAAGCCCAAATATTTGACTTCATTGACAATCTTAATTTCAGTGTTATTAAGGCGCAGCACCGGCTCAGGCGATCGCCACTTCCTGGGTTTATAAACCAAGCAGTTGGTTTTCTTGCCATTGAACACAATGCCATGATCATCTGCACATTCACAGCACATGTATAAGAGCAAACGCAAACCTTTAGCACTCGGGCCAAAACAGCAGATATCATCTGCATACATAAGATGGTTTACAAGAAGATTACCTACACAGCAACCAGATGAAGCCTTGTTCAAAAGCACGTACAGAACAGCAGATATCATCTGCATACATAAGATGGTTTCCAAGAAGATTACCTACATAGCAACCAGGTGAAGCTTTGTTCAAAAGCACGGATAGGTCGTGCAAATAAACAGCAAACAAGTAAGAACTTAGTATACCATTTTGCCGCACCCCGCTACTTAAGGAAAAACGTTCGGAAAAGCAATTACCCCATTTAATACACATACAAGTAGTGTGCAAATTGATTGACTCACCACAAAAAAACACAAAAACCTACATTTTTCAATTTATTTCCATTTAAAAGCAACAACAACTATTTTTAATGAGAGATATGGCCACGTCTAACTGTAATCAATTCCATAACTCGTTTTGGCATTGATTCTACGAGTTTTTTGCAGTTCTGAGTGATTTCTTGGTCACGTACCACACGTCAATTATAGCATCAATAAGCTTAGTTTTGGTTGTGCAAAATGTGCAATCCCAGAGCTGAATTTTTACCATACTCCACAAATTTTCAATCGGGTTTACGGAGGGCGAATTGCCAGGCTAGTCAAGGACCTTAATGTGTTTTCTTCAAAAGTTGTTTTCACTTTTTTTGCAGTTGGCAGGGAGCCAAATCTTGCTGAAAAATTCCTCCTCCGTTGGTAATAACAACTCTGCTGTCTCTGCACCACAAAATAGCTTTAAGGGTATTTGATCTCTTTTCCCTGTTTAAGGGATATGAGTGCCGTTAAGCATTTCCCAGCGAAGGAGGAATTTTTCGGCAAGGCTTGGCTCCGTGCCATACTGCAAAAAAGTGAAAACAACTTTTGAAGAAAATCGCATCAAGATCCTTGACTGGCCAGGAATTCTCCCTTGCTAAACCAGATTGAAGATTTAAGGAGTATAGCAGGGTTGGGAAATGATATTCTACCCAAAAAAGTAAAGAAATAATCGATATTCGATAGTTCACCAAAAATTATAGAAATAATCGATTTCAATGGTAATTTAAAAAAGTAAAGAATAAAGAATATTGTAATCGATATTCGATATTACACTGAGCATTTAGCGGTGTACGCCAAGCATTTTTTGTGATGTCCTCACATTCATGCAGTAACTTACAGACAAACGACGGACATAGTATATGCGAAGCAACTTTGCTATCAAAATTCTTTTTTTTTTGTTTTTTTTTGGCACAAAAAATATTTATGAGCAAAAACAAGGTAATGACATACCGACGATTACTTTAAACTTACTGAAGTGAGATAAAGTGACCTGGACAAAAGAATCGAATGATGGAATATCGAATTGCGCCGCAAAAAAAGTAAAGGCAAGGCATTCAAAAAAGGAAAGGCTCGAGTGCATACGATGAACAAAAAGTAAAGAATATCGCAATCGAATATTGATTACAACCGATTTTTCCAATTCTGGAGTAAAGTAAAAATTCGGGACTTAAAAAGGAATTGCACATCCAAAACGAAGCTTATTGATGCTATAATTGACGTGTGGTACTGTAACCTAGAAATCACTCAGAACTGCGAAAAACTTGCAAAATCAATGCCAACACGAGTAATGGAATTGATTACAGATAAAGGTGACCATATCTCCAATTGAAAATAGTAGTTGTTGCTTTGAAATGGAAACAAATTGAAAAAATGTAGTTTTTTGTGTTTTTTTTGAGGTGAGTCAATTAATTTGCACACCACTGCAGTTTGTTCAGAGTACCATCTCTTTAGAATCCTTACAAAACACTTTGGCGTATTACGATCAATAAGCTTCACACATAGAGTAGAATAAAAGTGAGCTTTTTGCTTACCGGCTCAAATTACCACCGGCTTAAATAATACCACCGGCTCTAAGTGAGCTAGTGACTACGTATGGCTCAGTAAATGCTACCAGCGCATTGATCGCTTTCTCGTAATAGGAGGATAAATATGCAACTAAATACAAAAAAGAACCCAAAAACATCTATAATCTGTGAAAGCATCTAAATTTAGTAAGTCTGCAGTCACAGTTTGGCAATTCGCCTGATTGAAACAGCGCACTGATAAAACTTGCATTACTATCCAATTAACAGCAGTTTGTTCACAGGAAATTGAAGTGATAAAATCATGTCAAGAAAAAATGAAGCGTTTTATCGAAAAAGCAGAATTGCAGTTGTCGTAAGTAGAATTACACTACATAGCTTATCGATGGCTTTAAATTTTCAATTTAGACGAAAACTTTTGTGCTTGCATGTACCGTAAGCAAAAAGACTTCACATCATTCAGTTGCTTGAAAGAATTTAGCTGGAGAGTTTGTTATCGCCAGTGCAGAGGGCTGCTAAATGCTCTGTTGGTCTTCAATCATGCAGCGGGGAAACGAAGGCGTGTAGACAATTCGAACCAATTTAACACTTTTCCGCGTTTTCAAAAACTAGTGCAATGCTCAGAGCAGTGGTTTTTAACATTTCTGGTAGAGCGCAACCAGGGCCGGCGCTTAGGGGGGCCAGGGGGGGCCTGCTTAACTTCAAATTTTGGTCCCCCTGTAAAACGCTTGGCCCCCCTAAGTCGACTGCTCTGGCGCCGGCTCTGAGCGGAAACCCAATGAAATTTTCCCGAGACTCGAGGAACCTCTGTGCAAGAAGTATGCGATACCCTGAACGGAACGTTAGAGTTCCGCCGAATCGCGTTTGAAAACTACTGGCTTAAAGCAAGATTGAAGCCCAGCCTTCAATCCAGTGATGTAGGTTATACAGCCCAGCAGCCAGCATTCGAACCTATTTTGGTCAACGACACTAATGAAGCTTGCTTGGTCGCATTCATTTACATTTCAATTTAACATCTTCACAAACACAAAAAAATTCTCAAATTTTAACAGTTTAGATCGGTTCGATTGTTAGTCAGGCTCATTCAGAAAATATGAACATGGAGTTTATATGTATACTCGTACCTATAACCTAGCTTCATTCTCGTAATCATAGGCAGGGGGGTGAATGAAATAAAAATGATAACTTAACAAAAAAAAAATCTGAAGTTAAATTAAACAATTACCTACAAAGCATTAATTGGGTTTTAACACCCATCATAAAATAAATCAATATATCAATCTCCCGAACTGATAAAAAAGCGCTGCATGAGGATTTTTCCGAGCATGAAGCTGGATTTGAATGCGTTGTCTACAAACTCATGCTGTTTGGTATTTTTAACCTCAATTTGTTATTAGGTTATAATGTTACGATCCTTTTGTAAATCCTTTCATTTTTGTTAAACTTCATCCATGAGATTCGTAAATTTTTATTTGAACGCTATTTTCGTAATGTGTGTCGCGGGTTAGTGCAACTCACAGTTTTGCACGTTCTGGGCAAATATCAGTATAAGTAGTAGTGAAGCAAATGCAAATCGTACGATTTAACCAACCAGTTGTTTCAGTCGTTAAGCACATCAGTGTTGGTGCAGGAGGTTTGGGGTTTGACTCTCGGGTCGGTCAAGTCGCCGACGCCACCGTGGACATAGTGTCGGCTTCGTTATCGTCGGCGCCGCAGTGACGTTACTTCGGAGCAGTGTTTCCCTGGCGTTATACCGCGGAGATGGGCCCCGCCACTCCTTTAAACGCTTCGACGTAATACCTCGAGTATAATAAAGATTTCATTTTTTTTTTCTTGAAGATTCAACCGCCCCAAAAGTCCTACTGAAATTTTTTCTTCAACAAGGGAAATGTTGTCGCTACTCGCTAAAGTACCTCGAGGAATCTGATTTTATTTAAACGTGCATTATTACGTCACAGACACAACCGCGCGGCGCAGCATGAACTGGAACGCGACAACAATGACAAGTTTCTGGCACTCCGGATTGACGGGAAGTGTTTCCGATTGAAAAACACCTCGGATGGGATTGCTTTTCACCGGGGAGTAGAGAAAGTGGATGCTGCGTAAGCGAGACGTGAAATTGATGATGTCTAAAACAGTTTTTACATCAACCAGTAAAATAAACCCTCAGTAATTCTTTAACCCGTGACAGTGCAAAACTGTCTAGCTTCCACTGCTGACGTTGACAGCTGAATCTATGTCGTCAAAACGTCCAGTTTTAAAAATTACTGTGGTGTTATTTTTCCTTTTAAAGCTATTATCGTCTCATATTTATTGTATTCCAAAGTTTTAACAGCTCAAATGGCCGAGTGGTATGGAACGTCTGTCTATTGAGCTGTAGACTCGGGTTTGATTCCGAGCCGGGTCAAACCAACGACTTTAACATTGGTATTCACAGCTTCCTTGCTTGACGCTCAGCATTAAAGGGACAGTGTGGAGAACAAGCCGGCAAGTTTACTTGTTGTGCCGTTGGGAAAGGCACCGAGCGGGATTCCCCCATCTTGGTGTAGTAGGCAGATGGCTGGCAACTTCTAAACGAGCTCGTATAGCGCATTGATCGCTTTGTCGTAATAGGAGGATAAATATGCTACTAAATAAAAAATAAAAAATTTTATATTCATCAACGACGTGGGGTTTGTCGCATCGTTTTTACGACGTCCTTGGTCTCATGGCTATTGGTTTCCAATCCTGTTACATTATTACCCACTTCTTCGAACAAATGCTTCAGGAGGATAATCTTTCCTTGACAGTTTTTTTGAAAAATCAAAAAAAAAAGCAGAGGAAAGGAGAAACAAGGCTGTATATTTGTTCGGAGAGTTTTAAGAATTTGTCCCAGAAGCTTTTCGTGAAGTATTTTTCAAAGCTACCAAAGAATTATTTTTTTCGTATTTAGTTGCATGTTTATCCTCCTATCGCGAGAAAGCGATCATAGCGCTATGCGAGTTCGCTTTGGAGTAGCTGGCCATCTGTCTACCACACCAGGATGGGAAAATACCGCAAGTGCTTTTCCCAACGGCACAACAAGTAAACTTGCCGGCTTGTTCTCCACACTGACCCTTTTATGCTGAGCGTCAAGCGGAGAAGCTGTAAATACTAATTTTAAAGTCATAGGTTTGACCCGACTCAAATTTCAAATTCAAAATTTTTCAAATTATATTGAGCGGAAAATTCAACAGCAATTGAGGGAGACTGCGAAGTGAGCTTCCGCTCTTCTAGTCAGCAGCGACCCGTTGTATATGTCAAATGCGATCGGCTTCAGCCGCGAATCGAACCCGTCACGCAGCATCTGTCACCTGCGCGCGGTACCGCTAGGCCGACTCGGAATCAAACCCGAGTTTACAGCTACCGAGGCGGACGCTTTTACCACTTGGCTATCTGAGCTGTTATATCGACCGTTTCTTGATGCCTAATGCAAAAACAGCTTTTTTCAAAGCTATTCTTAAGTTCTGTACCACTAATCTATTATTCAGAGAGTTTCGAAATAAAACTAACTTTTATGAAGCGGTTTTGGCTTCATTCAATGGAAGGCGCCGTTTCGTTTCCTCGTAAAACAAAGTAGAAAATGAATAAGCTGCGCTATCAGCTATCATATTCTATAATTAAGCTTATAAACCTAAGAATTAAACACTGTAGTTACTATAGTCAGCATATCACGCAACTGTAATTAAATCTGGTGCTTGGAATATTGATTAAGAGCATTTGGTAGACTGATGTAGAGCATCCGGGGACTACAAAGACTTTAAACATAATATTCGCAGCTTCCCTGCTCGGCGCAAAAGCGAAGTGCGAAGAGTGAAGTGTTCACTGTTCATGTGTAATTGGTCTTGTACGTCGATTGTCCACTAGCAGCGTCCGATCATCGCGAGTGTAATGAGTAATGACGATTAGAATTTAGGCCTATTTTTTTGTATTTTAGAATGGCTCACCCAAGCCAATGTGTGCATAAGGCACCTGTTAATTCACAACGTTACCTTCAATTGTAATTAAACGTAGACGAAGAATAATTTAGAATTGCTTGCTACTATAGAAACGCTAATTAATTTGGAATAATTTAGAAACGTAGATGAAGAATAATCTTTAATAAGATGATGGCATTGATTTTGGTGAACTGGAACCTCCAATACCAGTATTTGAAGTCACTTGTAAACAAATTTTTATTCAAAACACAAAAAATTTTCAAATTAAAATTTTCGTTGGATTGTGTCTCCTATTTTCAATCATTATAAAGCGTTGGGCGAGAAAACGTTAGGCAAAATACCTTGCCAAAATTTGAACCGAACTTTTTTTTGTTACAAAATATTTCAATCTATAAAGAGTTTTTGGTGTCGCGTGACAGCATCTTGCACAAATTTAGCTTTTATTTTTCTCCCACAGTGTCAGCATTCCAGAAACGTGGGTCAAGTTTTCAGACGACAACGTTCTGCGATCCCAGAGTGAACGCGCCCACTCCGCCCAACTCCGAGATGATATCGATAATCTCCTTGTGGCGACCAGGTATAAGACAAACAAAAGTATGAGCATAGAATTTCCTTTATGCAATGATAAGAAGAGAGGCAGATAGTCGAGTGGTAAAAGCGTCTGCCTCTGGTACTGCAGATTCGGGTTTGATTCCCAGTCGGACCAAACCAATGACCTTAAAATTGGCACTCACAGTTTCCCTGCTTGACGCTTAGCATCAATGGGACAGAATGGAGAACAATCTAGCAAGTTTACTTGTTGTGTCGTTCAGAAAAGCACTTACCGGAATACCCCCATCTTAGGGTGGTGGACAGATGGCCAGTAATTCCTCAGCAAGCTCGTTGTAGCGCTTTGATCACTTTCTCATGACAGGAAATGGCACTTGCACAGTAAAATGTACTTTTTTCTAATTCTAGTCTAAGTGCTTTTTTATTTTTGATGCCATAACAACACACAAGTTCGGTTTTTGCATCTGTCTTACGTGTATTCTGTGCCACTTCTTGTGAGGTTTTGACTAGAAGTAGAAAAAAGTGATTTTTACTGTGCAAGTATGAAGTATGAACTTGAGAGGAATACCTAAGTCAGAGTGCGGAAAAGTGCTGTGAATTAAGCATTCGGCAAAACACTCCATCATTCAAAACAGAGTAGCTCAGTGCAAAAATACATTCTTTTTTTGTTTAATAATAATTATCAAAAAATATTGGTTTGTGACACATTAAAATAATGATGACTCCAGGGCTGACGCCAAGGGGGGGCCAGGGGGTCTGGCTTTCCCAATCGACATGCTTGGCCCCCCAGTTTACAAGCTTACTCTTTTGAAGACAGCGGCTTTTGTGCCTAATTTCAAATTTTGCACCCCCTTGATAAATTCTTGGCCCCCCTAAGTCGACTGCTCTGGCGCCGGCTCTGGATAACCCTATGAGGTTAGTATAGTGGCTATTGTAGCATTAAATATTTATTTGTGGATTGGGTAAAATTCATTACGAATCTTTTTCCGTTTTCTTTAAATGTGCTGTTCTGATGAGCTAATCAAAGTAGAAACACAAACATGTCGAATAACTTCTCTTACTTTTAGCGATGAGATGTGGCAACGATTCAACAACGTCAATGTGGCGTTCTCGAATAGGATAGCCACCACCGTTGATGCTAAAAATAAGCTACAAATGCATCTAGCGAAGGTAATTGTTACTTCAAAGTTTAAACATTAAAATCTTCCTTATTCTCCCCGTATTACGCCGAAGCGTGTAACGAGTGGCGGAGCCCAGCTCCGCGACTTATCGGCTATGCAACACAAAAACGTTGCAGCGATGGCGAGCCGTTGGCGGCAGTGTCCGATTGATCGGCCTGGCATCGAACCCAAGACCACCCGCGCCTCTAGAGATGTTTTAAACCACTACTTCAACCGACCGCCTGTGTATTATTTTTATTCTGTAAAAGAGTCCAACCAGCAATCTGCGCCTGGAGCGCTTATCGGCAGTTTTACAAAGCTGTGGTTTTAGGAAACAAGTTTATTACGCAGTAACTGCAATTTATAGTTCAATTTCAGAATGCATTGGGAATATGGGATGAAAATAGCGTAAGGAGGAAAAATAAAACTAAAGTAATTTCTTAAAACTATAACAAAAGTCTCGCCAGCCTTGCTACGCACAGCCAATCCAGGCTAAACTCATTCCAGACTGTAAAGACTCTGTTTTTGCATTGCTTTACCTGTACATATCGACTTCATCTCTTTTCTAGGATGTGCCCTATTTAAATAGGGCTATTTAAATATTAATTTAAATAAATAGGGCACATCCTAGAAAAGAGATGAAGTCGATATGTACAGGTAAAGCAATGCAAAAACAGAGTCTTTGCAGTCTGGAATGAGTTTAGCCTGGATTGGCTGTGCGTAGCAAGGCTGACGAGACTTTTGTTATAGTCGAAACATTAATTTGTCCCTTGCCAATTTCTTAAAACTGTTTTTACAACATAGATTTACCATCAGCAGTGTAAGCACTATATAAGCTAGGCAGTACAAAACTGAAACACGGAATCTATGTTGTCGAAACATCTAGTTTTGAGAACTACTGTGGCTTTATTGTTCCCACTCAAGAGTTCAAGTGACTCACTGGCCCAGTTGAATTTTTCTTGCAATTGTTTGGTCAGACGAAGCAAGTTGTTGCACAATTATTCTTAACGGACCTGTTAAAGTAGCATCCGAAAAAAGCCGGAGTGTTGGACCGATTTCTTGAACTTTTTGCTTTCAAAATTTATCGAGGAAAATGTGTCAAAAGCGCGGGGGCTTTCTGCATCACGATTAAATTTTTGAAGTCATAATTGAAAAAAGTGAATTTGATGTCAAAAAATTAATTGTGATGCAGAAAACCCCTGAGCATTCGGTGTATTTTAATTGGACACATGGAAAACGGTAAACATTTTTGCTATTCTTATCTATTCGTGAATGCAACCACAAGAATTTATTTTTGAGTCGCAATCGCAATTTTAGTTAAACCAAGCACAAAAGTCATCCATGTTATTACTTTTTTAATTACAGAATTAGCGAAAATATACCTGAACAGTTTCACCAAATTTTTTTACCCGAATTCTATTCTCATCGACCAGCCGGTTAGCACAATGCAGTTGTTTAACACATCGCTATCGGCGCCGGAGTTTAGGGTTCAATTCCCGGACCCGTCAAATCGACATTAATGGCTCGCCCCCGCTGCGGTGTTTGTTCGGAACTGCGTTGCCCAGGCACTAAGTCGCGGAGATGGGCCCCATTACTCGTTGCATGCTTTGGGGTAATATTACGAGCATAATGAAGATTTGATTTCTCTCCTCATCAACTATGAAACGTCGCTTTTCAGACACTCAAAGAGATTTTCAATACTGAGCAAGTAATGAATGACATCAAGCGTTCAATCTCGGAGAAAGAAGCTTATATGAAAGTTGCTCAAACGCGCTTGGACGAGAGAACACGACGACCCAACGTGGAGCTGTGTCGCGATCCCCCCCAACTCAGGTAATATTTACCCTGTCCACTGTGGCGAAATGAGATATAAAAGTCTGGTATATTTCAGTCACTTCGCAGCATTTGTTCTTCTTTATCAAAAAATGCAAAGTCAAAAGGCGAGAGGCATGACACAGTGGACCCCTCCTAAATAGCCTCTGACTGTCCACATGTCTAGTCTTTGTGGGTTTTAGACCCGCAGTTCTTGGTTCTAGTTTCTGCATCATAATCAATTCTTTGATGTCATAGTTAAAGAAAGTGATTATGACATCAAAAAATTGATTAGGATGTGGAAACTAGAACCAAAAACCGTGGGCCTAAAGACCACTAAATGTGGACATGTAGGCAGAGTAATTGTTATTGTTACCAGTATTGGGTTTTCAGGATAAAGAAGAGGAAAACTATGGGTAGTTTACTCTTTTGTGTTTAACTTGACGATAACTTTAGTTTGGTAAAACATTCAAAATTGAAAGTGCCGCTTCCAACAAAATACTCTTACAAAGGGAGACGGATTAAATTTGTTTATGTACTGTATTTAGTTGCATGTTTATCCTCCTATCACGGGAAAGCGATCAAAGCGCTTTAACAAGCTTGCTTAGGCGTTTCCGACCACCTGTCTACCTCACCAAAATGGGGGAATCCTGCTAAATGCCTTTTCCAAGGGCCGGTGGCGTAGCGAAAAATTTCAAAAGGGGGCGGCATAATTTCCATATTTTTTTCAAGCGTACTTTTTTTGGCCGAACAAAGTTGAAGCTGATTGAAAAACAAGGAAAGCTCTAGGGGGTTTGAGGGCATGTTCTCCCGGAAAAACTTTGAAAATTCACATGCTGTAATAGCTATTTAGTGCTTTTTGAATAATTTTCAGCCAAATTTTGTTGAAAGTTTTTAGCCCTACTTCTGAGTACTTCGCCAAATATGATGCATTTTGTTCGCACTTTTTCGATTATGCGTGATAAAAGCGTAAGGCTTATTGCAATCAAAGGGGTTCGAGATTATGGAAAAATTGTATACATAAAAAACATTTTTGAAAATGGCTGGTAGGAGGATGTATATTTTTCATCCTACCCCCTGGTCATAAGCTACAAAAACCATCAAAAGAATCTGGCATATTTCAGTCTCTTGGCACAATTAGTTATTTTTTCTAAAAGGCCGAGTCAAAAAAGGGGGGGCATGGCAGTATGCCCCCCCCCTGAATACGCTTCTTCCAAGGGCACTGTAGGTAAACTTGCCGGCTTGTTCTACATACTGTCCCTTCAATGCGGAGCGTCAAGCAGGGAAGCGGTGAAATGTAAATACCAATTTTAATGTCGTTGGTTTGACCCGACTCGGAATCAAACCCTACTCCACGGCTCCAGACGCAAACGCTCTCACTGCTCCACCATCGGAGCTGTTTAAAATCTGCAGTACCGAAAGCAGTTTTTTGTAATTCTGAGCAATGAGGTGAAAAACATTACAAGATTATGGTAGTAGTAGCAGTTGTTGGCCATTATTTGAAAATACAGTGGTTTGCGCTGTACACAATGTGTACTGGGAGGCCTACTTGAAGCACCCGCTGTCCGTACCCTTTACCTTATAGGCTACCCTTGATAGTTATTATGTGCTAGCACTGCTTGTGGATTTGTGTTTCAGGCTGGTGGATGAAGTTGGAATGATTGACAACACAATCCGGATGTTAAAGACGCGCTTGAGAGAAGAAGAAGATACATTACAAGGCCTAGTTCATACCCGAGCAGTGCTCGAAAATGACTTATTGGTTAAAACCAACACTCTATTTATCGACCAAGACAAATGCATGGGAATGCGTCGCACATACACTGCGGCTCCACGCTTGGTTGGATACATTTAGATTGTTTGAATTAATGGCATATAATTAGCAAAAAAACTTAAGGGAGAGGGTACAATAGGTTTACCGCGCCAGATAGAAAATAAGTCTTCAAACTTTTGTATCATAAGAAGACAACAGGAATGGCTCTGCGGTTTGTTCTTAGGTCTATCTTGATCAAGTACTTTAAATTCTCCGCTTTGACAAAGAGCTTTCATTGTTGCTACTTGCTGTACATGTTTGTAGTCCTGCTTTACAGCTATTTTTGTGCATTGTTTGTTCGGTCCTGTTGGGATATTAAAGATTAGGCATATTGCACTTCAATAATAAAAATATTTAATCAAAACAAACAAACAATTTGTCATTTAATGAACGAGTTATTTGAGGCTATTGTTATCTTGTCCACACACCCAGTTTTAGTGGGACAGGCAGGGCCGGAGCGAAGGAGGGGGCCTGGTACCCCAATCGACATGCTTGGCCCCCCAATTAACAAGCTTACTCTTTCGAAAACAGCGGCTTTTGTGCCTAATTTCAAACTTAGGCCTCCTCCTGATAAACGCTTGGCCACACTAAGCTGACTGCTCTGGCGCCGGCTCTGGGGACCGAAGCCCTCGGCTTTCTGCATTTTGAACAAATTTTTTAAGTCATAAAATCACTTTTTGAATTACGAATACAGTATTGTGTTGCAGAACCCTCTTGGGCTTTTGGCCTACTTAGCCTGGACATGTGGCAGGTGGCCTACTTGTTTTGTTCCGGTTTTGATTATGAACGATATTTTCTCGTAGTCTCGATGTACGATCTCTTCAATCTTAGCGGATTTTTTGTGAAGAAAATAAAAATTGATGGCTGAAAGATCAGAAATTTTGATTCAGATAACTTCAAAAATCGCCTACAACTGTTTGCATACCGAGAGCGCCAATTAGTGGATGGGACAACTGGCGGGATCCGACCCCCCAAAGGCTTAGGCAACTCAGGTCCGAAGAAACGTCGCAGGGGGAGCGAGCCGTTGGCTACAGTGTGTCTGATTTGACCGGCCTGGGAATTGAACCCCAAATCTTCCGCATCGATAGCGACATCTGTAACACTACGCTATAACCGTCCGGTTTGATGAAAAATTATTATAATCGTTAAAAATCTAAATTGACACTGCCAGTGACGTCACATCGTGATGACGTAGTATTACGTAGTATTTTACGTCATCACGATGTGACGTCACTGAAACGCCCCTATTGAAAAATCCTGCGTACGCCCCTTAATGTATCCTAACAAAAGGATTACATAATACTAAAAGGCCTACATATTGTGTGAGAACGGATATTGCTTAAATATATTATAGCCTAATTTTTTAAATTTACATAGCCTTCTCCAGCTTAAATTATGATTTATTAAATTACACACACTCCTGTTCCCATGAGCAAGCAGGAAACAGCATCTCTATAAATATAGACCTATTGTTCTATTGGAAGAGCACACATAATGGAATGCTCTTGGCTAGCCGTGACGTTGTTGCAGGCTACTGTGCGTCATTATTACAACAAACGAAGTGCTGAACGATGCCGACCGCAGTGATTGCTCCATTGGTGACACCCGACGTGATTGCTACAGCAATTCCACATTAACTACGCAGCTACTATCAGTGATGGGCACGATCGATAAACCTTTCTGTACTAAAGCGATAACGATAATCGATAATTCCAAAAATGCTCTAGACGATACCGATAAATCTCAATTTCTTAAAACGATATCGGTAATCGATAATTTATCGCCGATAAATTTTTCCGATAAATGTTACAGTAAATTTTCAATGTGTTTGACGAAGAGTTTTTTCTTGTGAGTCAAATCACAAAAGCGTTTTTCTAGATTTTTCAAGAAAAGAGAGCAGTTCACGGACCTTGCCGTGAGATTAAACAAAACAAAGAAAAATTTTTTAAATTGCAACAAGACTTTTGTATCGACTCCGTGAATTTTGCCATAGCGCCAACTCCCTAACTTTGAGCACTCTGTGCATAAACAATCGTTTATCGCGTTAATTTATCGGCGATAACAAAATATATTACAAAAGCGATATCGGTAATCGATAAATTTAAACTATTTTGAACGATAACGATAATCGGTAAAAAATCATCGCCGATAACTATCGCCGATAAATTATCTCGATAAATGCCCATGTCTGGCTACTATTACCCGCCTACATAATTATGTCTAATTAAAATGGTTCAAACACCCCACGAGGTTTCTGCAAGGCTATTAGATTTTTGATATCATATGATATCACTTCTAGATTACGACATGAAAAAATTGATTATGACGCAGAAATTATTCACAGTTTCCCTGCTTGACAGCTTCTCAACATTTAAAACGAGCAGTGTGGAGAGCAAGCTGAACTTCGCTTGTTGTGCCGCTGGGAAGACAAGCTCGTTATGGTCCTTTAGTCGCTTTCTCGTGATAGAAAGATAAAACCATGCAAAAAAATTAATTTTACATTAAAAAATTGAATTCCGGTGAAGTAATCTACTCGCCGGATAAATTGGCTTTATTCAGTGTCAGCACTCAGTACCGGTACCGATATTGACCACTGTAATTCTGGCAGAATAAACGAGAGAACTTAAATTCTAGCGGTTCAAATCGAGAGAGAAAAAGAAAAAAAAAAGCACTGCAGCTTTTACGTGAAATAATGTGCTGTTAAATAATGCGTTCAGGACGTTCAGACACAACAACAAAAATACCGGTCAAAAACAACACTATTTGGTTTGTTTGTTGCTTTATAAACACTTCTTAATACATTTTTGGATCAAAAAAAAAAAAAATGCAAAACACGTTTATGCAAATTGTAAATGTGACTGTGATTGTAAAATGTTGACTATAAAAGCAAACCAAAAAAACAGTCTAAATCCAAAAAACTACGAAACTTCAAAAAAATCATAATATATTTGTGGCGAAGTGATGCCCAATAAATGAGGTGCAAAGGCTGGGCGTGTCAAACATCAATTAAAACTTAAAACAAAAACCGAGGAAAATTACATTTCTCCACTCGACCACAAATTTCCATTAAAATGTCGTGGAAAAAATAAATCCAACAATAACGCGTGAAAACTATATCCTAAAAACATCGAAATCTTTTCTAAAACTTGTAAAACGAAACCAAATATTAACCAAAACGTTTCCACATAATCAAAGATTAAAATACTTTATTGCAGAATATAATTTTTAAACTTCAAAAAGTACATTTGCGTTTCGATATCAACCTCATTAAAAAAAAAAACAATGCTAAACAACACCCAATTAAATTCATCACTTTTGTGACGTTTTGGCACAGCGTTTGATCAAACACGAGCAAAAACTGGAGATTTCGGGGGCCAGCAAAAACGTCTGATCTCGTCAAAACGCACTGCAAACTTTTGGCGATTGAGCTGCTTTCCGACGCAAGATTATCATGTTGCACACATGTTTTGTACACTACATGAATTTTCCTGTTCGGTGGGTATTGTCAAGTTGATGGCATTTTATGCCTTCTACCAGCAGAAGTGCTACGAAGTTGGAGTAAAACTGCAGTTTTTCAATTTTGGCGAAAAGTTGGTTTTTGACAAAACTGGTGTGCAAACATTGCGCTGTTTGAACGTTTTGCGTTTCGATATCACCACTTTAATAACATGGGACATGAAGCTAATTAAATTCCAAAACGTCTCCACATGGTGAGATTGAGCACTTTTTTGTTGTTATCATTTGACGCGGGTTCGAGAATGAGTGAAATTTGAAAAATCGTTTGATCACGTCAAAACGTCATTTTGCTAAAAACGCTATGCAAACTTTATGCAAATGCACTGCTTTGCGTTTCGATATCGGACTGGTTCAAATATGATTATGAAACGATATGAAACGCTGAACAGCATACACCCGGTTAGATTGAGCACTTTTGTGACGTTTTGGCACAGCGTTTGATCAAACACGAGCAAATACTGGAGATTTTGGGGGCCAGCAAAAACGTCTGATTTCGTCAAAACGCACTGCAAACTTTTGGCGATTGAGCTGCTTTCCGACGCAAGATTATCATGTTGCACACATGTTTTGTACACTACATGAAATTTCCTATTCGGTGGGTATTGTCAAGTTGGTGGCATTTTACGCCTACTATCAGCAGAATTGCGACGAAGTTGGAGTAAAACTGCAGTTTTTCAGTTTTGGCGAAAAGTTGGTTTTTGACAAAACTGGTGTGCAAACATTGCGTTATTTGAACATTTAGCGTTTCGATATCACCACTTTAATAACATGGGACATGAAGCTAATTAAATTCCAAAACGTCTCCACATGGTGAGATTGAGCACTTTTTTGTTGATATCATTTGACGCAAGTTCAAATATGAGTGAAATTTGAAAAATCGTTTGATCACGTCAAAACGTCATTTTGCTGAAAACGCTGTACAAACTCTGGGCAAATGCACTGCTTTGCGTTTCGATATCGGACTGGTTCAAATATGATTATGAAACGATATGAAACGCTGAACAGCATACACCCGGTTAGATTGAGCACTTTTGTGACGTTTTGGTACAGCGTTTGATCAAACACGAGCAAAAACTGGAAATTTCGGGGGCCAGCAAAAACGTCTGATCCGTCAAAACGCACTGCAAACTTTTGGCGATTTAGCTGCTTTCCGACGCAAGATTATCATGTTGCACACATGTTTTGTACACTACATGAAATTTCCTGTTCGGTGGGTATTGTCAAGTTGATGGCATTTTATGCCTTCTACCAGCAGAATTGCAACGAAGTTGGAGTAAAACTGCAGTTTTTCAGTTTTGGCGAAAAGTTGATTTTTGACAAAACTGGTGTGCAAACATTGCGTTATTTGAACATTTAGCGTTTCGATATCACGATTTTCAAAGCATGGGACATGAAGCTAATTAAATTCCTACACATCTCCACATGGTGAGATTGAGCACTTTTTTGTTGATATCATTTGACGCGGGTTCAAAAATGAGTGAAATTAAAAAAATCGTTTGATCACGTCAAAACGTCATTTTGCTGAAAACGCTGTACAAACTCTAGGCAAATGCACTGCTTTGCGTTTCGATATCGGACTGGTTCAAATATGATTATGAAACGATATGAAACGCTGAACAGCATACACCCGGTTAGATTGAGCACTTTTGTGACGTTTTGGCACAGCGTTTGATCAAACACGAGCAAAAACTGGAGATTTCGGGGGCCAGCAAAAACGTCTGATTCATCAAAACGCACTGCAAACTTTTGGCGATTGAGCTGCTTTCCGACGCAAGATTATCATGTTGCACACATGTTTTGTACACTACATGAAATTTCCTGTTCGGTGAGTATTGTCAAGTTGATGGCATTTTACGCCTACTATCAGCAGAATTGCGACGAAGTTGGAGTAAAACTGCAGTTTTTCAGTTTTGGCGAAAAGTTGGTTTTTGACAAAACTGGTGTGCAAACATTGCGTTATTTGAACATTTAGCGTTTCGATATCACAATTTTCAAAGCATGGGACATGAAGCTAATTAAATTCCTAAACATCTCCACATGGTGAGATTGAGCACTTTTTTGTTGATATCATTTGACGCGGGTTCAAAAATGAGTGAAATTTAAAAAATCGTTTGATCACGTCAAAACGTCATTTCGCTAAAAACGCTGTACAAACTCTGGGCAAATGCACCGCTTTGCGTTTCGATATCGGACTGGTTCAAATATGATTATGAAACGATATGAAACGCTAAACAGCATACACCCGGTTAGATTGAGCACTTTTGTGACGTTTTGGTACAGCGTTTGATCAAACACGGGCAAAAACTGGAAATTTCGGGGGCCAGCAAAAACGTCTGATCTCGTCAAAACGCACTGCAAACTTTTGGCGATTTAGCTGCTTTCCGACGCAAGATTATCATGTTGCACACATGTTTTGTACACTACATGAATTTTCCTATTCGGTGGGTATTGTCAAGTTGATGGCATTTTATGCCTTCTACCAGCAGAATTGCAACGAAGTTGGAGTAAAACTGCAGTTTTTCAGTTTTGGCAAAAAGTTGGTTTTTGACAAAACTGGTGTGCAAACATTGCGCTGTTTGGACGTTTTGCGTTTCGATATCACCACTTTAATAACATGGGACATGAAGCTAATTAAATTCCTAAACATCTCCACATGGTGAGATTGAGCACTTTTTTGTTGATATCATTTGACGCGGGTTCGAAAATGAGTGAAATTTAAAAAATCGTTTGATCACGTCAAAACGTCATTTCGCTAAAAACGCTGTACAAACTCTGGGCAAATGCACTGCTTTGCGTTTCGATATCGGACTGGTTCAAATATGATTATGAAACGATATGAAACGCTGAACAGCATACACCCGGTTAGATTGAGCACTTTTGTGACGTTTTGGTACAGCGTTTGATCAAACACGAGCAAAAACTGGAAATTTCGGGGACCAGCAAAAACGTCTGATTTCGTCAAAACGCACTGCAAACTTTTGGCGATTGAGCTGCTTTCCGACGCAAGATTATCATGTTGCACACATGTTTTGTACACTACATGAAATTTCCTATTCGGTGGGTATTGTCAAGTTGATGGCATTTTATGCCTTCTACCAGCAGAATTGCAACGAAGTTGGAGTAAAACTGCAGTTTTTCAGTTTTGGCAAAAAGTTGGTTTTTGACAAAACTGGTGTGCAAACATTGCGCTGTTTGGACGTTTTGCGTTTCGATATCACCACTTTAATAACATGGGACATGAAGCTAATTAAATTCCTAAACATCTCCACATGGTGAGATTGAGCACTTTTTTGTTGATATCATTTGACGCGGGTTCGAAAATGAGTGAAATTTAAAAAATCGTTTGATCACGTCAAAACGTCATTTCGCTAAAAACGCTGTACAAACTCTGGGCAAATGCACTGCTTTGCGTTTCGATATCGGACTGGTTCAAATATGATTATGAAACGATATGAAACGCTGAACAGCATACACCCGGTTAGATTGAGCACTTTTGTGACGTTTTGGTACAGCGTTTGATCAAACACGAGCAAAAACTGGAAATTTCGGGGACCAGCAAAAACGTCTGATTTCGTCAAAACGCACTGCAAACTTTTGGCGATTGAGCTGCTTTCCGACGCAAGATTATCATGTTGCACACATGTTTTGTACACTACATGAAATTTCCTATTCGGTGGGTATTGTCAAGTTGATGGCATTTTATGCCTTCTACCAGCAGAATTGCAACGAAGTTGGAGTAAAACTGCAGTTTTTCAGTTTTGGCAAAAAGTTGGTTTTTGACAAAACTGGTGTGCAAACATTGCGCTGTTTGGACGTTTTGCGTTTCGATATCACCACTTTAATAACATGGGACATGAAGCTAATTAAATTCCTAAACATCTCCACATGGTGAGATTGAGCACTTTTTTGTTGATATCATTTGACGCGGGTTCAAAAATGAGTGAAATTTAAAAAATCGTTTGATCACGTCAAAACGTCATTTCGCTAAAAACGCTGTACAAACTCTGGGCAAATGCACCGCTTTGCGTTTCGATATCGGACTGGTTCAAATATGATTATGAAACGATATGAAACGCTAAACAGCATACACCCGGTTAGATTGAGCACTTTTGTGACGTTTTGGTACAGCGTTTGATCAAACACGGGCAAAAACTGGAAATTTCGGGGGCCAGCAAAAACGTCTGATCTCGTCAAAACGCACTGCAAACTTTTGGCGATTTAGCTGCTTTCCGACGCAAGATTATCATGTTGCACACATGTTTTGTACACTACATGAAATTTCCTATTCGGTGGGTATTGTCAAGTTGATGGCATTTTATGCCTTCTACCAGCAGAATTGCAACGAAGTTGGAGTAAAACTGCAGTTTTTCAGTTTTGGCAAAAAGTTGGTTTTTGACAAAACTGGTGTGCAAACATTGCGCTGTTTGGACGTTTTGCGTTTCGATATCACCACTTTAATAACATGGGACATGAAGCTAATTAAATTCCTAAACATCTCCACATGGTGAGATTGAGCACTTTTTTGTTGATATCATTTGACGCGGGTTCAAAAATGAGTGAAATTTAAAAAATCGTTTGATCACGTCAAAACGTCATTTCGCTAAAAACGCTGTACAAACTCTGGGCAAATGCACCGCTTTGCGTTTCGATATCGGACTGGTTCAAATATGATTATGAAACGATATGAAACGCTAAACAGCATACACCCGGTTAGATTGAGCACTTTTGTGACGTTTTGGTACAGCGTTTGATCAAACACGGGCAAAAACTGGAAATTTCGGGGGCCAGCAAAAACGTCTGATCTCGTCAAAACGCACTGCAAACTTTTGGCGATTGAGCTGCTTTCCGACGCAAGATTATCATGTTGCACACATGTTTTGTACACTACATGAATTTTCCTATTCGGTGGGTATTGTCAAGTTGATGGCATTTTATGCCTTCTACCAGCAGAATTGCAACGAAGTTGGAGTAAAACTGCAGTTTTTCAGTTTTGGCAAAAAGTTGGTTTTTGACAAAACTGGTGTGCAAACATTGCGCTGTTTGGACGTTTTGCGTTTCGATATCACCACTTTAATAACATGGGACATGAAGCTAATTAAATTCCTAAACATCTCCACATGGTGAGATTGAGTACTTTTTTGTTGATATCATTTGACGCGGGTTCGAAAATGAGTGAAATTTAAAAAATCGTTTGATCACGTCAAAACGTCATTTCGCTAAAAACGCTGTACAAACTCTGGGCAAATGCACTGCTTTGCGTTTCGATATCGGACTGGTTCAAATATGATTATGAAACGATATGAAACGCTGAACAGCATACACCCGGTTAGATTGAGCACTTTTGTGACGTTTTGGTACAGCGTTTGATCAAACACGAGCAAAAACTGGAAATTTCGGGGACCAGCAAAAACGTCTGATTTCGTCAAAACGCACTGCAAACTTTTGGCGATTGAGCTGCTTTCCGACGCAAGATTATCATGTTGCACACATGTTTTGTACACTACATGAAATTTCCTATTCGGTGGGTATTGTCAAGTTGATGGCATTTTATGCCTTCTACCAACAGAATTGCGACGAAGTTGGAGTAAAACTGCAGTTTTTCAGTTTTGGCGAAAAGTTGGTTTTTGACAAAACTGGTGTGCAAACATTGCGCTGTTTAAACGTTTTGCGTTTCGATATCACCACTTATGGAGGGTGGTAGGCTGCAACTTTTCACGCAGACCTAAAAAAAGATGGTCATTATAGTTGTAAGAGAATGGTTTACGCTAAAATGTTTTATGGGGGGATGGTGTTGTTTTCAGGAGGGATGGCATGGTGTTTGATTAAACGCTGTACCAAAACGTCACAAAAGTGCTCAATCTAACCGGGTGTATGCTGTTCAGCGTTTCATTCCGTTTCATAATCATGTTTGAACCAGTCCGATATCGAAACGCAAAGCAATGCATTTGCCTAGAGTTTGCACAGCGTTTTTAGCAAAATGACGTTTTGACGTGATCAAACGATTTTTCAAATTTCACTCATTTTCGAACCCGCGTCAAATAATAACAACAAAAAAGTGCTCAATCTCACCATGTGCAGACGTTTTGGAATTTAATTAGCTTCATGTCCCATGTTTTCAAAGTGGTGATATCGAAACGCTAAATGTTCAAATAACGCAAT